>WOXC01005092.1:0-431967 GCA_011680675.1 Gymnobelideus leadbeateri
AGTGGCCCGATATTCATCAGGATGACTGGAGATGGCCCAGGATGAAATGGGAGACCCTGGCTCTTTTAGGCTGTCTTTTCAGGTTCTCACTTTGAGTGAGGGAACACCCATTCAGACTTTCTTTAAGTCTTTAGGAAGTGAGGCAAGGGATGAGCCCTTTAATTAGAAAAAAGAAAAAAAATCAAGCTGGGAGGGGAAGACCCTCAGGGTTGCTGTTCCAAAGAGAAACAGTTACCAGTGATATTTACTCTCATCCAGGAGGACCCAAAATACAGCCATGAAATAGAGCTTGGGCAGGGACCCATTGTGGTCCAGTCTATGTAGGCCATTACCTCCCTTTAGAAGGGGGGACTACTAACCATTGTTCTAGGCCAAGCCTGACTCTGATTGGTTTGGTGCTTCGGATTTGGATTTGAATGAAATTAGACACTTGTAGACCATCCAACAGTGAACATAGCAGGGAAAGAATATTCAACAAGATTACAGCATTGATACAGTTAAATTCAGCTTTCATGCCTCTTTGTTGGCTATGCTTTTCTGCTGATTAGAAACCCAAAAGAAGGGAGCAACCCTTGTCTCCCTGTGGGCTGGCTTTTGTATATAGGCCAACAGGAAGTTATATCAATGGACTAAAACTTAGTCCAAGGGTGGAGAAAGGAACCTTCAGTGTCAAGACCACATGTGGACTTGATGCCAAAGGTTCCCCACCCTGCCTTAGTCCCTTAAGTCAACTGAGGCTTGGGTATGGTTCTAGTACCTTTGAAGAAAAAACTAGCTGAACATAGATGGCATATCTTGCTCCTATCACAACAAAAATCAATAATCTCTTATTAGTCTCTATCTGTGTTCCTCTGTCTCTCTCTTACTCTCCTTCTCCTGTTCTTCCTCCCCCAAGAGTAGTTAATGGCAACTAATAGGTGAAGCATATGGTGGGCTGTGTATATATTTACCAGATGATCTCGTACATTAAATTCCTGCTGCCTTTTGTCCTTTGGTTTTCGTCTCTGAGCACAGGTCAGATCCTAGAGTTCCTTTATAAAAAAAAAAAAATGTTGTTTGTTTCTTTTCTCAAGCATTCATTATCTCTCCCTAGCCCACTGGCCACCCCCACAATTAAATAATTAAACACAAACACACACAGACACAACCAAAAGTTTCACAGAAAAACACTCATGGTCCAGCAAAGCAAATTCCTACACTGGCCTTGTCCAAAAGTACATGTCTCTTTCTGATTTTTAGCCTATCAGCTCTGGCAGGATTCGAGTGGTGTGGTTAATCAAAGTTCTAATGTCTTTCAAAGTTGTTTTTAGAGACTAGAGTTCCAGAGGATGGGATTTCCCTGCTCAAGCAGTTGGATTTCCTCCAGAAGCACATGGAAGAGGCTAGATATGTGTTTACATGCAGCCTGTGAGGGGAGATCCTGAGAATGGATTTTGCCAGACTTGAATAATGCCAAGTTTGAGAGTTCAGATACTAATCTCCTCGAGGAAGATTTCATCAACAACTTGCTTCTGGGAGAAGAAAAATTACCCAAGTGGTCCTTGAAGCTGGAGGTCAGGAGCAACATGGCAGGAAAGTGGAATGAGGTGGGGGAGGGCCATATACTACAGCCAGGTGATCAGAACCAGTCAAGTCTGCCTGCTTTTGTCAGGAGTTGCTCAGACAGGGAAGGTCCAATGTAAAGGGAAATGCTAATTTAGCAGCCCCTCAAATATGTTTATCTTCTAGGGGGAAGTTAATGGGCTATTTGAGTGCCTTAATTTTTTCCATAGTCTGCTAAATCCTTAGTATTCTCTGCATTTCCCTTTGGGGTGAAAGAAATGCTGTCTTATACACAACATATATATTGTACAGTAAATGCTTATGTGGGAATTGGGGACCTTGTTATCTACATTCAGGGAAACACAGACATCAGCCTTACTATCAGGTGGAAGCACAAACCAAAGAAAAGAAGAGGAACTGACCTTGTGGGATAAGGCACCAAGGACTGAATCCAGAATCTAGGGGGAGGGGGACTGAATCCCCCCACCTTATTTCTGCCTCTGAGAATTCCTACTTTTCTTCAATACCAGCTTCAATATCACCCTCTCCATGAAGTTTTTCCTGATTCGCCTCTTGGTTATCACCCTCCAAAATTACCTCATATTTGCTCTTATTACATTTTTGGTGGGGCAGCTAGGTGGCACAGTGGCTAGAGCACTGGCCCTGGAGTCAGGAGGACCTGAGTTCAAATGTGGCCTCAGACATTTACTAGCTGTGTGACCATGGGCAAGTCACTTAACCTCTATCTATATCAGTTTCCTCATCTGTAAAATGAACTGGAGGAGGAAGTGGTAAACCACTCTAGTATCTTTGCCAAGAAAACCCCAAATGGGGTCACAAAGAGTTGGACATAACTGAACAACAACAAAGTCTGCAAAGTCAGGAAGCAGGGGTGAGAAAGTGGAGCGTTTCAGGCATGGGGATAGTCAATGCAAAGAGAGATGGAGTATTGTATGTGAGAAATAGTGTGAAGGGGAATAAAGTACAAGAGGAAGGGGCCAAGTTGTGAAGAGGTTTAAATACCAAAAAAGATTTTTATATTTGATCTTAGAGGTAACAGTCAACCACAGGGGTCTATTGAGTAGGGAGGTGACCAAATCAGAGCTGTGCTGTAAGAAACACTTTGGGGGGCGTCTAGAGGGTGCAGCAAATAGAAAACAGGCTCTGGAGTCAGGAGGACTTGAGTTCAAATCAGACACTTAGCACTTACTAGCCCTGTGACCTTGGACAAGTCACTTAACACCATTTGCCCTGCCCTCCCCCCTCCAAAAGGCAAAAAAAAAGATAAGTGGAGAACAGATTCCACCAGAGAGAGACCTGACACAGGGAGACCAACCACAAAGCTACCGAAATAGTGCAGGGGTGAGGTGGCAAAGGTTTACATTATCATAGTGAGAAAAACTATTATTATACTATTAATAACCAATTATTAAATTGGGATGCAGGCTTTTCTCCTATTTCCTCATGAAGGCCTAGCTCTTGTTAAAGTCAGTCTCTTAAGGACATGACTGATGAGATTCTTCTTAATCCTCAAGAAACATACTCTTCAATTTTGGGTGGGACCCCACACAACTAGGAGACCTAACTTCTATTTAGAAAATCTAGTCTGGACCATCCTTAGAGTTTAGAGTGACTCAGCTCATGAAGGAGAAAACCAGCCAGAGTGGTCTGTGTGGAGATGGATTCCCCTGCTCAGATTGCTGGAGGCTGTTGAATCTCATGCTCAAGCCATGTTCTCAGCAGGAGCAGCTGAAGACTTTTAGTCCATCTCCTCATTAAATATTCACCAACTGGAGCTGGTTTTCCGAAGAGTTATTTGAAGCTTTCAGGGTCTCCACTGGGTGTCTTTGGTTACTGAGAGAAACCACTGACCATCAATGTATTGACTGTCAGCTAGCCTAATTAATAAATTGATTATAAATTACCCAGAAACTCTTGTTGTTGTTTTTCATTCATCACAGTGATGTGAATAGAAAGAAATACACATATAGAAGACATGGGGAAGGGAGAAGTGACTGGGAGGACAGCTGACCATAATAGGGAAGTCAGGGAGAAGGGAGAATTTGGAGGGTGAAATAATAAGTTTTGTACATATTGACTCAGGTATGTCTACAGGACATCTAGTTCAAGGTATCCTAAAGACAGTTGGTACAGTGAGTCTGAAGCACACAAGAGAAATGATAACTGAAGCTGAGAGCTGATGATGACATTAGGAGAAATAGTATAGAGGGACAAGGTGTAGTAGTAAACAATAGCATTGACAGTAAGAACAACAGTATAGGGGGTCGTTTGTGCTTTGTGGAAGCACCCAACAAAAGAGACTGAAGAACAGGAGAAGAATGAGAAGAGAGCAGTTTAAAAAAAACCTAGAGAGGACGGAGCATTAGAAGCAAAGGGTGATCAATGGTGCCAAAGACTGCAGAGAGATCAAGAATGATGAGAACTAGGAAAAGGGCATCGGACTTGGCAAGTGAGAGATCACTGGTTATCTCTGGAGAGGAAGGGTGAGGTTGGAAGCCAGACTGCAGGGGGTTGAAAACTGCATGGGAAAAATGGAGGAATGAATTTATCCATGAAAAGGAGGAGAAACACAGGATGATAACTCACTTAAATGGTAGGTCAGGTGAGGGTTTTTTTTAAAGAATGGAGTAAATATGGACATTTTTGGAGACAGCAGCAGGGGAGGAGCCAGTAAATAGGGGGAGATTGAAGCTAGGAGGTTAGAGGGCACAATCTGCCAGAGAAGATGGGAGGAGATGTACAATAGGAGCAACATCTAAAACCTCTCCCATGAAGTTAGGCTAATTTTTCTTAGAAGATATTGAGACCTTAAAAAATAATGAATGTTAAAAATTGTCTTTATGTGTAATTGGCAAAAAAATAAAATAAAATAAACTTTAAAAATGAAATACTATTTTTAAAAAAGGTATTGAGGCCAACCTTCAGTCTTAGTTGGCTCAGAGGACTAAGACTGTTGATATCATTTCTGTTCCTGAGCAGCCACGAGGAACTCCAAGACCTCTCTGATGCTTGGATGACAGGCAACTCAGGCAAGGGAACTTTGTTCAGCTGAATTAACTTGAGGGTGTTCTTAACTATTTTCCTTGTTGACTAAACTTCTTCTACTGTGGCTAATTAAATCTCTTTTTATTAGCTGCTGACCTACAAGTGTCTCACTTTGTTCCAATATTGAGCTTAAACTACCAGAGGACTGGCCTGAGGCAGTTCAAGTCCAAAGAAAGTTGGGGCCCAAAGGCCTAGAGGGACTCAGCTTGTTAAGGAGAAGGGGCACCTCATCATGAAAGACAAAAGTGAAGAGTCTCAGTGATGAGAATCAGAGGGGGATAGGAGGTCTAGTGAGTTGTGCCAATTTTTTAAAGTGAAATATGAGACAAGATCTTGTCAAGTACTGAAATAAATCAAAGCCATAAGTTGAGAAGAGAGCAGTGAGGAATGGGTAATGAGAAATGAAGTGTCTTTAATTGAGATAATAGGGCAGAAAATCTGTCACCCTGGGAGATATCCAGTGGATTTCCCAACCAAAGAGACCCAAGAAAAAGTTTTTATAGTTTTAGGAGGAGAGGGGGAAGAGACAGTATGAGGTAGCAAGGTCTGGTCATGAGACCCCAGTGGCTCTTGGCAATCTGGGTAAGGAAAACCACTTCATTCTGACTGTACTGCCCTTTCTGCCATGAATTCCAATGGAAGGGGGCAAGGACACTAGAAGCTGAGATCCAGCTTGAGTTGGGCTCCCCACAAGGCAACGTCCTTTGATGGGTCGGAACCTAGGGTGTGATTCAGCTTAACCTAATCAAGAGTAAATATCTTCAGAGCAGGAATGTAAGGATATTCTGACTTACAAGGATCATTTAAGGGAATGGCAGTCCATAGGACATTTGGTATTAACAATTTCCATCATGATATTAACAATTATATTAACAATTTTCTGTCAGTCTTCAGCTGAGAGGATAGTGGGACAAAGGGAGCTGTAGGAAGCTTGAGGAAGGATGAGGTTTGGAGAAGCTGTTATGATAAGTGGGAGAGTGAATTGTTAAAGAGCTATAAAGGATTGCTTTGAGGGCTCCAGTTGCACCCCACCAAGCCTCATCTGCTGCCTTCTTTCCTTTAAATGTGCTGCTGAATGAAGGTGGAGAAAATCGTACATCTGCTACAAAGTTATGCTATACAACCAACCTCAGCAGGGCCCTCACTGCTGCTGGGCAATCCTTCTATAGAGTCTTCCAAACCTTTTTATTCCTCCTCAAACCTCCCGTGGCTCCCCTTTCCCAACTAGTTTCAGGCAGCTTACATGGTGCAGTGAGTAGTGCCCTGGACTTGTCAGAATGACCTGGGGCAGGTTATTTAACCTCTCCCAGCCTCCATTTCTCATTGGAAAAAGAGAATTACATTTACTCCTCTCTCACAGGGTTGCTATGAGAATACAATGAGATAAAATTTGTAAAAGTGCTTTGCAAACCTTAAAGAGCAATGGAAACAGGAGCAATAACCTTTTGTTTATTATAGTGAAGCAGCCAGACTCAAAGAACACTACTAAATGGTTCCATTTCAACATGTCAGGTCTTCAGTGAAGTACTCAGGGGATTTATGCTTGGCTTTGTGTTTAATGTTTGTTTTATCAATGACTAGTTTTCTTCAAATTCAGTCAGTCAGTCAGTCAGTCAGTCAGCCAACAAGCTTCATTTGTGAAGTTTATAATGTGTCAGGAGCTGTGTGTGTGTGTGTGTGTGTGTGTGTGTGTGTGTGTGTGTGTGTGTGTGTGTAGGGGGGGAGGGGCAGAATGCAAATACAAACAAAAAATATTCCTTGGGGTCAAGGAGTATATATATATATTTATTTTTTTTTTGCTTTTTTTTGGAGGGGGGAAGGCAGGGCAATTAGGGTTGTCACTTACTTGCCCAAGGTGACACGGCTAGTTTTGTGTTAAGTGTCTGAGGCCGGATTTTGAACTCAAGTCCTCCTGACTCTAGAGACAGTTCTCTATTCACTGTGCCACTTAGCCGCCCCTAGGACCCTATATTCTAATTGGGAAAGACAAAAGATATAGGGAAATAGAGGGGGGGAAGGAAAAGACACCCAGAACAGGGGCAGGATGGAGGAGTTGGGATTATACAGTAGAGAGAAAAAAAGAGAAAGCTGGCCTGGGAGGCCTCCTTAAATAGAGACTCTGGGAGGAACCACCTAATCAGAGGCTGTGGGGGTTGAGGGTAGTTCTGAGGTGTGAATTCCAGGGCTGGAACAATCTTCTAGGATTAAGAGTTTTCTGGTGAATAATGAAGAAGGCCATCATACAACCTGGTGAGAAAGCCTTTCCTGACCCCACCTCTGAGCTCTCCTGCAAAATGACCTCTGTACACACATACATGCAGCTTGGTAGCATAGAGGAAGGATAGAATGCTGGACCTGGAGTCAGGAAGACTCATCTTCCTGACATCAAATTCAGCCTCAGATGCTTCCTAGTTGTGTGACCCTGGGCAAGTCATTTAACCCTGTTTGCCTCAGTATCTTTTTTTTTTTAAAAAAGCAATTGGGGTTAAGTAACTTGCTCAAGGTTACAAGGCTAGTTATTTATGTGTGGGTTCTAAGTCTGAGGCTGGAATCGATCCCATCCCAAGTCCTCCCTGCTCTGGGCCGGCACTCTAACTCACTGTGCCACCTAGCTGCCCCTTGCCTCAGTATCTTCATCTGTAAAATGAGCTGGAGAAGGAAATGGCTTTTCTTTGCCAAGAAAACTCCAAATGGAGTCACAAAGAGTTGGACATAACTGAAAAGGACTGAACAATATACATGCACATACATCTATCTATGTAAGTAGATAGATATGCATCTATGTGACAAACAGTATTTTTTAGAGGCAAAAAAAAATACTAGCAAAACTAACTGATCAATCCATTGAAAAAGTCCAAAAAGATGTGCAATGTATAACACCTATGGCCCTCCCACCTCCACAAAAAGATAGGTTGGAGGTGTCTTCTCATATCTTTTCAATTCCTACTCTATCTTTATAACATTGTTTCATTTACTTTTGATTTTTGGTATATCTTGTCCTTTCCCTTTATGTTGTTGTAGTTATTAAATAAAATTTTTGGCTTTATTCTGTATCAGTTCATATAGATCTTTCCATGCATCTCTGAATTCATCCCACACATCATCTCTTACAGCATAGTAATATTACATTACATTCACATACCACAATTTGTTTAGCCATTCTCCATTTGATGGGCATCCCCTTGATTTCCAATTCTTAACTATCACAAAAGTGTCAATTTAAATATTTTAGGGTATGTGGGCACTTTTTTTTTTCTTATCTATGGCCTTCCTGGGTTATAAGCCCAGAACAGAGTCTTTGGTTCAAAGGGTATGTGATGGAATGACACATCCTGCAGCCTGCTTACTCTGCCTCAAACACTCCTGTCTGCCTCACCTCATCAGTACAGACATTTTAGACACTTTGTTTGTGGCTGTGAATACTCTGAAGTTCTGAAAACTATTCATATCCTTTGACCATTTATCTATTGGCAAATGGCTATTAGTTATATATGTATATATATTTATGAATAGTTTATATATCTTTGATACCAAACCCTTATCAGAGAAATTCGATGCAAAGATTTTTTTTTCCCATTCTACTTCTTATCCTCGGTGCATTAATGTTATCTGTACAGAAGCTTTTCATTTTCAAGTAATCAAAGTTATCTATTTTATCTTTTGCAATTGTTTCTATGTCTTGTTGGTTAAGAATATATCTCTTGGGGCGGCTAGGTGGCGCAGTGAATAGAGCGCCGGCCCTGGAATCAGAAGGACCTGAGTTCGGAGCCCGGCCTCCGACACTTAATCCACACAAACAAAAACCTAGCCGTGTAACCTTGGGCAAGTTACTTAACCCCAATTGCCCTAAAGGGGCGGCTAGGTGGCGCAGTGAGTAAGAGCGCCGGCCTCGGAGTTTGGATGACCCGAGATCAGATCCGGCCTCAGAAAATGAGCACCCACGCATAAATAATGACTAGCCGTGTAACCTTGAGCAAGTTACTTAACCCCAATTGCTTTAAAAAAAAAAAAAAGAATATATCTCTTACCCATAGCTGTAAGAGGTATGTGATCTATTTCTCTTTAATTTTTTAATACTGTAATTTTAAAAACAAGATCTTTAATATTAAAGTCACATATCCCTTTAGAATATATTGTGTGTGGCACAGGGTATTAGTCTAAGCTTCATTTCTGCCAGCCTGCTTTCTAGTTTTCCCAGCTGTTTTTATCAACTAAGAAATTTTTCCCTAGGTAATTTATATTTTCCATTTTTATCAAACACTGGGTTATTGAGTTCTGTTATTTCTGAATCTAATTTGTCTAATCTGTTCTATTGATCTCTCTATTCTTTAACAAATACCAGATGGTTTTGATGACAGCTGCTTTATAATCTAGTTTGAGGTCTAGGCATCCTATTCCTTCTTCATTCTTCTTGTCATCATTTCCCTTGACAGTCTAGCTCTTTTTTTTTAAATGAATATTATTTTATCAAGCTCTGGAAAGTATCCCCTTTCTAATTTGACTGGTATGGCATTAAAAATATAAATTGATTTTGGTAGTAGTCTATTTCAACTTTATCTTTGTATCTCCAGTTGCTAGAACAGCTCTCAACACATAGTAGGCACTTAATAAAAGCTGAATGATTGATTGAAAGATGGATGGATTGAGATTCTTCAAAACCATTTGATTCAGACCTAGATCAAGGATTTGATAATTCCCAACCTTAGTTTCTGAGAAAGTAAAGTTGCGGATGGAACTGGGAACAGTGGTTCCTAAGATATAGATGCTTTAAAAAAAAAAACGAAACCAAAAAGAACTAGAAATATTAAGAAATAATATTTGTTCCATCCTAAAACCTTTTTCAGGTTTTTGCCTTTAGGAAAGTGGGTAGAACAAAAGCTAAGGTCTTTCTTAAGGAAAAAAGATTAATGGTGATAACCAAACTGAAGTCTAGGCTAGATAAGATGATAACTTCTACATCCACCTGGAGTGACCTGACCCATGCCTACCCAGAGAGCAATGTCTTCTTTTGCATTCAAGGTTAAGATATCAATCACAGGAAGGAACTCTTTTCAGTCCTTAAGGGGAGTGGTCCAGGAAGGGACTGTATGGTGTTTTCTGTTCTCTAATGCTAATCCCAAAGTGTATTTTTATATATTGTGATCTTTTCGTTATTCCAGTTTCTTAGAAATCTTATCTGAAATTGTCTTGGGGCAATCATAATGGAAGGCACTGGGGTCCATGCCAGCTTGGATATATGTCTCTAAAGTAGAGATGGCTTGGATATAGTTTAATGATAAATTAAATAAAATGGTTTCTGGCAGACTTTGACCTAAAAATGTTGAGTATAATACCTAATGGGTCCTTTTTAGACAATAGGCTCATCATATCTGAATACAAATGAGACTGTTCATATGAGAATTAATTAAGCACAACTGATTGGCTTGATCAAGCATGCTTGATATGCCTGGTGTTTATTTATTATTTATTGCCAAAAGCCTGAAGGACACCAATCCCTAAGACCTTGAGGTCTAAGGTTTATTTCAGCCTTGAGCCGAGGATGTATTAAGCTCCTCCTTAATTCTTTCTTACAATCTTTTCGCGTTTATAAAGCAACTTGTTTCTGCAGAACAGAGCAGGCCGAAGACATACACAACAGAGCCATGGGTACTGTCTCATATGGAATTTAGACAAGTGTATGGATGTTCCTCTCTGTGAAAATCTCAACATTTTTCACAATTCAATGTTGGTTTGGAGGCTGTCTTGTCATTTTTTAAAGACCTGCTAAGTGTGACCATGGGAATGGCTCAGTTTGTCCTAAGACTCAACAACCATGTACCCATGTAAATTGAAAAAAAAAAAATTGAATAAAACTTTCAGACATTAACAGGTAGAGTGGTAAAAAGCCAGCACCTCAGCTAAGAGGGAAAAGTGCAATTTCAGGTTTGAGGTAGAGTAGTAATGAGATTTCTATGGATGTCTCAAAGTAAACCTAGAACCAAGGGTGAGCCTTGGGTGAAACTCACAAGGTCTGATTGTTGACAAATCAGCAAATGGTTCAAAACAGGGCCTGACTTTTTTGTTTTGTTGATCATTTAGAGAAGAGCCCAAAAAACTATGGCTTCTCCCAGGCCAAATCTGGGGAGGTCTAAGCTTAAGAAAGTCAGTGAGGAATGTTATTAATATCAACTAAGCTTAAAAATTTGACAATGTGTTGAGCATTCTTGAAGTCAGTTTTTAAGCCTTTGCCAGAAAATCCTGAAGAGAACTGTCACCCCAGCTTGGTTTCTTTCCTTTTTTTTTCTTTTCTTTTTGAAGGGCAATTGGGGTTAAGTGACTTGCCCAAGCTCACACAGTGGTTTCTTTATCAATGGAGTAAAAGTCAAGGCTAGATGTAGTCACTGAATCCAAAGAATGAGAGATTTATGCTCTAGTTAAAAGACCCAATCCTTTCCCTAAAATAAATCAGAATGTCAGTGATTAAATTAAGTTAATATTTACTTATAAGTAGCATAACTTAGTGAGGAAATCACTGGATTTGGAAGCAAGGATTGTCTCACTTTACATAATTTCTCACAGTTGAATTCTCAGTACTTAGCACAGTTTTTGGTACATAGTAAAGAGTGGATGAAGATTTTTAAATTCCATTTCAGAACATATATTTGTTAGAAATAATCATCTTACTTTTGAAAAGGAACAGGGTCAAAGGAGAAAATAGAATACATGGTGGGGGGGCGGAATAGGATGGAGGGAAATATAGCTAGTCTTTCACAATATGACTACTATGGAAATGTTTTGCATAACTACACATATATAACCTATACTGAACTGCTTATCTTCCCAGTGGGGATGGGTGAGGAGGGAAGACAGGAGAGAATCTGGAATTCAAAGTTTTAAAAACAAATGTTAAAAAATTGTTGTTACATGCAATTGGGAAATAAGATATAAAGGCAATGGGGTATAGAAATCCATCTTGCCCTATAAGAAAGTAAGGGGGAAGGGGGCAGGGGAGGCATGGGGGGGACATATAAGAGGGTAAACTGGGGGAAGGAGTAACCAATATGCTTACCATCTTGGAGTGGGGGGGGTAGGGGAGAGATGGGAGGAAAATTTGGAACTCAAAATCTTGTGGAAATGAATGTTGAAAACTAAAAACAAATGAATAAATTCTGGGGAAAAAATTGTTTTAAGAATTCCACCTAGCCCTGAGTGAATTTAGAAAAAAAGATTTTTATTTCACATCATTTCTGACAGGTGACTTGGCCTTTAACCCCTTGTGAAACAGGGTCACTTAGTAGGCACAAGCCCCTCTCAAGACAATTACAAACTCTTTTATAACCATCCCGATTCAGATTTCCCCCCTTGCTCTCCATTGGCTAGATGCAACCTCTTGAACCGCCCACTTCATGTTCTCTAACTTGAAGTTTCCCCTAAAACAGCTAGTTATAGCATGCATACAAGCGTCTGACCTTTTACCTGATCAGAAACCTACCTGGTACTGCTAGGTCACGGCTCTGATTAGAACCAGTTACCTCTGACTTACATCCTGTTATCACTCAAGGCTGGGAGTAGTTTTAATTTAAAAGGAAACAGAATTCCTTCTTTAGTTTCCCACGTTTGAAATTAGCAACAACATTCCTGGGACAGCAATGTTTTCAACCAAACTTGATTACACTTGATTGCACTTTAAAATCTGAAGGACTAATTCATTCCTTTGTCCTCATCAAATAATTAGAAATAGTTTAATGTTTATGAAGAAAGACCAAAGGGGGAAATATTAAAGTATTTTAAACTTTTAATGTAAGAATTTTGTACTGTCATTAGAGGCTCTGTTAGAAATTGAAAAATTAAAAAAAATTTGATGGGGGCACATTACTTTTAAAGGCATTGTATTTAAATTATACAAATAATCCTTACTTCTTGGAAAATGGTGAAGGAAATGAATGGGGAATGCCTGCCTTCTTATGGTCTCCCTCAAAAATGATTGCATTTTGGAAGAGATCCTATATTGTCAAAACCTATGATAGATGGGTAGCAGGTCTTTTGTGAATAGGTCCAGGAATTCTGGAAATCAATATGAAACTACATGCCTCAAAGTCACTGAACTTATATATACCCTTTGATGCAGAGATATCTTTACTAGTCCTATAACCTCAAAGAGATCAAAGAAATAATACAAAAATACTTATATCAGCTCTTTTTATAGTGGCAAAGAAACTGGAAACTAAGAGCAAGTGTACATCATTTGGAGAATGGTTAAATAACTTCTGGTATATGAATGTAATGGAATAGTATTGTGCAGTAAGAAATGATGAAAAGGTGAAGAGAGATAGGAAGATTTATCTGAATTGATACAGAGTGAAATGAGCAGAACTAGAAAAAAATTTATATGGAAACTAGAACATTATAAAGACACATAACTTTGAAAGACCCTCACAATCAATATAATAACCAACTGTGACTCCAGAGAACCAATGCTGAAGCATTCTACTTAACTCCTAACAAAGAAAGGGATGGACATTAGACACAGAATGAAGCAGAGAGTTTGTACATGATGGGTGGATTTGTTTTGTTGTATAGGCCTTGTTTAACACAAGAAATGTTATTTTATTTATTTATTTTAAATCATGGAAGATTTTTTGCTAGGTGATAAGGGGCAAATAATAAGGATGAAGCATTTAAAAAACATATACACAGAAGTGAACAGAGGGTGATTTGGAGTCAGTCACAAACAAGCAGTAAAGCTTTGAGAGTAAAATGTTGATTTACGTGTTTTTTTTAAATGTGAGCTGTTTGTTTGCAGTTCCATATGGAATCCCTTCCCCCCCCCATTCTTTGTATGTGGCAATGTTCATGTTAATTAGTATTTTTTAAGTACACAATAACAAAAAAAAAATTTTTTTTTAAACTAAGTGGGAGGATAACAGTTTGCTAAGAGCAAGAAAAGCCTAAAAATCCCTGAAAACACCCCAGGAAAACTTTCTTTTCTTTTTTGGAGGCAATGAGGGTTAAGTGACTTGCTGGTGTTACATAACTACTAAGTGTCTGAGGCTGAATTTGAATTCAGGTCCTCCTGACTCCACTGCCTGTGCTCTAGCCACTGAACCACCCAGCTGCCTAGGTATAAATGTGCCATTAACATATTGATGTTAATAAGAAAAAAGGAGAAGCAATTATAGATCCCTCCACCCAGGCCAGAAGTATAGAGGAGGACCTAAGGAATCCTGTACGAACCCTGAAGGAGAAATCCGGCTAGGTGGACAGGACGAGCACAGAGCAGCCACAGCCTGGCGGCAGCAGAAGGGCCCTATGCAAAGGCCAGCCACCTCAAGCCCCATGGTGGGCCCAGCATGGGAGCATTGCAGCGGCCCCTGAGGCCAGCCAAAGTAGAGGACAGGGCAAGCCCTGCCCCTGACATACGGGAGAACAGGAGTTCTGACACAAGGACAGGACCCTCCACTTACACACTGATGCTGCTGAGATGAGCAAATCAAGCCAAAAAACATGGAGGATCTAGAGACCCCCAGGAGATAAACCCCAAGGAGGAGAACAATCTTACAACCAGTTCACTTAATGCCTCTTAGAAAAAAATGTCCTGGCCATAAGGGCTGCAAAAATACCTGAAAGAAAAGAAACAAGAAATGCAAAATGCAATAGTTAGAGATAAAAGGCTGACAAGGAAATATGACACCTTAGAACAGATGGTAGAAAATCTTCAAAACTGAATACCCTGAAAATTATGTCAGGCAAATTCATTCTGTAGGGTTGGATCAACATAAGGAAGACTATAAATACAATAATTATGTTAATAATGAAGAACACATGGTTATCTCTCAACAGATGCTGAAAAAGCCTTTTGATGAAATCCAACACCTGTTTCTGTTAAAACACTAGAAAGCATAGGAATAAATGGGCTTTTCCTTAACATAGTAAATAATATTTATCTAAAACCATGAGCCAGCATTATATGTGACAGAGAAGTTAGAAACCTTTCCAATAAAATCATGAGAGAACAAGAATACCCACTACGACTTATTCAACGTAGTTTTAGAAATGCTAGAAATGGTAATAAGACAAGAAAGAGAAATGAAATAATAATCATAAGCAAAGAAAAAACAAAACTATCACTTTATGAAGATGATGTGATGATTTACTTAGAAAACGCTGTAGAAAGGACCAAAATTAATTTTTAAAAATTCATCAAAGTTGTAGGATGTGAAATAAATTCATCTAAATCGTCAGCATTTCTGTGTGTTTGAAAAACCAAACAAGCAGGTAAGAGCTAGTGTAAGTAATGTGGATTTTAGTGTGTGTAAAGTGAATTTTTGTTATTATTTCTTAGAGTTCTGTTTTCCAGGATCCATAGCCATAACAATCTCTTGTTCCCAGGTATTAGATAGGAGTTCCACCATGCACTTGTGCAGCATTATATAATAATAAATATAAACATCCACTGTGATTGTGCAGTGAGATACAGGGATGGAGTGATGTAAACTTGTGAGGCTATTGCTGGCAATGTGCCTTCTTTGTCTGTTACCCCCATAAAGCAGGTGGGGAGTGGGCAGTGAATGGGGAACCTCAGGGTTGAATGCATGAATGCTGTGTATGCCTCAACTGGCCCCCACTGAGGCTTGAGGGGATTTAGGGGGACTGACACCATTAAAATGTAGGGGAAGTTGCCCCTGCTTCTCACCGGCCCCTGTGAGAAGGCCAATTAGCGAATGCTGTAAGAGTTTGTCCTCCCATTATCAGCAATCCTCTTCTGAGAAAACTAGACTAGAATAAAGTAAGATTATTAACCCCTTCTTAGTGTCTTTCCTGTCAGACCAGACCAAGAGTGAACCTGTGCTAGCAGCCCTCCTGTGTGCTGTGTTTATTTGTCTTACAGCTAGAAAGAGAAATTCATTCAAAATAACCCCATCTATGGATAGGGGAAGAATTTGTGACCAAGAGATATAGAAGATTACTGGAAATAAAATAGGCAACTTTATGTAAAAGTGAAAAGTTTTTGCACAAAAGTCTAATGCAGCTAAAATTAAAAAGAAAACAGGTAACTGAGGAAGCAAATCTTTCCAACAGGTTTCTCTGATAAAGGTATCATACCCAAGATATATAAGGAGTCATTCAAATTTATAAGACTAAAAGATATTCCTTCCAATAGATTTTATCAAAGGACATGAACAGGCAATTTTCAGAGGCAGAAATCCAAGCTATCAATAACCACATGAAAAAAAAGTGCTTCACATCACTAATATTTAGAGAAATGCAAATTAAAACAACTCTGAGCTTCTACCTCACACCCATCAGTTTGCTATAGATGACAAAAGAGGAATGTGACACATTTTGAAGAGATTGCAGGAAAACAGGCATACTAATTGTTGGTGGAATTGGTCTATCACCTCTCTGGCAGGAGATGGGAGGTATGATTAACCTTCAATCCTCTGGACTGGTGGTTTATTGTTATATTAATTCAAGTTCTAAAGTCTATGTCCCCAAAGCTTCTAAACTGTGTGTACTCTGACCCAACCAATACCAATAGTAGATCTATAACCTAAAAATATCAGCGAAAGAAGAAAAAGACCTACGTGTAGAGAAAGGAATAAGCATTTATTAAACACCCACTATATGCCAGGCTGGGCAGCTAGGTAATGCAGTAGATAGAACAGTGGACTTGGAATCAGGAAAACTTATCTTCCTGAGCTCAAATACTGCCTCAGATACTTATTAGCTGTGTGACCCTGGACAGTCACTTAACCTTGTTTGCCTCAGTTTCTGTACAATGAACTGGAGAAGGAAATCACTAAACACTCCAGTATTTTTGCCAAGAAAACCTCAAATAGGGTCAGGGAAGGTCAGGGAGGGTCAGACACAACTTAAATGACTGAACAATATGCCAGGCACAGAACACTTTTATAAATATCACTTCATTTGTTCCTCACAAAAACCTTGTGAAATAGGTCTTATTATTATCTTCATTTTATAGTGGAGGAAACTGATGGAGAGGATAAGTGACAAGCCCTGGGTCACATAGCTAGAGCCCATTGCTCTATCCACTGTACCACCTAGCTGCCTAGGTATAAAACACATACAAAACTTTTCTTGCTGTAGCAATCCTCTTTTTATAGTAGCAAAAAAAATGGAAACTAAGGGGGTGCCTACTTTGTAGGGGATGGGTAAACAAACTATATTACATGAATGTAATGAAATATTATTGCACCATAAGAAATGACAAAATGAAAAATTTCAGAGGAAACTGGGAGGACCTCTGAACGATTCAGAGCAAAGAGAACTGAAATAAAAGTTTACACAATGACAATGACATTATAGAGAAAAGCAACTTTGAAAGACTTTAGAACTTGAATTAATATAACAATAAACCACCAGTCCAGAGGATTGAAGGTTAATCATGCCACCCATCTCCTGCCAGAGAGGTGAGGTATAGTTTTGTTTCTTTTTTTTGACATGGCCAATGTGGGAATTTGCTTTGTTGAACTATGCGAGTTTGTTTTGAGAGTTTGTCTTTTTTAAATTTTCAATTAGGGGAAGGGACAGTAGGAGGAAAAGATAAAGCTTTCATGAATAAGTGAATAGCTAAATAAATAAAGATATTTTAAAAATACTACTCTTTGAGTCTCGCCAGTCAATCAAGTCTGATTCAATATGATTGTAACTCTCTATCTTCTCCACAAGAATAATATGAGATACTTTACCAAAAACTCTTGCTAAAATCTAGCTAAACGATATCATCCATAGCATTCTTCTTGACAGTTGGTAGTCCTGTCAAAAAAGAAAATGAGGTTAATCTGGCATGAGCTGTTCTTGATGAATTCATGCTGGCTCTTAATCACTCTTTCCCTTTCTAGATGTTTGCCAACTTTCCCTTTAATTAATGGTCTATTCTTGAATTTTCCCAGGAATTGAAATCAAGCTTAGTGGCCTCTGGTTTACAGAATGCATCCCTTTCCTTTTTTTGAAAATGGGAACATCTGCCTTTCTCCAATCTTGTGGTAGTTCTCCTGTCCTCCATTAGTTTCCAAATATCACTCACCACTCATGGATCCAGTCTTGTCAGCCAAGCTGGGTGCTTTCTTATTGTCTCCTTAATTATCTTGGTTATCAATTCCCTGTTAATCAATTTTGTCTGGTCATTTCCCTGTGCAGATAAAATAAATAGAAGAATCAAGCAACTTGGCCTTCTCTTTCATTTGTTACCATTATCCCATCGACTCCAAGCAAAAGACCCATCCCTCCTTTGAGCCTTCTTTTTCTCAATATAATTTTAAGAGGGCCTCTTTGCTCTCCTTAGCTTTATTAATAAGTTTCTACTCATTCTCAGCTTTAGTATTTCGGCAGCACAGGCCTCACGTGGGCATCCCCGAGGCATTCTGAATTGTGATGGTTCTAGAATTAAGATGATGCCAATATGGCTTCCTCTTTTCCCCATGAGACTTGAAATCTGTATGTTAGAAAGAATACTTCCCTAAAAAAAAAGTGGCTTTCAGTTGCCCCTATACAAAGCAGGCACAGAAAATGAAGTGGGAAGAACTGAAAAGACAGCTCTTACTAGGTGTGGCTGTGAATTATCTTTTCATTTTTGTGTAATGTATTTTAATCAATATGTGAGTAGACGTTTCAGGATCATATAAAGTTGGTAAAGAGATGAAGGACTAGTGGCAATGTGGCAAAAACAAAGTTAGTTGCAAATAATATTAATAAGAATATCTTTGCCTCTAGCCTTTCAGTATTTTTTTTTTGAGGCGATCATGGTTAAGTGACTAGGCCAGGGTCACACAGTTAATAAGTGTCTGGGGCCAGATTTGAACCCTAGGAAACATCAAGTGTCTAAGGTCAAACTTGACCTCAGGTCCTCCTGACTCCAAGGCTGATGCACTAACCACTGCACCACCCAGTTGCTTGCCCTGGGTCTCTGGATATTAATTCAAGGCAAGACAAGCATGAATTGGGATGGTCTGAGCAAGTTCAGTAGCTGGTGAGTTGGTGACTCAGGACTGGAACCCAGGAGCTGCTAATACCCACAAAGTAAATGAAATTGTTAGCCTAGCCTAGCTTGCCACCTGGTGGCACTTAGTAGCTATTCCAATCACCTTTTCTCAGTGCCTGTGTAAAGCAAGTGATCCCATGAGAGAAGAAAATACCCCTAATAAAGTATATAGCATGCATATAGAATACATACATAAGCACTTGTATACACATACATATGTGGGCAGCTAGGTGGTGTAGTGGATAGAGCGCTAGGCTTGAAGTCAGGAAGACCTGAGTTCAAACCCAGCCTCAGACACTTACTAGTTGTGTGACCCTGGGCAAGTCATTTAACCCTTTTGCCTCAGTTTCCTCATCTGTAAAATGAGCTGGAGAAGGAAATGGAAAACCACTCCAGTATCTCTGCCAAGGAAACACTTACATGAAGAGTAAGACAAGACCAAAAAACAACTCAGCAACAACAAATATGTATATTCCCAAGTCTCAGTTGATGGGTCATTTATTTCAAGTAATATTTGTTGCCCAGAATTCCACATGTATATTCATTTCTCTTGTAATAAGTCCAGTTGTGATGCATTATCTCATGGATTGTGATTTTTTTTTGTTAACATATTTAATAAAATAAAATTTTAGTACAGCAGAAATATGGGGACATATTCTTGAAGTTGACAGTGGCATGCCATCATGGACAACAGGGCTCCAAACCAGAGAAAATTAGGCTCTGCTTCTGACACCTCTCTGTCTCCAAAGCAACTCTTCTGGGGCAGTTCCAGGTCTGCATTACCAAAGGAGGTTTCCTCACCCTGAACTCCTTAATTTTATAAAAGCACAAGTCAGCATCATCCTCGAAGTTAGTTATAACAGAATTTGACTATATATATACATACACACACAAGATACTGTTGTACCCCCCCTTATGTGTTTAATGGGAATGATAAAGGGAGTCTCCTGATATGCTAGACTGAGATAGATAATATAGCACACACACACACACACACACACACACACACATGCATACATATCATTACTTATTCTGCACTTATTTACAAAGCGCCAATTAGTGTGTAGAGGGCTGGGCTAAGTGGCATATAAAAATCTAGCTTCATATTAGAAAAGATAAATGAGTGAGTGACTGCTTCACCTCACCTGCAAGAATCTGTATGACTGATGCAGAGTGTAGAATGCAGAAACAGGAAAATGCATATATTGAGTACAATAACATATTGGAAAGCAACTAAAAACAACAAAATTCAGATGAAAGCAATGACTTGCTTTATTGGTTCCAGTGGACAGAGGATCACACACACACACACACACACACACACACACACACACACACATCCACAGAGTACCAAATGTTGCATGAACTGTCCGGCCCAGCTGCTGGGTAGATTTTGATGAATTGTTTTCTCTATGACAAGGAAGGGTTTGTTTGTGGATGGAGGGAGAGAAAATAGGACATGTCTGTTGTAAAGGCAAAATGCATCAAGAAATAAAAATAAAAAAAGAAAAAAGTTGAAATCATTTTAAAGTGCTTCATTATAGGGTTTGTAGTAAATTTCCCTAACACATTTTATTTTTTATTTTTATTATTTTATTTTATTTTGCTTTTTGGAGGGCAATTGGGGTTAAGTAATTTGCCCAAGTCACACAGCTAGGTTTTTATTTGTGTGTTAAGTGTCTGAGGCCAAATCCGAACTCAGGTCCTTCTGACTCCAGGGCCGACGCTCTACTTACTGAGCCACCTAGCCGCCCCTCCCTAACACATTTCAAATGATTTAACTTACAACTTCTTCAGAATACAACTGTTGCATAAAATAAGGCACCTCACTATACTTACAATCAGATCAGTGATGTATGATGACAACCCCTAGTGGCTAATATAGGCCCTGCATGACTTGTTCACAGAAACAGGGGGACCTCAGGTGGACTCCTCAGAGAAGGGGTGCTCAGGGTAACATAAGACACAAGATAACAAGGAGATTGTTGGTTTCTATTACCATTTCTTCCATTGATTTGCCCTGAAAACTCCTTCCATTCTTTATACCCATTTTCCTGTAGGAATAAGCAAAAACTTTATTGAAATAATCAATGGAGCCTGAGTCCTGGTAGTGGGGTCTGCCATAGAAAGGGAGTTGATTATATGTTGTCTGAGGACCAGTTTAACTGATGTGGTGAAGTTCACTACCAGGTTTGCCTGCCGGATGGTGGATTTTTCAGCCCAGGGCAAGTCCCCAAAACTGTCCACTGAGTTGTAGGACCACAAATTGAGTGACCACAATTTGAAAATCACAGGTCCTATGAGTATTTCTCATAAACATAAATCAGGTGAAAGGAAGTGTTGTGTAGTAGATGGAGGGCTGACCTTGGGGTCAGAAAGACCTAGACCCTAAGTCTTGTCTCTGACATATATCAGTTATGTAAGCATAGGAAAGTCATTTAATTTCTCAGTCCCAGCAAGCAACTCTAGAGGACTGCTCTTGAGAGTTATAGGACCTGAGTTCAAATCCTAGCTCTAGGGAACCTAGCTCTAGATTAGAGGTTCTTAACCTGGGATAAATTAATACATTAAAAAAGAACCTGCTTAATAATAAAAAAATAAAATAATAATAACAATAAATAAAATTATACATAATAAATACAAAAATATAAAATAAATATAGAAATCTATAAAATAATAATAACAATTTAAAAAAAAACAAGGAACTGTGGCTAGACTGCAGAGACTCCATGAACTTTGAACTTTTAATATTTTGATAAGTGTACTTCAATGTAATTGCCTTCTTTTATAATTCTTTGTATTTTATTTTATGCATATTTAAAATCATTATCCTGAGAAGGCTAGATTTCATTTTATATGGTTTTATCCTAGTGTTCTATCCCACTGAGGATATCTTGAATACTGAATCTGTCATCCATTCTCAGCTTTATGTCATTCACCAATATTAGAAGTGCTTACTGAATGAATGAATGTATGAAACCTGAACTCAAACAACCGAGCAAAAAGACAAGCAGGGAACATAAGACATTTCATTTCATATCCTCCTAGGCAAGCATTCCCATCAATCGGTTAGGAACACATGCTGAATGCTTACAATGAGTGCTGAGCTTTGTACTAGACACTGGCCAGAGCTGGTGGGAGAGAACCCTGGGGGAGGGAGGGGAAGAAAAGAAACAGGAATTGAAATTTCACGCACCCGAACATAGGAAAACAGAACAGAACAGAATCTGAGGGCTGGAAGGAAGCTCAGAGATGATCTAGGCTACCCCCTCCCCCTCCCTATTTAACAGATGAATAAACTGAAGCCAGGAGCGGGAATGAGGACAATGAAATAGACTTACACGGGGTCCTGGTCCAGGACTATATTTAGTGGACTAAATCAGCAGCAGCTAGTGCCATGCTCAATTTGGCCTTGTAAAGCCTGGGTTCAAATCTCAGCCCCGCCACTTAGCATGAGCTTGACAGGACCTTGGTCAGTTGCTTAATCTTTTCCAGGCCTCAGTTTCCACATAAGGAAAGAAGCTGGATTAGAGAATCTCTAAGTTTATCTTCCAGATCTAAGTCTATGATGCCAGTGAGGCTCTGGGGACAGATGGTATGGCCGTGTCTCCAGCCAAGATGGGGCAGGGAAAAGAGCTTTGGAGAGCATCCAAGGAATTTGGTTTTAGTCATGCTGAGTTTGAGGTAGAAGCAGCATGTCCAGCTGGAAATGTCCTATAGTCAGCAGGAGTTATAGACTTGAACTCTGGAGAGAACAAGCAAAAACAAACCAGTCTTTGAGCTGCGTCTTGTACAGGGCACGCTGAAAACTGAAGAAAAAAATAGGAAAAACAAAAACAAACAAAACAAAATTCTGTGTATCTACAATGTCCTCTCCAGGTCTCCTTGAATTTTCAGGCAGTTGAATTTCTGTTCTGAAGGGAAATTTTAAGTTAATTTTATAGTCCCAAAGAAATGAATCATAGTATGGCTTAATTAAAAATGCCTGTCCATGGGGCAGCTAGGTGGTGCAGTGAGTAGAGCGTCGGCCCTGGAGTCAGAAGGACCTGAGTTCGGATTTGGCCTCAGACACTTAACCCACACACAAACAAAAACCTAGCCGTGTGACCGTGGGCAAGTTATTTAACTCCAGTTGCCCACCAAAAAGCAAAAAAAAAAAAAATGCCTGTCCAGGCTGGGGGAGACAGGGATGTTTCATCAGGGATACTACTGAAGGAAGAAGGCCAAGAGGTACAGGAGAATCTGAACATGCAATTCTGATGCTACAAAAACAAGTGATTTCAATAAGGACGAATCTGGCTACACAGAGAGCTCTTTGAAGGGTTCAGATTTGTTTTTGTTTTTGTTTTTTTGGAGGGCAATTGGGGTTAAGTAACTTGCCCAAGGTCACACGGCTAGGTTTTTGTTTGTGTGTGTTAAGTGTCTGAGGCTGGATCCGAACTCAGGTCCTTCTGACTCCAGGGCCAGTGCTCTACTCACTGCGCCACCTAGCCGCCCTTGTTTTTTTTTTTAATGTATAAAATACAGGAGTGGCCCATAACCAAGAAAAAATACAACAGAGTGACAAAAGCTCAAATTAGTATATAATAGCTGAAAAAAGCCCAAAAAGCAATAAAAGATTACAGTCAGTCCTTAATAACTATATACTTAGATAGTAAGTCACAATATAATTAATTTATCTATATTATCTCTCTTGAATGCAACAGCCCTGTGAGTTTACTACCTGCATTTTAGATAGGAAACTAAGGATCAGAGAAGGTATATGACTTGCCCAAGGTCACAAAGCTAGGAAATGTCAGAATAGGAATTCATTCATCAAAAAAATGTTTATAAAGCATTTGCTAAATGCTAGGTACCACACCAGACTCTATGATAATAAAGACAAAAATTAGGGCAGCTAGCTAGTTGGCATAATGAATAGAGCATTGGGCTTGGAATTAAGAAGACACATTTTCATGAATTCAAATCTGGCTTCAGATACTTACTAGCTGTGTGAATGTGACCCTGGGCAAGTCACTTAACCCTGTTTGCCTCCAAAAAACCCCCAAACAACTAAGGAGGGACTGCCATTGAAGAGGGAAGGGTGATAAGGAGGGGGGGAGGGTAAGTGGTTCTGCCAGGGATACCTCTCCTGGCATCCAGTCTGGAAGGAATTCACCAGGCTCAAGCAGACTTTGAAGCCGAAATTGTAAAGTTTATTGTTAGGCTGTAGAGAACAGCGGGCTAGGTTCTTATGGAACCTGCAAACTCGCAGAGGCAGCAGGCATAGTTTTAAGGTGTCAATTATGCTAACTAGGTGAGTAAGGGTGGGATCAGGGAGGAGTTAAGGAGTGGTCAGTGCTCAAAGGACCATACACTTTTAATACCAAGTGCGCAGGTGTATTGCCCATGATTCACTGGGAAATAGCTCAAGAGGGGCTAACTGGAGGTGTGGTTTTAGGCCTGACACGTCACTAAAGAGTGCCCAGTCTGCCTCCCACCAAGGTCATCAGAGACAGTGTGGGTATATAATTGACTAAGGAGTTACCCTATAGATAAGGTATTGAAGAATTTCTGGTGGGGCTGGCCACTCTAAGGGAGATAGCATTTACATAACTTATTGTTTCAAGCAGAGATAAACAGGTCATGAGTTGTTGCTGGGCAGAGTGCTGGGAGGGGGAAGGGGCAGAGTCAATGCTCTGAGGGGGGGGGGGGTGGAAAAGTGATCTTACAGACTGCTTTTACAAATTGATTTTACAGACATAGATCCCAAAGCACCCCATTTACAAACTGATGTTACAGATTGATACTACAGACATATATATATCACAAGGACCCCATCATCACCAAGGAGTGGGGGTGGAAGGGGGAACAATATTTACACAGATTTTAAAAAATTAAATATATAGAGAGAAAATAAAAGTAATTTCTGTGAGAGGCTACAGGGATCGGTATAGGCCTTAAGTAGAAGGCAGTCAAAGAGAGGGTTTTCCATTTGGTCTGAAAGGTAAAAAAGAACCACTAGAGAGTGCGTATGTATGTATTAGGGGGAGTTGGAGTGGGGAGGTGTGACAGATTTAGGAATATCAATCTGGTAGCTGTTTGAGGATTGAAGAGGCTAGAAGACCTAAATAATGAATTAAAGGTGGTCATCAAATTTAGAATGAGAAATACCTCATCTTTTAAAGACCACTGCCTTCCCAAGTCAACAAGCATTTATTATGCTCATATGAAGTGCCAGGCAGTCTGCCAAATGTTGGGAATACAAGGACAAACAGGGGAGTCCCTGTCCTCAGAGAGCTCACATTCTCAAGTGGGAAGACCAAAGGAAGTTGAAAATGAGAGTGGGACACAGTAGAAGGAGTCAGGGGTGCAACCTAGAGAAGAAGGAAGACATGGTAGACCTGGGCATCCTTAAAACAGAGGTTCTGGAAGGAACCAGCCAATCAGAGGGAGACACTCACAGGGACAGAAGGTTAGAAGAAATCCAGGGGTGGAGTAGGTTTCATGGGTGAAGAAATTTCTATGAATGGTAAAGAAATATCTATGGAGAATCAGGAGTCTAATCCCTAATAGGATTAAGAAATATGATCTATCTAAATAATATCTCCTATGTCCATTCTAAAGAGATTAGGGTCTTGGTCTGGGGGAGGAGGGCCCATTGATTTACTTTGAGGGAGACCTTGAGGTTCACAGAGGGATGAGTGGCAATAAGTGGACAATTCCCCAGGGTCATTCTGGAAAGATTAAGTGACTCTTGTTCTACTAGGGCAGTAGAATATTAACTCAAATCTGTGTTTTAAATTGTGACATTTTCCTTGTTCAAGATTCCTATAATGTTACTTCAAAATGTCCTATTTAGAGAGATGTCTAAGGGCATGAGTGGACTCTGTCAGTTAGAATATTTCTCTCCAAACAGAACAATGCTTGGATTTAAAATAATGTTAAATTAATTAAAAATCAGTTATGGCAAACCTATGCCTAAAATGCAAGGCTTAGTATTTACATTTTTTCTTCAATAAAGTGTCATGGAGGGAGAATTAGCAGGATTTGGCAAATGACTGGATATGTGGGGGGGGGGGGGAGGAAAAACTGATATGACTCAGGTGAGTGGATGAATGGTGTTGCCCTCAGTAGAGACAGGGAAATTAGGAAGGGAAATGGGGGTGGGGAGGGGGAGCTAAGGAGCTGTTTTGGACAAGAGCTCTGAATAGGAACCAGCACTGGATACACAGATCTGGGAGGCCATGAGTTCATGGGAGCTAATGAGATCACCAAAAGAAAAGGGAGGTTCAGGATAGAGCTCTAGAATATACTCACAATAGGGGATGGCTGGGACAGTGATCCAGCAAAGGAGATTGAGAAGGAATGGCTGTACATGTAGGGGGAACTGGATGAGTGAAGGGTCCGGAAAACCCAGGGAGGAGAGAATATCTAAGAAGGAAGGATAACTCATATACTGCGGAGAAGTCAAGAAGATGAGGACTGAAAAGAGGCTTTGGCCAATGGGTTTTGGCAATTAAGTGTTTATCACCAAATCTGGAAAAACAAATGTTTAGCTGAGTAGTGGTAAAAAAAACCACATTGTAAAGGTGAAGAAGTGGGTGAGAGACAAGTGGAGGCAAGGAGGATAGACAATTTTTCTAGGTGATGCAGTTGAAAAAATGTTGTACTTGGAGTCAGAAGACACTAGCTCAAATTCTGCCCTAGACAATGAGTGAGTCACTAAACCCCTCGGCCTCAGTTTCCTCTTCTGTAAAATGCAGATAATAGCAACACCCACCAAGGTTCAAATGAGGTGACATGTAAAGTGCTTTGCACACCTAAAAGCTCTCTGTAAACGCTAGCTATCAATACTATTATTTTGCTATGAAAGAGAAGAGAAATTACATAACATGATAGTCTGAGGGTATGGCAGTGCCAAATTAAGGGGTTTTTTTCTGTTTGTTTATGTTTTTGTATTTTTAATGAGGGAGATTTGAGCATGTTTGTAGACAGCAGAGAAAGAGCCACTAGATAGAGACTGAAAATTAGAGCCAAGGCGTGATTATGGGAGCAAGCTGTTGGAGGAGACAGCAGATGAGATCAAGGGCATATGCAGAAGAATTAGCATAAGGGAGGAGAATGGCCTGCCACAAAGGAGAAGAGGAAGGGGAGGAATTTGAAGGGGTTTGGGGACAGAGAATAGGGGAGAAAACGGGGGTCCCAGGAAATGACCGCTATTTTCTTGGCAATGTAAGAGCTCTGTTGTATCTACATAGCCTAAAAATGTTTTCAATACCTTCAAAATGTGGTGCCCTGTGGCAAAGTCCTTATCTTCCTACCCTGATTATGGCTTACATACCAATAAATGTTATGTTCATCATCTCCCAAGTCAGTCCAGCACAGTGTATGAAACAGAAGGTATTTTAATATCTAGAAAAACAATCTATGATCAAAGGCACAAACATGGGTTCTATGAAAAAAAATCTCGCCAACTAGCCTTATTTCATTTTTTTTAACAGGATTAGTAGACTGGTAAATAATAAAAACATCATTATTTTTGTTATTAGTGTGTACAGATTCGTGATTTATTTTTATTTATTTTTAAAAGCAATTGGGGTTAAGAAACTTGCTCAAGGTTACCAGATTAGTGATTTAGACCATGTAAGGAACTCCCATGGTGGAAATTCTCTCCATCAATGTAGACTGGCAATTGTCTCTAACACACTTGCACAGACTGTTGCTTGGGATCCTGGGGGAGTGACTTTTGAGTAGCTATACAGCTTACAGGACTTCTTAAACTTTTTCCACTCGTGACCCCATATGGGGTTGTGACCCACAGTTTAAGAAGCACTGTGCAGGACTTGAACCAGATCTCCCTGACTCCAAACCTGGCCCTCTATCCCTTATGCTACACTGCGTCACATAATAATCAATAATAATGGTAGCTGACATATAGCACTTTAAAATTTGCAAAGCGATTTATATATATTATTTCGTTGTAAATCATGGGAATGTTAGGGACATAGTGTTGTTCTTTTAGTAAACATTAGTAAAACCTTTCATGAAATACTTGTGGAAAAGGAGAAATATGGATGAGTTTACTACTTGAACTACCATTTTTATCACCAACTTGGTAAAATATGACATATGTATATATGCAAATGCATATGTGCATACGCAAATATGTATATACATATGCATCCATATAAATTAACATACATGTGCTTATCAGATTTGTACATAACACAAAGCTGGAAGTGAGAACTGTTATAATGGATGTCAAAATCAGAATAGAAAAACATGACCTGCTAGAATGATGCACTGAAAAAATAAGAACAAATTTAATGGCATGGCTATAAAGTCTTACAATAAATTCTCTTAGGTTAAAAAAATCCAACAGTAAAAATGTAGAATGGGAGAGACCTGACTGAACAATAGTTTATGTGATGTCACTTGACTACAAACTGAACATTCCCCCTCCATCCTCACCAGCAAGTATAATCTGCCATTCATTTTTGTTTAACTGTTTTTTCTTTGTTAAAAGGTGTTCAATGCTGGAGTTGGGGGTAGAAAGCAGTATATCTGGAAACAACTGTCATTAAAACAGGTGCCAATAAACTTTTTTTTTAAAGAACAGACTGAGGGGTGGCTAGGTGGCGCAGTGAATAGAGCACCAGACCTGGAGTCAGGAAGACCTGAGTTCAAATCCAGCTGTGTGACTTTGCACAAGTCACTTAACCCAAATTGCCCTCCAAAAAGCAAAAAAATTAAAATAAATAAATAAATAAGAATGGACTGAATTCTAGAGGATTCTCAGAGACAGAAACAACACATATAGCAGAATATCATCCAGGGATTGGTATTTTGGTTTGGAAAGTAAATGTAGCATTGGGGATAGATTGACCCATCCTATCTCAAGTACTAAGGGCAGGATCAATTTGATGACATTTCTAAGGTTGCAAAGGGCTTCCTCCCTCCTTCCCCTCTCAGGGCATGGAGCTGGCCTCTGGGGAGGTGTAAAAAGAAGCTTGGCTATGACTACCTACCTAGATGTAGTGGGCCATGTCTGGCTGGCACTCACCATTCAGCACAGCATGATCCCATGACAAGAGATCAGCAGCTGAAATAGTTAAGTCCCAGGAGGCATAGTTCTTAGTAAAGTTTGGGGATGGTAAGATGACCACCAAGGTGAGAAATCAATCAAAGGTACTTACCTTCCCAGTCCTCTCCTGGTCATTTCTGCCTCCCTGCTTACTCCCTTGTTAAATGGATTTTATCTTGTCTGGTCCCTCCTCCCCCAACACAAAACTCCATCATTTAAATACCAATATTTTGTTGTTCAGTTGTGTTCAACTCTTCATGACCCCATTTGGGGTTTCTTTAGCAAAGATACTGAAGTGGTTTGCCATTTCCTTCTCCAGCTCATTTTTTACAGATGAGGAACTGAGGCAAACAGAGTTAAATAACTTGCCCAGCATCACACAGCTAGGAGGATGTCTTCCTGTTTCCAAGCCCAGTACTCTACTCACTGAGCCACCTAACTGCCCTCAAATGCCAATATACTACTATATTCTTTAAACACCAACATTCCATTATCCCTTTCACATTACGGAGTGATGCATTGCCACTGAAATCTGAAAAATCTGTGTAAAATTTCTTGGCCCTCCCTTTGTATCAAAGAAGAAGTCTGAAGTTTTTCTTTTTCTTTTATGGAATATTTACAATAAAATCTGGGTCAAGTATTTAGTCATAGGCTCAGTGTTATCTGTGGCTTCCACAAAGCTCCCCAAATTTTCCATTTAATTTCTTATGCTGACCTTCAATATATTCAAACTGCAATGGGGAAAGTCATGATGTGAAAGGGATAACTTAATTGCTGATCCTACGTGGCTGCAAATCATAGAAAACCATGGTAGGTGGGGGAGAGGGTAGACAAGTAATTTCAGGTGACCCAATGGGCAATGAAAAGATGCCCGGTGGATATATGCAGGCTATACATTTTTTCCAATGATAATATTTAGGCAAGAAGCCCCATGAAAGATATCATTAGGAAGGGCTATCCACATCCAGACAAAGATTTACAGAGTCTGAATGCAGACTGAAGCAAACTATTTGCTCTCTCTCTCTTTTTTGTTTTGTTCCTTCTTTCTCATTGTTCATTCCATCAGTTATAATTCTTCTTAACAACTTAACTAATGTTTAATGTGAGGGTATTTGTAGAACCTATATTGGATTGCATGCCACCATAGAAGGGGAAGGGGAAGGAGAGGGAGGGAGAGAAAATTTGGAACTCAAAAACTTGTGGAACTGAATGTTGTAAACTAAAGTAAATAAAGTTTTTTTAAAAAAGAAAGATATCATCATATATATGTTTGGAAAAGAAAGAAGGTCCATCATGTATCAAAAGATAACGCAGGGAGAGGCTAGGTGTCGAAGTGAGTAGAGCTTTGGCCCTGGAGTCAGAAGGACCTGAGTTTGGATCCGGCCTCAGACACTTAACACACACAAACAAAAACCTAGCCGTGTGACTTGGGCAAGTTACTTAACCCCAACTGCCCTCCAAAAAGCAAAAAAAAAAAAAAAAAAACCACAGAAAACTAGAAGTGACCCACTGGATAGAGCACCAGCTCTCAAGTCAGGAAGACCTGAGTTCAAATCTAGCCTCAGATACTTACTAACTGTGTGAGGCTGAGCAAATCACTCAGCCTCTGTTTGCCTCATTTTCCTCATATGGAAAATGGGAGTAATAATAGCACCTACCTCCCAGGGTTGAAAAGATCAAATGAGATAATAATTGAAAAGCACTTAGCACAATACCAGGCATTTAGTAAACATTCTATAAGGATAGTTGTGGGGGTGGCTAGGTGGTACAGTGAATAGAGCACCAGCCCTGGAGTCAGGAGGACCTAAGGTCTTAACACAAAAACTAGCTGTGTGACCTTGGGCAAGTCACTTAACCCCAGTTGCCCTCCAAAAAGAAAAAAAAAGATAGTTGTGGTGGTGGTGGTGGTGGTGATGATGATGGTGGTGGTGATGATTTGGAAGGGAAGAGAAGGCAAGGTAGGTGACATGTCCCTGTTCTACCTGATAGTTCAGGAGAGGAAGAGTAGGGATTTGCTTCTTATAATTAATCCCTCAGTTTATACCAGGCTCCACATTTGTACAGCACTTTAAAGTTTACAGAGCATATATTCTTTATCTCATTTGATTAGCACTGTGAGATGAAGTAAATATTCAACCATTCAAATGAATTCATGATCTCACAGATCTCTTATCAGGCACATCATCGGAACCCAATCATGCCTACCCATCCTATCCTACAAGTTCAAAATCCATGTAGCAAGGTAGTACAAATATAATTCCCATTTTACATATTGGGAAAGTGAGGCTCAGAAGTTGTGACTTGCCCAGAGTCACATTGCTACTAAGTTTGAGAACTAGAATTTGAAGTCCTTTGTGATTTTATATAGGTATAATTATAATCCCAGTCTAGTCCTTTGTCGCCCCCAATCAGATTTTAAAGGGATTGATCTGCAAGCCCCCTTTATCTCTCATGAGGTAATTATCCCAAAATGAATGGGAGACTAAGAAGACCCACATACGCCTTATCCTTGGAGGTCAGTTCTGGACTGACTGCCCTTTAGAGATTTGCAGAACCCCCCTGGGAAGCTTCTTTGTTTCCTAAACTCTAGAGTCTTTGTGGTGGAGGTGGGATAAGGTTTACTGACTAATCTATGATCCCTAGCCAGGCATGTGTTGGTAAATATTTAATAACTGCTCTTCAGAAAAAAATGTGGGCAAAACACACTTTAAATTTAATCTGCAATAAAAACCTTTTTCCATCACTTTCTTAAGTCTAGATAATCAACAAAACAATAAATCAAGCCCTGATTTAAAGTGTTTGCTGATTTCCAAGCTGTAAATGCTCACATTGAAAATTTAATAATTGGCTTTTATAGTCTCAAAAAGCTGTCTCCAGCTCACACCTGTTCCCAGCCCAACTCAGCATGTTTCCAATAACTTGAGTTGGACTCATGACCAACCTAGATTCTCTGGGATCTTCCAAACCACACACATACCTCCATGGCTAGCCCATGGAGGGCTTACCCTCCACTATCAGATTACCCGTCCACACCCTTCCTCTAATGGTAGTGGGTTATTCTTATCCATTTCTCTATTGTTCAGAGAACAATGAGGCACAGAGGGAAAGATCATGAAGCCAGGGTTAGCTATTTAAAATGGGGTTTGGGAAAAGAGATGGAGTTGTCTAAGAAACTCAGTGTTTCAGCATTTTTACTTACAAAAGTTGTTTTTATATGGTTTAAAAGCTGACAAAAAGCTCACTTGTACAAGTTCTCTGCTTGTACTCTTGAGTTCATAATGACAGGCAGGTACCCAAACCTACCTTGGTTAATAAACATCCATTTCACCTTATTATAACTTTTATCTAAAAATCCAATGACCTCATCAGTGCATCTGGCTAACTTACACAGAAATGATTTCACAGTAGTGCCCTGTTTTTAATGCTTTAATCACTTAACTCAAAAGGACACAAGTTGAAAATCACATACTGCATTATAAAAATATTTTTCTTGACCAGAATAATTAGCAAAAACCTCGATGTCACTCTCAACAGAGTCTAAACTTTTTAATGACTTAAAAGATTTTTTTCAAAGCATCCTTCTGTTAAAGGTCCTACTCCCTTTGAATGAAGCTTTAATCCCCTAGTCTCCTTCACCAGTGCTGACCATTGGACCTCTTTTTACCCATAGAGAAAAGAACTGGGTAACTAGATAGTAATGTGAGAATTCTTCACTAAAGGATAAAGAGAAAGAAAGCATTAGGAAGAGGGAGTGTGAGTCTGGAAACAGGAGGTGATCTAAAAGGAGATGCAGTGGACATAAGCTCGGGGACATGCTGGGGAAAAGTCAGAAAATAGCAACAGTTGGATTTCAGACTCTTGCAGGGGGGGGGGGGGTGCTGAAAATGACCCAGGGCCCTTAGAAAGGGTAAACCTGCTCCCTGCAGCAACTGGACGAGTTAGTGAGAGGCTTTTGTCAATGCAACAGCTGGGCAGGGCTGTAGCTGGCAACTGTGAGCCTGAACATGAGGCCACTGGCATTCAGCTGTCAGCTAAGGAAAGAGGGCCCCTCAGTGTTAGCAGAAACTACCTAAGATAGCAACCAAACCTTCATTTCCCTTTCCAATGGCTAACTCTTTGGGCTTTTTCTGACAGGCTTAAAGGACTAACGTATAAGCTTCTCCTGGAACCAGCCTGTTCAATCCATTCATCTGCTAAGTCAGGTTCAGGGGTCATTTGATATGATCTCTAGGAGTGCAAATATGAAATGGCACATTCTGCCTGTCAACTATAGTATACCTAGGCCAAGAACTACAGATTTAAATCCAGGTTCCCCCTTACAGCCATCATCATGGGGAGCAACCCTTGTGGAGAACTGGTCGGCCATTTCTGTAGTTACCAACATCAACCACTGACTACTGACAATTACTAACAGTTACTGGCTACTAACAGTTACTAACAGTTCCTGGCTACTAATAGTTACTAACAGTTATTGGCTACTAACAGTTAAGTAAGGCCAAAGGCCCTGAGAATGGCATTCCTCACTTCCACCCAAACTACTGGCCCTGTTCCTAGTCTCCTAATAGCTATGGTCCAATGAAGCAACCCATTTGGAAATGTAACATGGGAACATCCTTTGCATTTGCCACAACTCTGTAGTCCTTCACAGTCACAGCTATTGAAAACCCAGAAAAGAAAATATTCATCAACAAAGTCCAAGTCACTATCAAATGGTTCAACATCGGAAACTGATGTTGGTTAATTAATGGAATTACCATTACCATCTCTTTTGCCACTGAAAAAGACCACAGGGCCTTTCAATCTGACTTGCAGTTGAAACTTCCTGTATATCTTGTCTCCCCTAACTCCAGTGACTGTCTTACCTTTCTTTTTGTACCCCTGTGCTTAGCACAGTATTTTGTGCATAGCAAGCACTTCATAAATGCTCATTCATTCATTCTCTCTTTACAGAATAGAGGTCTTTGATGATTCACCCCCTGACTAAGGAAAATACTGACCTAGTACCATAACTAGCTTTTTTTTTTTCAAAATTGCCTTACTTATATTGCCCTTGTTTTGTCTCCATACTGACCACTGCTTTCTAGAGAATATGGCATGCAACTATGAATACTATTCTTTTTTTAATTAATTTTTTATTTTGTTCAATCAGAAAAAAATATTTCTCTTCCTCCCACTTCTCCCCTCTTACCATCCTCTAATTGAGTCCCTTTGATGATCCCTAAAGATGATAGGGTTCTGAGGACAAACATCATCTCCCCATTTTAGAATGTGAACCATCTATCCTTGTTTAGTAGCTTATGACTGTGCACTTATATTTACTTTTAATGTTTATTTTTATTTCTATGTTTGAACCTTAATGCAATTCTGGTCTTTTCATCAGAAATGCTTGGAAGTCTTCTGTTTGATTAAACATATTATTTATTTTCTCTGTAGGATTATACTCAGTTTTTCTGGGTAAATTATTCTTGGTTGTAAGTCTATATCCTTTGCTTTCTGGAATATCATTTTCCAAGCTCTCCGCTCCCTTAGATTAGTGGATGCTAAACTATATGAGGATCCTAACTGTGACTCCTTGGTACCTGAATTCTTTCTTTCTAGCTGCTTTCAGTTAATTTTTCTTTGACCTAGAAATTCTGTATTTTAGCTCTAATATTCCTGGAAGTTTTCATTGTGGGTTTTCCTGTAGGAGGTGACTGGTGGGTTCTTTCTATTTCTATTTTGCTCTTTGGTTTTAAGAGATCTGGGCCATTTTCTTTTATGATATCTTGAAATATGCTATCTATGCTCTTTTCTTTTTGATCACAGCTTTCAGGTAATCCAATGATTCTTAAATTCTCTCTCAATCAATTTTTCAGGTCATTTAGTTTTGCTAAAGGATAACTTACATTTTCTTCTGTTTTTTTCTCATTCTTTTTATTTTGTTTTAATATTTGTTCTTATCTCATGGAGTCATTAGCTTCTATTCTAATTTTCAGGAGTTTGTTGCATGGGCAAGGTTTTGCGCCATTTTGTGCCAAGTTGGAATTATCTTTCCAATTCCTCCATTGCTCTCATTTCTTTTCTAATTTTTTCTTTTCCCATTCTCACTTCATTTATAAAACATTTTAAATTCTTTTTGAAAAAGCTCTTACTTCATCTCTTCCAGGAATTCTAGTTAAACTTAAGGCCAGGTTAGGGAGTTTTGCTTTGTGGCTTTGCTTATACATATTTTGAAGTCATTGTCTTCTGGGTTCATGTCTTCAGCATTGCTACCACCAGAATAGCTTTTCATGGTGGGATTTTTTTGTTTGTTTGTTTGTTCATTCTTCCAGCTTTCTCCCTGACTTTGGACTTTGTTAGGGCCTGGCTCTGTGAACTTTTGGAGGGAATGTCTGGATTATTCCTGTTGCTTGGTTGGGGTATGGAATGTTGTGTTATCCCAGGATCTCAGAGACAGCTCAGGCTGGAGACATGTTAACTTTCAATTGTTCTCAAAACAGTTTCTGATCCAGGTTAAAGTGATTTCTGTCCTCCTAGTCTGAGCTCTGCAAGTTCCTGACCTGGGTTTGGCTCTGAGTAACACTACTTTGGACTTGCCTATCTGGAGTTTTAAGCCTCTATTAATTAGCTAGAAAACAATGTTGGTTCAGAATCAGAGAATTCCATTTTGGACTGGGATTTGCAGGCTCCCCTGTGGTCTGGGATTCTTGTATTAGTTATGCTTACTTGAGACCAGGCTGAAGTCTAGGACTTGAGACCCTGCCTGCTCAGCTCCTCAAGTCTGAACCACATAGATGCTGCTTGCTTCTGAACTTGCTCTTTAGTCAGTAAAAAGGCCTAAAAGTGTTTCTCACTTGTTGGACTGCCACCCCTAGGCACAGGTCTCCTTTTCCTTCTATGTTGGTTATAGAGTGAGACATTCCTTTAACCAGTGAAGACTGCTACCCACCCTACAACTGAAGGTGCTAGTAATGTTAGGTACTGAGAAGTTAAATGATTTGGCCCAGGTCACACTGCCAGTAGGTGTCAGAGGTGAGAACTGAGCAGAGGTCACAGGTCACAGGATCACAGATCTAAAGCTAGAAGGCATCTCAGAGGCCACCTAGTCTAACCCCCAAATATACAGAAATAACTGAGGCCCAGGGAGTTTAAGTGATCTGCCCAAGGTCACAAAAGTAGTGTACATCAGAGGTGGCTTTTGCATAAAGGCCTGCCTCTTTCCCCTGTAGCAGCCAGTTCTCTCTTCCTTGTCTCACTGGCTCTTGCCATCTGCTCAATTCCACAGCATGAACTCCTTGGACCAGGGGTGGGGGAACCTATGGCCTCAGAGCCACATGTGGCCCTCTAGGTCCTCAAGTGTGGCGCTTTGACTCAGGGCCCTAGAGAGTCACATGTGGCCTCGAGGCCATAGGTTCCCCACCCTTGCTTGGACCAAGACCATTTGATAAGGTCCTCAGTAATGTGCATCTGAAAGGATGTATTTTGCCAATCAAATGTTGCATGCTTCACACCTAGAGCTCCAGAACCCGTGTCCAGCTTGAGATTTTGGACCATCCTAACCTAAATCTGCTTTCATTTGTCCTCTTCAAATCAACAAACATTTATTAACTAATTGCCTACAATGTGCCGGGCCCTCTGTGCTAGAGGTTCAAAGACAAAAACGAAACCATCTGTATAAATCTATACATGTTGTTTTTTGGTCCACACCTGATTTTACTGGTGAGAAAACACTACCACCAGTACAGATTGGCAACTATTCTGAAAATCAGTCTTGGAGGTAAAAACAATATGAGTGGCTCATCTAACCCACTCTGCCCCCAGATTTCCCCCCATGTAAAAGGGGACTCTGAACAACTTCTGGAGCGCCAGCACCCACAGAACGACACAGAGAAGCTAACCTCCCGCTGAGGACAGCCCAGCAGTCCTGTAGGAAGGACCAGTGCAGCGGTCTGGGACCTGGCAGCGCGCAGAGCGCAGGAGCCGAGCCAAGCCCTGGTCCGCATGAGCCGAGGTTTTAGCCCCAGGGCGGCAGGACCAGCAGCCGGCTGGAGGAACCCCAGAACACCAGGAGCTGTGGCGACTCCAGAATTATCAACATAGACATGCCTAGGACAAAGTAAGAGGCTAGTGCCCTATGGACTTTGGGACCAGTATTTGGGGAACTCATTGGCTCCCTCCCCTGGGGGCTAGAAGCCTCTGAGGAGACACGCCATTTTGTAGTTTTCAGAGGCAGCTCCAGCTCCTGGCCTGCGAACTGTAGGGAGATCCAGCGATCAGTCTTGGGGGGTAATCGCGCTTGCTTTAACCTCCCTGGATCTGGATTGTGATCTGGGGTGGAGGTTGTGGGTGGGTTTACAGCTTGCCAGAAATGGAAGTTGGCCCCCTCACACGTTTGGGGTGAAAGTTCCTGTCTGGCACCAGGCCATACGGTGGCAACAAGCCCAAAAGTCAAATAATTAAGTGGCAACATGCCAAGGCAAAGGAAACAGAAAAATGCAACCCTAGACTCCTATTTTGGGGACATAGAGCAGGAAAAGGACCGTGAGGTCAGAAGTCCTGCTCCAAAAGCCCCAGGGGAAAACATGAGTGGGTTGTAGCCATAGAGGACCTTAAGAAGGACTTTAAAAATCAAATAAGAGAAGTGGAGGAAAAATTGGAAAGAGAAATGAGAAGGATGCAGGAAAAGTATGAAATGAGGATCAACAGCCTGACTGAGGAAAACAACACCTTAAAAAATAGACTAACTCAAATGGCAAAGGAGGCCCAAAAGGGCAATGAGGAGAAGAATGCCTTAAAAAGCCAAATTTGCCAGATGGAAAAAGAATCTCAAAAGCTCACTGAGGAGATTCATTCCTTCAGAGTTAGACTGGAGCAAATGAAGCTAATGACTTTATGAGAAATCAAGATGCTGTTAAGCAGATCCAAACAAATGAAAGAATAGAAGGCAATGTGAAATATCTCATGGGAAAAACCACTGACCTGGAAAATAGATCCAGGAGAGATAATTTTAAAATTATTGGACTACCTGAAAGCCATGATCAAAGAAAGAACCTAGAAATCACCCTTCAAGAAATCCTCAAGGAAAATTGCCCTGATGTTTTAGATCCAGAGGGCAAAACAGAGGTTGAAAGAATCCACTGATCACCTCCTGAAAAAAGATCCCAAAAAGAAAACTCCCAGGAATATTCTAGCCAGGTTCCAGAATCCCCAGATCAAGGAGAAAATACTCCAAGCAGCCAGGAAGAAACAATTTCAATATTGTGGAAACACAATCAGAATAGCCCAGGACCTGGCAGCTTCTACACTGAGGGATTGAAGGGCATGGAATATGATATTCTAGAGGGCAAAAGAGCTGGGAATGAACCCAAGGGTCACCTACCCAGCAAAACTGAGTATTTTGTTTCAGGGAAAATATGGTCATTCAGTGGAATAGAGGACTTTCAAGCATTCTTGAGGAAAAAACCAGAATTGAATAGAAAATTTGACATCCAGACACAAGAAGCAAGAGATGCCTGAGAAGGTAATCAGGGAAAAGAAATCAAAAGGAACTTATCAAAGTTAAACTATTTATATTCCTATATGGAAAAGCAATAACTGTGACTGATGATATCTTTCTCACTATGAAAATAATGGAAGAAGGGTGTGTGGTCATATGAATACATATGTGAATGTGTGTATATGGTTACAGTTATATATGGATAGGGGGCATAGGTTGAATTTGTTGGGAAGGGAGAATACTCAAGGGATGAAATTATGAGGTGAGAGGAAAGTGGCAAGAGGAGATGGGGAGAGACAGGGTAGGGTAAACTATCTCATGTAGAAGAAGCAAGGGGAAGTGGTTGCAAGGGAGGGGGAGAATAGGAAGGCAAAAAGGCAAAACCACATTCTCATTGAATTTGATTCAGGGAGAGAATGACATACATACTAAATGGGATATCTCAACCTGCAGCAGAATAGGGGGAAGGGGGATGAGAGGAAGGATGATGGATGGGAGGGCATCCTTGGGGGGAGGGGAGGCTGGAAGTACCCACTATAGAAGAGGGACAGGATCAAATAGGGAATGGATCAGGTGGGGGGTGGGATGAGTGGGAGGGAATTATAAGCAGCCTTGTACAATATATCTACTATGATAATGTTTTGCATAGCTAGACATGTACAGCATATACTGAATTACTTATCTCCCCAGAGGGAATGGGTGACAAGGGAGGAAAGAAATGGATCTGAAATTCGAGGTCTTAACATTAAATGTTTCAAATATATATAAATATTAATACTCTTTTGCTTGTAATTGGGAGATAAGATGTGCAGGCATTGGGGCACAGAGATTCACCTTCCTCTAATGGAAAAGTCGATGGGGGTATGGGAGAAGGTATGGGAGAGAGCAGATTGGAGGAAGCGATATCTTGTGGGACTGCTATTCTGGGAGGATGGATAGGGGAAAAACAAGGGGGGAAAATGATTGTAACTCAAAATCTGGTGGAAATGAATGATGTAAAACAGAAGTTAATAAAGCATTTGTTTTAAAAAAAAAAAATCAGTCTTGGAGAGCTGCCTGAGGAACTGAGAAGTGACATGCCCAGGGTTATACTATTAGTATCTGTCAGAGACTGTAAATGAACCTCTGTCTTCCTGACTGTCCACTATGCTATGCTGCTACACTAATACAAATTCTATACAGAACAAATGCAAAGCAATTTGTGGGCTAAGGAGAGCACCAATAACTGGGCAATCGGGAAGGGTCCTCTGTAAGTGGTAGAAATTGAAATGAACCGTGAATGGGGTAGAGATGAGGAGGGAGGCCTCTCCAGGGAGGGAGAGCCAGCTGGTGCTCACTGCACAGAACACTGCCATATCTGGGGTGTTTGGCATCAATGAAGGATGTGAGAAGAGTCATATATAACTGGCACAGAAAGACAGGTCCGAGCCAAATGGGGGAGACTGTAGTTTGTGGCAATGGTCTTGCAAAGTTCTCATTTCAGACCAACTCACACTGGCAGTTTTTGCTGAGGTGAAACAGGTAGAAAAAACACAAATGAGGATGATCCAATCTTCTGAAATGGCTTTGGGAGGGCTGCTGCTCCTGTCTCATTCAGTCATTCATTCAACAAATATTTACTGAATGGTTACTCGGTGCCAGGTACTGGGCCAGCACTGCAGGGAAAGAAGTGTACTGTTCTCATGCACACCTCTTCTGGCCTGCCCCTCTCTGCCCAGTCTGGAGCCCAAGGGCAACCATTTCAACGATGCTGTGATTAATAACCTAGAATCTCTCCCCACCTTGACCTTTCCCAGTATCCACCATTCCCCTTACTACCTATTTTCTCCGTTCCTCCTGCCTAGTGGCCTGACCTTGTTAGGAAAACTCACTCAACTGTGTTAATTGGGTCTACAACAAATTCCTGATATCTACCAGCAGCTGGGGTCAGCTGGTCCCTCCCAGGCTGCTCAGCAATTCTGTTATTTGTCACTTGTTCACTCCCTATCATATTTCCCACGGCAGCTGTTCCAAACCTTTTTCATTCTTCTCAGGCCCTATCTGGGGCCTCCCTCTCCTCTTTCCCTCCCTTCATCCTTTCCAGAAGATGACCTCGTCTCCTAGAAAATCCAGACCAGACTTTATGAGTTCTCTCAACTTTCCTCTTTTCTACCTCAAAATTTCTCTATATCTTCACTTATCCTTTCCTGTTCCTCATTCACTCAATGAGCAGTTATTAAACGCCTACTGTTTGGGGCAGTTAGGTGGTGCAGTAGGTAGAGCTCTGGCTTTGGAGGCAGGAGAACCTGAGTTCAAATCTGGCTTCAGACACATTACAGCATACTAGCTGTGTGAACCTGGACAAGTCACTTACCCTTGACTGCCTTCCAAAACAAAACAAAAATCTTATGGAAGTAAATGTTGAAAACTAAAAATAAATTAAATGACTATTATTAGCCTTAGTCCTCATCTGCAAAATGAAAGGGCTAGACAAGATGGGTTCAGGGGGTCCTTTCTAGAGCAAGATAATGGTGATTTCTATGTGCTAGGCACTGTTGACATAGGACAAAAACAAGAGTTTCTGCCCTCAAGAAGTTTACATTCTATTTGGTTATATGTTTTCTCTTAATAGCGTTTTATTTTTCCCCCAGTTACATGTAAGGATAGTTTTCAACATTCACTTGCAAGATTTTGAGTTTCAAATTTTTCTCTTTCCCCCTCCACAAAACAGCAAGCAATTCGATGTAAGTAAAACATATACAATCATGCATTTCCACATTAGTCATGTTGTGAAAGAAGAATCAGAACAAAAGGGAAAAACCATGAGAAAGAAAAAACAACAAAAAAGTAGAAACATAGTGCACAGGTCAGTATGCTTTGATCTGCATTCAGCCTCCATAGTTCTTTCTCTGGACATGGATAGAACTTCCATCATGAGTCTTTTGGAATTGTCTTGGATCATTGTATTGTTGAGAAGATCTAAGTCTCTCATAGCAGATCACTGCACAATATTGCTATTACTATGTACAATATTCTCCTGGTTCTGCTCACTTCACTCAGCATTAGGTCATGCAAGTCTTTCCAAGTATTTCTGAAATCTGGAACAATAGCATTCTATAACATTCATATAGCACAATTTGTTCAGCCATTCCCCATTGATGAACATCCCCTCAATGCCAATTCTTTGCCACCACAAAGAGAGCTGCTACAAATATCTTTGTATATGTGGATCCTTTTGCCTTTTTAATGACCTCTTTGGGATACATACCTAATAGTGGTATTGCTGGATCAAAGGAAATTTATATTTTATTTGGGGGGAATTAATAAGCAAATTATTGGCACATAATATAAGGCACACAAATAAGCAAATACAAAATATATACCAAGTAAATACCCTCTGCTAAGAACTACCTGTGGGACCCTGGGTAAATCACTTAACTTTTTTGGACTTTTATTTCCTCATCTGTGAAATAATGGGGTTGAATCTAAGGGTCTCTGAGGTCCCTTCCGGCATTAGAACTATGAACATGTCCCAAAATGCCTGTGGTATTAAATAGAGGGCTTCAGTAAGAATTAAAGTTAAATAAACTAAACTAATAAAGATGGATGTTTCCCAAGGTTCTGCCCTCAGCTTTCTTTTCTCTCTTAATTCTCCTCATTTTTCTCGGTAACCTAATCAACTCCTGTGGCTGCAATAATCAGTTATTCTGTGTAGATAACTCCAAAAGTACATCTCTATAATGAACCTTTCTCCTGAGTGACAGTCTCACAACTCTAATTATATGCTCCTACATCTCCACCTGGATATCTTGCTACTTAATACGTCCAAAATCAAAGAATCTTCCCCCCCCCCCCCCTTAAGAATTCTTCCACCTGATTTCCTTTTTCTGTTATATCAGTCATTGACACAATTCTCAGCATCATGGTTCACTCCCTCCCTCTTCCCTTCTCTAAAGCAAGGGTGAGGTAACAGTTTGAGAGAATAAGGAGGGTTTGAGACATGGCATGTCACAATGACAACGAAGAGCAGCCTCCAGTGGAAATGGGGGGTGGGGGTGGGAGAAGCAGGAGGGCTTCTTCTGATCAGGGAGCAAACTTTCAGAGTATGAGATACTGGTGGTAATAGTAAGGTCTAAACCTTGACCATATAGGTGAATGACTGAGGTGAGCTGGAGATGGAGGTTGTTTGACAGAGAATTTGAGCACTATAAACACCAGAAAATTTAGTCAATCAAGAAGCATTTACTCATCATCATCAACTATGTACAAGACGTGGTACTGGAAATACAAAGACAAAATGAAAAACAGTGCCTGCCCTTAAGGAGGCTGGATTCTTTGTAGGGGATGCTGTATCTAAAGAGAAAATAATTTAAGGAAGATGGCTCCACAAGTAATAACAACTAAGAGGATCAGGCAAAATTTCCCATAGGAGGGCACACAAACTGAGCCTTAAAGGAAGTGAGGGATTCTAAGAGGTACAGGGGCAGCTAGGTAGTGTCATAGTGCACAGAGTGCCAGACCTGGAGTCAGGAAGACTCATCTTCCTGGGTTCAAACCCAGCCTCAGACACTTGCTAGCTGGGTGACCCTGGGCAAGTCATTTAACTCTGTCTGCCTCAGTTTCCTCATCTGTAGAATGAGCTGGAGAAGGAAAGAGCAAACCATTCCAGTATCTTTGTCAAGAAAACCCCAAATGGGGTCCCAAAGAGTTGCACACGACAAGGGGAGAAACGAGCACATATCAGGCCTGAAGGACTGTCAGAGCAAAGGTGTGGAGATGGGAAGATGAAGTACTGAATTTTGGGAACAACAAATAACACCATTTGGAGGGAAAATAGAGTGTGTTGTGGGGAATAAAATACAATAAGCCTGGAACATTGACACATGTATTGGTGGTAATAGTAAGGTCTAAACCGTGACCATATAGGTGAATGACTGAGGTGAGCTGGAGATGGAGGTTGTTTGACAGAGAATTTGATCAGGCCAGATTGTGATTGGATTTAAAAAACAAAGCTGGGGTATTTCCATTTTATCCTAGAGGAAATGGGTAACAATTAAAGTTTCTAGAACAAGAGAATGACATAATCATATTTGTGCTTTGGGAAGATTACTTTGAGACCTACTTGAATAACTGATTAGAGAGAGGAGAGACTGAAAGTTGGGAGTCCAATTAGGAGGTTATGGCAATAGTCCAGTGGAGAGGTAATAAGGGCCTTAACTAGGTCAATGGCTCCATCAGAGTGGAGATAAGTGGGTGGATTCAAGAAATGTGGTGGCAGAATCAGCAAAACTTGACAACTGACTGAATATGAGGGGAAGAGAATGAAAAGGGAAGTGTAACTGAGGTGGAAAAACTAGGTGGCCAGAAAGATGATGGTGCATACAATAGAAATAGGGGATTTTGGATTTAGGGGTCTACTTGGGTTTTTTCTTCAGTTCAATTCTTTATTCTGAATTTAAACACCAAATAAAACAAGTATTTTTATATAGAAAAAATAAAACAGAGAATGAGTCACAAATGAACCAAAAATTTGTATTATATACAAGTGGCTTTTCCTTCTATGCACATAATAAATTCAATAGGATATTTTCAAAGTTTTCCCACCCATTTGTTTCTTTCTGAATTACCTGTTTGCTTTTGTTCACTTAAAATAATTAGTTCAGTGACCTTTTCTTTTTTTCTTTGAACATTACTACTGCTAACTTTTTTCCTTCCACTCTAGATTTAAAAAAAAATAAACCAAAACCTTTGTTTTATTTAAAAACAAATGTGCTTGGTGCAAAACAAATATGGACAGTCCAGTAAAATAAATCCAAATTAGCCACCTCTGAAAATGTCTTTTTTGCATCTTCAGACCAACCATCACCTATCTGTCAAGAGGTGGCAGTATATTTTCATCATTGGTTCTCTAGAACAGGGCTTCTTAAACTCTTCCCACTTGAGACCCCTTCAGTGAAACCCACAGTTTAAGAAGTGCAGCTCTACAATGATGGAGTTATAGATTTAGACCTGGAAGATATCCCAGAGGCCATCTATTCCAATAAACCTTCTGATAAGGAAACTGAGGTCCATAAAGGTTAAATGTTTTGTCCAGATTTACCAGACCATAGGTGAGAGATCTAGGATTTGAATCAAGGTCCTCTGACTCCTAGTCCATAGTTCTTTCTGCAGCACAATGTTGTCTCTCCAGATGTTCACAGAAACACTGTAATAGCCAAAAAATCACCAACAACCCAAATTTCCCAAATTGAGGGATAGCTAAACAAACTATGATAATAAGATGAAATACTCTGTAGTGATTAAAGTTGACCAACATTTGACCCAGAGATTCTACTGCTAGGTATATACCCAAGAAGTCATCAACAAGAAGAAAGGTCCCATACAAACCAAAAAATACATATAGCAGCACTTTTATGGTAACAAAAAACTGGAAACAAAGTAGCTGCTTACCAATTGGGGAACGGCCAAACAAATTGCGTCAAATGGATGTAAGGGAATATTATTGTGCTATAAGAAACAACAAATATGATGTATGAAGAGAAACATGTAAAGACGTACACAAACTGATACAAAGTGAAGTAATTAAATCCAAGAAAACACAAAGATCATGTAATGGGGGACTGGTGCATTCACAGAAGAAATCAGCATGTTCTGCTGATACAAACTTCCTGTGTGGGAGAGACTGAGGACCCTGCTTCCAGGAGAGTTGTGATGACCTGTTGCTATGGAAGTACCTTGGAGAGACTTGAACATATACAGACTGTAACTGGGCCTAGTGTGCTAACCATGTGGTTATGAAAGGCTTTCTTGATTGGCTGTGTGGCTAAAGTGGGCGTGCCTTCAAAAAAGGCTTTAGCCATCCATTCTGTTTGGTTGTTCCATCTTGGTGGATCACTTTGACTCTGTTGATGGAATCTAGTAACAGCAAAATTGGATGGGTAGAAGCCTTGGTCCCTACCCCCAATGAGGCCACGTGTTCTTTTCCATTCTGAGTGAAGCGATTGGAGATTCAGCATACACTGATACCCCTAGGAGTAAGGATGGCATTCAGGGGTGACCTTTGGGACCCAGATGTTTCCAAAGAGATGCTAAATCTAGATGCAAACTTTGGTGGGACAGATGTCATATAGAAACTGAGCTAAGTTTGAGCCCACTCCTCTGAGAAACCGAGTAAGGATAGGGGAGAGTGTGTGCCAATATGCTGAGGGAAATAGCTGTACTTCTGTTCTTGTTATATTTTTGAAGTAATTATCTCTTTGTAAAACCTAATTGATGATAAATGGTTAAATGGACCTGAGGCACTAGTCACTGACATTTAACGTGAGAGGAACACAGCTGGTGGTGCTGAAAGTTGATGGCTGTTGTTGCTCATCCTTCATTTTTTTTTTTTTTTTGCTTTTTGGAGGGCAGTTGGGGTTAAGTAACTTGCCCAAGGTCACACAGCTAGGTTTTTGTTTGTGTGTGTATTAAGTGTCTGAGGCCGGATCCAAACTCAGGTCCTTCTGACTCCAGGGCCGGCACTCTACTTACTGTGCCACCTAGCCACCCCCATCCTTCATTTTTGAAGAGGCCCAGTGATATCACAATGTTGAGGTCAGGGTAGAGTGTAAATAGTAAAGTAGTGGGTGATGGGTTATGTCTTGAATAGATACCTCAAAAGAAAAGAAACCCCAACCCCTAACATACCCTTAGAACCCTAAGGACAGACATAGCCCACTTGGCTCTGGGAAAGTGGGCCAGAAGCATTCACGATAACAATGTAAATGCAAAGAAAAACAATAAAAATGAATGTTGCAAAATCATAAGGAATAAGCATGGCAGCAAAGAAAAGAGAAGATACCTCCCTCAACTCCACTGTTGAAGTAAGAGTGCACGGGTACAGAACATTTCGTATACTGCAGGACTTTTAAAAAATAAATGTACTGATTGGTTTTGCTGATTTTTTTTCTCCTTTCCTTAAAAAAAAAAGTCTTTGTTATATGGGATGGCTCTCTGGGAGGGGAGAGACAGAAGAATATAAGTGGGAGCAATGTAAAAATTAAAGATATCAATAAAAATTATTTTAAAATAATAAACATAAAAACATAAAACATAAAAGCATAAAACAATGTTGATATATGAAAAGATGCATATAAAATTATATGTATTATATATTATATTATATAGTTACTATATATTATATATAGTTATACAACGTTAAATTTTTTAAAAGCACAACACAGGGATAAAAAAACAGTTCTGTGATAGGGAATGGAAATAAGACTACCCCATGAATCCAGATATATTTCAGCAAAAAGAAGGAATTCTGCCTCACTTTAGGACCTTCATATTAAAGTCCAACAGCCACATTTTCTTCTTTTCCAAGCTTTTTTTGAGGAACTCCAGAATCTGAGAAGGCAGAAATTGGAGAGGAGAAAAGCAAAGGGAAATAAATCTGGTTTTGCAGATTCCATACTTCTCAGAATAGAAATTCCTAAGAAACTGAGAGTCTCACCCAAATTCCCTGAGACCTATTCAATATGTCTCAGGAAACCCAGGAAAAGTCTTATGTACCCTCCCTCCCAGGATCAGAGAGAGGAACAATGGGGATTTTGCATATGCTTGTCTGGGTCCAGTAGTGATAAGAAAGCAGCATCTGAGTTGGGAGTTAGTATGCAGAGTGAGCATGAATTCACAGTTCTGACTGAACCCAACACAGCGTATGAATAGGAACATGCAACCTAACATTTCTGGGGTAACACCTCACTTGATGAAGAAATAATGCTTTTCAATGCCTCTAAGAAAGTATCAATTCCTTATTCCTTTGAGAATACATCTTCACATTTATCCTTAAGCCCAGTTCAAGTTCCATCTTCTCCATGAAACTTTCCCTGAGAACAGTCCACAACTCTCTCTCCTTTATATGGCACTTATCAACTGAACCATATATTTTAGAAATGTATAAATATTCCAAAACATCCAAATACATGAGTGTTGTACCCTTCAAAGGAATTACACTGGGAGGTGAGATATTCCAAGTAGTATTTATGACCAACGAATTTAAATCTTAAGCCATAGACTTCAGGCGTAATTTTTCTGATTTCTAAATAGGAGTCTGATTCAGCACTTAATGGAGGGGATAGTACTGAACAAAGCTCCCAGACTCTGAAGTCTGATCCCTATCAATGTGATAGGGCCTTTGTTCTTCCCTCCTAGATCCTAGGTAGTGATTAGGAAATTGTGGTAACAACACTATTTCTTCTCTGCAAAGAGGTGATATAACAGGCCTTGAAAATACTTCAGGAGGTGTTAGGTGGGTGATAGTGATGGTGGTTAGTCCTTGGTTCCTATGTCAAAGTTCAGACCAGAAATAACTTTGTACCCTTTTCTCCACCATGTCACTTGCTATGTTTTTTAACCCAATTTTTTCTTCTTGTGATCTGATTTTAAAAATTTTCCCTTCATGGAACCATTGTTGCCATTTCTAGACCTTATTACATCTCCCCCAAATGACCTCCATCTTCCTTTCCTCAATTCTCTTTCCCTACTTCCATACCAGAACTGATGCTGTGGATGTAGGAGTGGATAATCTACGACGGGGTTTGAAAGTGAGAGGAAAGAAGCAGATCCTGTAAACATTTTTCTTTTTTTCTTCTTGTTAACAAGAAAAAAAAACAAACCTCCCTGTTGTGGCAGGTGAAAGATGAAATAACTGAAGAAACAAAGGTTCAATCTTCCAAGTATATCAATTTATTAAGCAATGCATGCCAATGACCTAACAAATTGGGACCAAGTCCCTTCCTCAGGTCAAAGTTGGACCCCAAATACAGGGGGGAGACAGATTTTTATACATTAAAAATAATTAATCAAATGAGACCAATTAATTAATAGAAAACAAGACTTTAGGTTTTCTAATTGGATTAAAGATTAGGGACTTTCCAAGTTGAGAGGGGGAGAGTGAATAAGTGAAATTCCCTGAAATCTTTTCTCCAACCTCTTATCCTCCATGCTTATGAACAATCAAAGGAACAAGGAAACAATAACTGAGTGAACAGTAAAGGACCAGTTTTCAGCTAAGACATGAGTGTGTAAGTGTACAATTCTGAGAAAAGTCCTTGCATTAATCTTTGGATATAACTGGGTTTCTGGTCAGCATAACCTAAATCCTTAGTTAAGGTCTCTAAACAGCAGGTAAGGGTGGTCCACTTTTCTAGTCCCACAGGGCTAGGTTCAAACAATTCAATAAGGTTTTCTCTCAATTCCCACAATTGAATAGTTTTCTGATGACAGACATTGCACTAGACCTGCAATTGAACAGAAAAAATACTGAGCTACATCCAGAATTGAGTCACAAGATGGAATTAGTGCAGTTCACTCAATTCCCACAATAAATCATGTGCTGACCTAATCCCCTCAGTTTCCTCTCTGGTGTTCCACACTGGTCTTTCCTCCTCTGTGGAGGGCACTCCCTACTGCCCCATCTACCAAGGAGGAGTGAGAAGATCTGATAGGTCCTTCTCTCAGCTCTACTACTTCCTAATCATGAGACCTTAAAGATCATAGGATTTAGGGCAGGAGGGGACCCTCAAGGTCATCTAGTCTAGCCCTCTCATTTTATAGGTGAGGGAACTAAGGGGGTAAGGGATTTGTTAGAATTTGAACCCAGAGCTTCCTGATACTTAAATTCAGCACTCAATTCATAACACCAAATGACTTTAACTTTTTGTTTCTCCATTTGAAAAATGAGAATAAAAATTTCAGCTTTACCTACCTCACAGGGTTGTTAGAAGGATTAAATAACATGTGAAAGCTTTAAACAAATATAACACATACAACATAAGGTATTATGTTATGTATATCTTTCCAGACTCTAGATAAAACTGGAGAGAAAAGGAAAACTTCTAATTGCTCCACTAAGTCCCTAATACAAGGATTCTTAACTTTTTTTGTGTCAGGAATGCTTTGACAGTCAGAGGTCTATGGAACCCTTTGCAGGATATTTTCAAAAGAATAAAATACAAAGAATTACAAAATAAACCAACTATATTGAAATTGTCTAGTCTCAGACACTTAGCTGTGTGACCTTGGGCAAGTCACTTAACCCCAATTGCCCTGCCCCCCCCTCCAAAAAGCAAAAAAGAAAAAAAAAAGAACTACTACACGAGTATGAATAATGGTTGGTTATTTCACTGATCAAATTTCTTTCAAAAGTTGTTTTATTTATAGTATATCCTGGTTCTGCCCCCCCTCACTCTTCATCACTATGCACAAATCTTTCCATATTTTAAGGGTATGCTTGGGAAAAAAGTTTGAGATGGTGAGGTGGCCTTGGCATTTAATCGAGAGAATAAGTTCACAGGCTCATAGATTTAGTGTTAAAAAGAGACCTTAGAGGTCATCTAATACAACCCTTCATTTTTTTTTTTAGGGGAGAAGGCTGGGCAATTGGGGTTAAGCGACTTGCCCAAGGTCACATGGCTAGTTTTTGTGTAGAGTGTCTGAAGCCGATTTTGAACTGAGGTCCTACTGACTCCAGGGTCGGAGCTCTATTCACTGCTCCACCTAGCCGCCCCCCAACCCTTCATTTTTACAGATGAAGAAACTGAGGTCCAGAGAGGAAAATGACTGGTACAATATCACAGAGGGCTACAGTTAGTAGCTGGCATAAGCAAGATTTGAATTTATTTCCAGGACTCTAGATGCAGAGCTCTTTCTGACCTGTATCACTACGAGGCTGACTAACCTGAACATTGGGTAAGAGGGCAGGGACTGGACTAGTGAAGACTTGCGTTCAAATTTGAATCACATATACTAGCTGTGTGACTCGGGACAAGTTATTCAACCTCCGTCTGCCTGTTTCTTCTTCCGTAAAATTAAGGTAGTAATAGCACCTACCTCCCAGGGTTGCTGTGAGGATAAAATGAGACAATGTACGTACGAAGTGCACTATAGAAGCGCTAGCTAGCAGGCTACGGAAATCATCTTCGTGGAGCCTTCCCAAAGGACTCAGCTCCAAGCGGGGCCCAAGTGAAGCTACAGAGCCCCACGGCAGGCTTCCGCTAAAGACCGCAGGTACCTTCGGTACCAGAGGCTTTAGAGCAGAAAGGGCCGGCTCCAGATCTCTGGAAGTGCTCACAGGGGTATCAGGAGGGAATGGACACCCCCACACACACACCCCGGTCCTAGCTCCAGACAGCACAAGCCTGGCCACCCGGCCCTCATGCCTTCCCTCCGCAGGATCAGCTCTGGAGAGGTAGCCGCCGTCGGCCGCAAGTCTCAGGCACCTTCGGCGGCCGCGGCTCGGCGGCGGCGGGAGCTGGAGTGGGAGCCCGCAGCGCTCCTGCGCCACCCCGCCCCTCCGCCCCTCCGCCCCTCCGCCCCTCCTCCTCGCTCCCTCGCCCCACACTGCAGTCCTTGCTTTTTTTTCCCCTCGCTCTTGTCCTCAGCTGAACCCGAGGACCACCTCCCCCCGCCCCCCGCTCGGGGTAGCGCGCCCTCGATGAGTGACGTCATCCCACGGCGTCAGACGGGCTCGACGTGGAGCGCAACAGGTCTCGGCGTTTCCCTGTCGCGAGGGCGGTGGCGTGTGTACGTAGGCCAGTCTAAGTACGAGGAAGCTAAAAAGGGCGGGGTGGAGAGGAGGATAGAAGGAAAGGGAACTTCAGACGCGCGCACTCGGATGCGCGCTCCGGCTCGTCCGCGCGCCGGAAATAGCCGCTCGGCTGCGGAAGTCGGGGCGGGTTGGGGGGGCGGGGAGGGGGGAGGGGGTAAAGATGGGGGGGGGGCGGCGGCGGTTCGCGATGAAGAGCGGGAGCGCGTGAGCGAGCGGGGGAGGGGGGGTGGGAGGGAGGCTGGGGGGGGGGGACCGGAGCGCGAGCCGCAGGGGCGGAGGGAGGGGGGCGCGAGCGAGCGCGGCGGGCGGCGGTGGCGGCGGCGGCGCGAGAGCAGTGGGGCCCGGCAGCGGCGGCGGCTGAGACGGCGGCGGCGGCGGAGGGAGAGAAGATGGCGGATGGCGACAGCGGCAGTGAGCGAGGGGGCAGCGGGAGCGGCAGCGGCGGGGGCGGCGGGGGTGGCGGCGGCTTCCAGCCCCTGTCCCGTGGGGGCGGCGAGCAGGAGACCCAAGAGCTGGCCTCGAAGCGGCTGGACATCCAGAACAAGCGCTTCTACTTGGACGTGAAGCAGAACGCCAAGGGCCGCTTCCTGAAGATCGCCGAGGTGGGAGCGGGCGGCTCCAAGAGTCGCCTCACGCTTTCCATGGCCGTGGCCGCCGAGTTCCGAGACTACCTGGGCGACTTCATAGAACACTACGCGCAGCTGGGGCCCAGCAGCCCCGAGCAAATCGCGGCGGCCGCGGCGGCGGCGGGTGCCGAGGACGGCGGCGGGCCCCGGCGGGCGCTCAAGAGCGAGTTCCTCGTGCGGGAGAACCGCAAGTACTACCTGGACCTCAAGGAGAACCAGCGCGGCCGCTTCCTGCGCATCCGCCAGACCATCAACCGCGGGCCTGGCGCGGGCGGTGGCTTCGGCGGCGGAGGCGGGCCGGGGCCCGGGGGAGGCCTGCCGAGCGGCCAGACCATCGCGCTGCCCGCGCAGGGCCTCATCGAGTTCCGAGACGCGCTCGCCAAGCTCATTGACGACTACGGCGGCGACGACGACGAGCTGGGCGGCGGCCCGGGCTACGGGGAGCTGCCCGAGGGCACGTCCATCACGGTGGACTCCAAGCGCTTCTTCTTCGACGTGGGCTGCAACAAGTACGGCGTGTTCCTCCGGGTGAGCGAGGTGAAGCCGTCCTACCGCAACGCCATCACCGTGCCCTTCAAAGCGTGGGGCAAGTTCGGGGGCGCCTTCTGCCGCTATGCCGACGAGATGAAGGAGATCCAGGAGAGGCAGCGAGACAAGCTGTACGAACGCCGGGGCGGCGCCGGGGACGAGTCCGAGGGCGAGGATGTGGATGACGACTGAAGCTGGGGTAGCCTCCCCCACCCCAGCACCCGACCCCGCTCCAAACCGTAAGCCCCCTCCCAGAAGTCCCCCGTCCCCGCCGGAATGCTCCCCTTCTTACTCACCCCTCGTAGCTGGGGCCTGGGAAGGGGGAGGCCCCTAGAGAAACAAACCAACAAGAAAATAACAAGCAATGCTAATTAAAGAAATAACCACCGGGAAATTCAGACAACTAGAAAAAGAGCAGCAAGTTCAAAGGAGATGACACTGACATGAGAGGTGAAGAGAAAGTGCCTCCTCACCTGAGAGAAATAGCCTCAAACACCCCTTCCCCACCCGAACCATCTGAACCTCATCCAAGATTACTCCCTCACCTTTGACCTGGAGATAGAAACACGTTTGAATTGCCCAAAGCACCCACCCAAGGATATTTGATTTTGAGTTGTATTGTTCCTGGACTGCTTAAATTGGTTCTACAAATCTTCCCATTGGCCCCTTTGGTTCAGTGTTGAATTCCTTCATCTTCTTTGAAACCAGCATCTTGGTGTCTGAATCTTTGCTAAGTCCATGAAGATAAGAGAGAGAAAGAGGCTGTTGCAAGTTAACCATTTCCGAAGGTGCAGGTCCATAAAGGGAAACACAAATTTAAAAATACATACTAATCATGGACTCACTGGGCAGAAATGAAAATTCAAAAGCTCTTGGGGGAATACAGAAACAAATTTGGATTTTAAAATAAGGTTTTGGAGGGAACCTGGACCAATGTCTATTGTCTTTTTCTTTGCAGAATTTCCTCCCTGCCCCACCCCCCCATGCAAACTGATGGAGATATCAGTGTTTGAACTGGAATCCATTTCTAAAATAGTTTTAAAGTTGGCAAGGTTTCTGAAGATTTTAATGGACATTTTTGTATTGGGGTGGGGGGTTGCTTAAGAAGAAATCAGGCATAAAGCACAAGGAAAACTGTTTGAGTGGATTGGTTGCTACTCACTAAAGTTCTTCCCCTTCTCTCCAAATATGGAGGTTATAAAGAAATGGCTTGGGTATGAAGAAATGAGAGCCAGCTCTCTTATGGCTCCAAAAAGCATAAGCCTGTTAATAGTAGGTAATTCAGCAATACCATCCAATGGCTGACTGGATTTTAAACCATAACTTGCATGATATCAGCAAAAGGAAACATGTGGCTACATGCCTGAGCTTTGAAAGAATGACTGACATCCATACAAAAGTTGGAAATTAACAAAACTGAAGCCTCCATTTACCTTCAGTTTAATCTATGGACTTGTTCAAATGATAACATCCTCAGGTCCAGAATTTCCAGCATCAGTTATTCTTTTACAAGAATTTTTAAAGGAGAACTTGATCCATTTTTATCAGTACCTCACAATCAAAGTTGGCACATGATGGATGGATGATTCAGAGCAGCAGGCCTTATGGAAGCTGAAATCCATCACTAAAAGGAGCTAAAGTGAAAATGAATGAGCTGACTATATACCCTGGAAGTTTTTTTATACCATCTTGAAATTTCAACATAAACTGGCTTCTGCCAGTTCATCTTAGCTGTCTTTCAAGAATAAAAGTTGGGGTTTTCAAGGATCACCTCTTCTATATTTTAAATGGATTCTCTCTATAAATGGTTTTTAACTAATCAAGTCAATCCTATTCCCCTTCAAAAAGGTATTTCTAGAAATGTTAATGTATCCTAGGTAACTTTGAACTGAATGGGATCTAAACTGTTCATTCCAAAGTTTTCAGGTATTACTTGTGCAAACACCTTCTCACACAGGAGGCAGGTAACCCCACCTCCACAATCTTCTTAGTATTTTTTAACTGCATGCCTGCCCTTTATTTGAGCTGCCTTTTTAATTTATTGCATACCCTTTTTATTACCTTGTTTTGGTATTACTCAATCTATACTATCTTTTTGTTTTGTATTTATTGGAAAATAAGGAATATACAAAAGATCATTCTTGTACATTTGTGGCTGAGAGGGAGGGAGAAGATATACATAAAAATTTGGCTGTTTTAGAAATTAGATTATCCATAATATTGATAATCAAAGGTTAGAAGTACAAGAGCCACAAACATGTACTTAAGCCCTTTTAAAACAAAATCTCTTCTCCCATCATCCACAATAGACTTTTTAAACAGATTTTTTAAAAAAGTTTTTGTTTTTTAATTTTTCTCCGTTGCAAAGAATGTTTCCTAAATTGTATGGGAGCAATAGTATTTTTTGATGTTTTAATTACATCCATAATCTTGTACTGTATTTTGTACTACAAGGCAGCTGTTTTCAATAATGTCCTGCTGTATTTACCTTTGTATTTTGTTTGAGTGTGTTCAGTTCTTTGCTGCGGAGAATAAGTCCCAAAATAATGTTTGAATAGAACAGCTTTAGGGTTGCAGAAAACTGCTTTAAATAATTTCAAAAATTTGAGGCAGCAATGAAAATTAAGGTTGCAGCCATTAGTGTATATTGCTGTAACTTTTTCATTTTAAAACCATTTACAATTCCTGTATAGACCAACTTGTTTTGTTGCTTCAGTGGTGATCGTGTTGCTCAGCTGCTGTGAGCCAATTCGATTTTGCAAAGGTGCAGTACCTCTCCTTTTCAAGGGGTTGTTTTTGTTTTTTTTATTTTGGCTGAATTGCAGTAACTAGCCTTGCCTTTCTACTCTGTAGAATTGACAGGGTCTTCACAATCCTCTACCCGTGGCTATTAAGCTATAATTAGCTGCATAGGAAGTATGTGGAAGTGGACAGAGGCATATATAGTGTGTATGCCAAGAACACTACCATATACGGCATCAGCTTTGGTAACCAGAGAAATTTTCTCTTAGTCATTAGACCATATAACAGTGATGTATCGTGCAAAAAATCTTTAGTAATCAATTTGAGAATCCTCCAAAAATAGGAGCAAAGAATGCATAAGCTATGTGTTGGAAGAAGTAATTTATATTAAAATTCTGACCTGCCTGGATAAGACTAGTTAAATGTCACCATGGTGGGTTTTTAAGTCTTAACCAATCTTGAGGATTTGATTTTCCCCAAAGGGGGTGGTTCATGGCCTTTCTTCCTACTGCAGGAAGATTGGGATCCATTCTAACTACAGAAGGGTATGGGTTAATTGTCCACTGATTGTCATTCCTGTCCTCAGGGACGAAAGAAATCTGCAGAATATAGGGACAACACTTTTGAAAATTTTTTGCTATCACATGTGGCTGTATTAACTGAGGTGCTTCAAAAGATCATTCATAAATATTAGCTTGTTGAAACCTATGGTCTTTGTTAAATCTAGTTGGAAAGAAAACAGCATTGTACAAACTACAGTGTGGGAAACAAACCTGGTTGCTTTGTTTTTTTACCACTGTTACAAACAGTGATATTTTTTACTCCATCCATCATCTCAGTATTCACACTTAAAATACCCAGTCCTATTCCATACAAGCCCTACAGCTTAGTTTTCAAATGATTTATGAAAGGTTTGTTCCTCATACTACTGTTTTCTCAGCTTGTTTTCACTGCAGAGTTCCTACAACTTACAAAAATTAGAAACAAAATATTAGTAAAAGAATCTGTAAATATGTCCTTATATTACTGATTTCTATTGTCCTTATTCATCTTCAGCCAATGGAATGACAATTCCAGTCTGCAAACATCAGTGCATCTGCTGTACAAAAAAAGTAAGTCTGTATGGCACCAAAAAAAAAAAAAAACCAAACCAAAAACCAGACACCCTGTGTAAATATTTGAGGCATGTAGGTGGCATAAATGACTGTAGCTGTACTATACACATAGCTACTTGTCAGTTCAATTTTTATAATTAATACAGAATGATTCTGAGGGTCTGTGGATTCAAGCAGTCTTTAAAACCTCCTGCTTTGTTTGTTACCTTTGGATCACTTTGCAGCAAATTACAGGTCTTTTAAGAGATTCCGGGCTTCATTTTCCTCCCAAAAACCAAACTACAAACATGTATCCTGTTTTTTATTTGAAAATGTGCAGGGTAATGGGCAAAAAAGGCTGGTTACAATAATGCCCTCATATTGAGTGGTCTGTTAATGACTGCACACTTCAGGCATTGTAATAGCTGAAGATGACTTGTTAAATGTGACTTTTCCCCAATGTTACAAAGATGTAGAATGATCTACACAAGGTATTAAAAAGTGACTATTAACTTCCATCTACCTTGCTCTTCAGAGAGTGTCAGTTAATAAATTTGGGGGGAAGCTTGGTGTATGTATAGCTCATGCACATAAGTATTCTTAACTAAGTTTTATTTTTATTTTTAACCAGATTGTGGTACTTTATCAAATGCACAAGTAATCTCTCAGTAGATACTCATTTGAAAATAGTGTGGCCTTGATCAGTGAGAAGGGGAAAAGACATGTTTTTTGCCTATGTAAAAATGACTCATTTGCTGGGAGTCATAATTCTCTAATATTTTTGTGGTAGGTCTCCTTTTGATCAGGAAAAAAATAAAATGTTTTTGTGTTCATTTAGGTATTAATTACATTAAATTGTCTGTTGTGTTTAGAGACTATCAGAATTGTTCTGATGAATATCAAAGTGACTGCTTTGATGTCCAATCTCAGGTTTTAAAACATAGTGGTGTAAAATCCCACTGGTTACTGGCAAAACACTTATTTTAGAATACTCACATATATCTGGCCTGTTCAAACAGCAGAGCCTCCATCTTGTTGCTCTTTTCCCACTTTCTATTGGAGTCTGATACTAACATGGCTTGAAAGTATCAAGAAATTTTCACATTGTATATTTCCATTTTAACCCTTATATATTTTCTTAAAGGCAAAAAGCACTTTTGGTCACGTAAATACATAATTATTTATTTTATGTGGACCGTGGCTTCTCAGGCTCCCCGAATTCTGCTTATTAAGATGACTGTTCTGACTTTATGTAAGTGGAAATCTTTGCTAATGTTTAGAAAGTTTGTATTGGTCTTGAAAGCATCTGCTAGCTTCCAGTGAATGCAGTAATAACCAATACTGTGTTCACACCTTAATAAGTTACTTTCCCTTGAGCCTTAAGGTAACTCTTTTTTTGCTGTCAATAGCAGCATTAAAGTTGTTGCTCCGAAGATGAGACTATCAGTTGTCAGGGTTGATTTTTAGAGTACTGTAAGTCAATTAGCTGTCTTCCTGATAAGTTAATGCTTCCATCAAATAGTTGTGGAGTTGTTGGGTTTTTATTTTTAGAGGGGGGTGGGGTGAAGCACACTTAACTTAAAGCCTGACTAAAGAGGAAAAAATTATATCATGTTTTGGGTTTGGTGTTTTTAGCCCTAGATAGGTAAAAAATACCAAGTTATAACTGCTTTATACTTTGGAAAAAAAACCCAAAATATTTGAAACCTTAACACCCAAAAGTTGGGACTCCTGAATGTTCTTGGGATTGTCTAAAAACTTGTGTTTTGGGGTGTGGTGTTCTTTTCTAAATTATAGTTAATTAACACCCACCTCCCTTAATCTTTGGCACCAGACTCAATTTTAATTACTTAGAGGTTTAAATGACTCAACTTCCAAAAAATGAAGTCTGATTCCCAAAACTCAGAATTAAGGTTGCAACATGAAGAATTTTACATAATTCTCAGATGTTGTCAGTGCTTGTTGTCTAAAAGCCTGTACTAACTTTATTGTATATTTCACAAATAGTAGGCAACAAAGGCAAGAGGCTTGTATTTATAGCCATCTTTATTCACAGTCTATGTAACTTCAAACCAAAAATAGCTTAGCCATTTATCCAAAATTATTTATATTGCTCTTTTAAAAAATTCCATAATTCAACCAACTCAATTATTCAGGACCTGATTTTCCTGTTGGCAGACTATGCCCTTTACTTCTCTCTTCCAGCCTTATGGTTATTTGACTGCTTCATTAGTGCCTCCACCAGAGGGTGAATGGAGGAAGGAAAAGGAGGGGAAATTTCAATCTGTTCATTTTATCCTATTAGTGATTCTAGTAGGACTGGTAAAAGTATGGGGAAGCTTTTAGATAAAACAAGGTTTTTACATAATCAGTTTTATTTTTCCGGTTATTCCTGACATCTGTTGACATGGAAAGTTCATTTTGCCTTTTAAGTGGAATCTCACCCAAATGTTAATTAACATTTACTAGTATGAAATGGTGAAAGTAGAAAGCCTTTTTTAAAAGGTTTCTAAAAATTTTTCTCCTGGCACATCCCTTTTGCTAAACAGATAACTCTTCAAAGAAAATTAAGTACAGCCTTTTTTCTCACAGCACCATTAGAATTTCTAAGGGGAAAAAAACCTGAGGGTGTGTGAGAGGGGGTGTGGGTGTGTGTGTGTGGGGGGTGTGTGTGTGTGTGTGTGTGTGTGTGTGTGTGTGTGTGTGTGTGTGTGTGTGTGTGTGATGTATTTCTTCCCTTTTTGTTTCATTAGCACGGCAGAATCTACTACTCTCCTGAGGACTTTGGGGGAAAATTTATATGAAGACCTTGTGTTGTAGGACATGGGGAAGGGGCTAATTTTTAACTTAAAGGTCATCAAGCACCCATCTCTCTCCTAGCTACTTATCACCCCTTTGTGATAAAAGTTCCCTTTGAAGTACAAAGTGTTGCTTGCTGGACCTGGAATCTGTTCTGTCCTTGAAAAGCTAAACAGACTTCTTGAGTCAAAGCAGGGTGTAAATCTTGTCACTTGCCCTGAATGTTAAGTTAGCAATAGAATGTAAGTTATTTTGCAATGGAATGGCCAGCATTTTAATAATAACATTTAGTGTTAATGCTTCTTAGGGTGTTCTCTTACTGTCCTTTCTGGGCTATATGTAAACATAACTTTTTCATGGTTATTTAAGAAAATACTTCTGAGTAGTTCCCAGATAGCATATTTTCCCAATCTAGTAAAACTGCCAGCCACATCTGCCAGTGGCTAATGTACTACATGCTTCCTCCCCTAGAATAGCATCTTAACTCCAACCCTAGGGTTTATTGCTCTGCCAACACAGAGTCTGCAGAAGTAATCTGAATGAGCTAAATCCAAATTTAAAGTTCGTTGGAGCAGGAGACAGCTTCTTGATCAGGATGTACTTGTGTGTTTAAATGGGCAACAACTAAAAGGAATATGATTTTATAATTTAAATGTCTTTGATCCATATGTAAATATCCACATGCTTGTGCATTGTAAACAGGTGTGTATTCATATGTATGAAATTACAGAACTGGTTTCTGCTTCATGAGAAATACAATACCTTTAATTTTATAAGATTTCCCCCACAACCTTATAAATGTATATAGAACACTAAACTTGTAGTGATAGGATCAATTCGGGAATATCTGCTGAGAGACCAAAAAGTTCATTTTTTAAGTACCTTGGTTAAAGAATAAAGATTATTCCTCTTGTTTATTTAAAAAAAAAAAAGAAATGCACTTTAACAAGCAAACACAGCTGCATGGTTCAATTCAAACGGATACATTAAGTGCAGCACCCATTCAAAATCTCCCTGAAAACAATTCTAAAGCAGAGTCAGAGCTGGCTGTAGGTCTTGCTGCCTAAGGGAGTGAAGCTCAGACTCTTATCCTTTGTGAGGTGAGCAGGGCTGCTTTAAAAGAGCAATGTGAATACAGCCGGGAGCTACAGACAGGTCTGTAAAAGGGCAGGTCCTGGATTTACCACTAGCTAACTAGCAAAATCAACCAGAAAAAAAAAAAAAAAGGTTTATAAATTCATGCTAGTGAGCACTCCTTACAATAGCAGATTTTTGCAAACGGAGTTTTACAAGTCTATATTTAAAAATTGTATGTTTGTAACAAATAAAGTATGCGGAAAAGTGAATGACAACTTTGTGCTGATGTCTTTGTGATTTAAGGAAAGTACACTGGGATAGGCCAGGTACCCATTGTCCTTCGTTGTCCAAAAGGACCAAGACATCAGGTGATGTCATGACTAGCAAGTGAATTTTTAAGTGAAACAGGGCTGTGCAAAGTCACCAGCCTTACTCTCTCCTCCACATCCATCTGGGTCCAGTGGCAAGATATAGATCAGGACAACTGGAGATGGTCTAGGGTGCTATCTTACTTTAGACTGGTATTGTTAGAAGTGGGTGGGTGTGGGACTTGATAGAAGATATAATCCAGATTTGGAACCAACTGTCTGCCCACACTGCCCCTTTATGATAGGTAATCTTTTGGTGTGGTCTTTTGTTTGCTGTAAGACCCATTAAAGTTTAGGAAGCAGAGATGAAGCAAAAGGAAAAAGCAAATTCAGATTTATGCTTACATCCCAGTCACTTGGGAAAAACAGGCTACTTAATGTTTCCCAAATTTTAGCCCTTGCCAAAATTATCTCATCTTTTATCCTCTAAATTCATTTGGTTCTTATCCTTTCACTTTAAAAAAAAATGGATGTCTTTAATATTTTCAGCACATTTCAGAATCTTTTCCCATTCCACTACCTTTGAGTAAATTTGTTAAAAGGAAGGAAATAGTTAAGTAAACCAGCTGGCATGATAGTATATGTAATACTTCATCCCTGTAGCTCACTTCTGTATTTTAGGGAGGTGAATTTCCTCAATTCTTTGTGTCTAAGCTTGTCCATGATTACACAGCATTTCTGCATTTTTTCCTTTCCAATCATGGTTTCATTGTGAATAGTTTTTCTGGTTCTACTTTACTCTGCATTAATTCCTATCTTATGTTTCTCAGTAGTCACCTATTTTCAGTGGTCTCTCAGGTGACTAAACAAACCTAAGTGTTTTACAGCCCTTAAGTTTATAGGCATCATACTAGCTGCTGCTTATGCTTGCCTAGGTCAACTTCCTTAGGAAAAGTTTCAACTTTGGGAATGGGGAGTACTTTCTCTGTCACTCTTTGATTCCTGTGCATAATGGGTATACCTGAATCCAAGAGTTTAAATAACAGAATATGGGTAACTGAGTTGGGATCATTTGACATATGGGGAAGCCCTTCATCATTGCAACACCCCCTCTCTAAATCCCCATTATTTGAGTTGATGGCAACAGTCTACAAGGTCTTACTGTGAAGGAGGGAAATAAGCCAATACCACCAAGGTAAGACTGTTACCACATTAAGACAGAAAAAAGTCCAAGGAATAAAGTTAATAAGCACTTAATGTTTACAATGTGCTTCCTGAAAATACCTCCATACTGTGACTTTATTGTGCCCAAGTTACACAAACTACTATGTTCACTTTCTGGTTCAATCTCAAGATAAATTTTCTATTTAAATAATTAAGCACTGAAATGGAGGTTTCCTTGAGTTGAGCTGATTCCATTCTATAAGCATTTATTAAGGACTTATTATGGGCCAAACATGGAACTAGGCTCTCAAATGAAATCACTACCTTTAGAGTTTACTTCTTGTTTGGAGGTGGGAAGGGACATAAATTGTATGTACATGTAATACAAAGTAATTGGGGGGGCACAGCAACTAGAGGAATCAAAAAATATTTCATAAAAGAATTGGTACTTGAGTCTTGATGGGAGCTAAAAATTCTGAGAGCATTATATGTATGGGCATTATATATATGGTGTTGGGAGTTGGTATGTTGTCTTACAAAGATTGTCAAGGAGTTTGGAGCAGTGAGGAGGAATGTGAAACTGGTCCACAGAGAGAAGTTGGAGCCAGACTGTAAAAGCTTTAAATACCACCTGTGTTAGCTTAGAGTGATAGGAGAGCTATGGAGCTTCTTGGGCAGAGCAATGGCATGGTCAGGTGTCCTTTAGGAATAGGACCAAGGAAACTGGGCAATTGATAACCCTTTCATCTTACATTGGAGGAAGGGGTAGATATTAGTATTGTCTTCACCAGTGTCATCACACCCAAAAGAAAGGCAAATCCATCTAAAGCATTTTTAAAGGTCTGTAAACATTCACCCTTAGTAATGAGAAACTCAGGTGCAGCACCCTTGTTTAATCTCAATGTGCTTCTTGGACCATTCACCTTACTATGAATAATAAGGAAGTTCTAGTAGAAGCTGATGCAGCCAAGCTGCCATCTGTAGAGCTAAATTTAGCCAGTGGTTCTTGGGGTAGGGAGCATCAGTTTATAAATGAACTTGGTTGCTTCAGGCTCTGTAAGAAGAGTAGTTGCAAAAAAAAAAAAAAAAAAAGAGTAGTTGCCTCCTGAATTAAAGTTTATGAGGGAAAGCAGTCAAGATCTAGAGACATAAAAGGGCCTTGACTTCTTTTAGATGATCTAAGAGCTTACCCAGCCAGGAGGAATTTTATAATGATCCCATGATCAGTAATTGATTTTGAGATGTTCATCGGGAGGGCCTGCAATGTAATATGTCTTGAATAGAACTATATTAATGTGATAGGAATAAAGAAAACCAGATGATATCTCATGCAAGAATCCACGAACTTAAAATATATATATTCTAGTAACTTTTTAGCAATTGGTTTTCTTTGTAATCCTAGTTAGGTAGCATTTCTACACAATTTAGGGTTTGCAAAGCTCTTTACAAATGTCATTTTATCTTCATAACAACCTTAGGAGGTAGATATTACAGAATCCCATGAATTTTATGCATTTTAAACCCCCTATTTTTAGGAGTCCATAGGCTTCAGACTGTCGAGGGTCTGACACAAAAATGTATGTTGTTCTCTAGTGTGTTTCATGACTCTCTGGAGAATATGGAAGCATATACACAAGAAACTAGACGAGAATATGTGAACATATCCACACAAAGGAAATCACAGGTACATCAAAAGCGATTAAAGTATTCAATTTATACCTTCCATTAGCCATCAAAGGGAATCTTGACAGTGAATTTTTTTTATTTTCCACTGCTCAGATAGCCAGTACCTATACTATATTGGTTTGGGAGTGGTAGAAAAGGTGTTAGACTTGGAACTTTGAAAGATACGGGTTCAAATCCCACTTTAAAATTGTTTAAAATCTGTTTGGACGTATCAGTTAACCTCCCTGAGCCTCAGCTTCTTCCTCTGCAAAATGGAGGTAATAGTACTTCTACTTCACAAGGATTTTTGAGGTCAAATGATAATGGACGTTAAAACGTTCTGCAAACCTCAAACTGTTTTACAAATGTCAGCTATCATGAGATAGGAAGAATGCTACAAATTAGATAGCTAGTACTCTCTCATTGATTCTGATACCCCCCAGGGAGGTAGGTGTTATTATCATCCCCATTTTAAAGATGAGCAAACTAAGGCACAAGCTCCTAACGGAGTAGGGAAGTATAAATAAACATCATATTTTACCTAAAAAGAAGTCTTAAAAACGACAGTGTGGTTTAATGGAAATTACTATCACTAGACCTTAGTATTAGACCCAACTGTGCCACCAACCAGCTGTATGATCTTAGGAAAATGACAATTTCCATGGCCATAAGTTTCCTTTTCAGGAAAAGGAGGTGCCCCCTAATGCTCTTTCTTGCTCCCGGGAGGTCATCTATTCCAACCCCTTTATTTTACAAATGAATAAAAAGGCCCAAGGAGGCTATTACTGGCCCAAGGCTACACAGATATTTAATGGCAGAGCTGGGATTTGAACCCAGGCCTTCGAATCTGATGTGCTTTCCACTGTGCCATGCTGCCTCTATATGGAAGCAAATGTTAAAATGGAAGGGGCTATCCACAATGCAGCTACAGCTATATCACTGAAAGACAACTGCTATTCACCATCCAATCCTTTATGCCAGCTGTAAAGGCTCCCTAAACTTCATGATGATTATAATCATAGCAAAGAAAAATGGCTTCTCGTAGTTTCTATTCACATAGTAGTAAAACTATAAAATGGTCACTGAACCAGGGTCTTTCTCAAGGAACAGTGGAGTAAAATACTCAAACAAAATGTAATTCATGTCTTTTGAAAAAAAATGCGGTGCAGATCTTTTAAAGTTGCAAATTTTAGTGAGAAAGTTCTTCCTCAGCTAAATGGAAATATGTATATAAATATGTGGAAGAAATTATATGATCTATACCATGTGATACTGACCAAAAAACATTCAATGTCTCCCTAATACCCTTAAATTTTAATTAGTTTCCCTAGATCGATAGATCATGAAGAAGCATCCATTTAGGCATCAGTGATTGTTGCTATCAAAAATGCTGAGTAAAATCCCTGGGTTCTACCTTGTCTTAGCCAGGCACTCTTGGAGCTTCGTTTGCAGGTCCCCAGAACTACTCTTACAGTGTTGAAACCTATGATCCACAAAACAACTTCTATACAAACCATGGGCATAACTGGCCTTAAAAACAAACAAACCCCCAGAGACATTGGCTAGTGTTACCTATGGACTATGACTACAAATCTCCTTTACTCTCCAAATCTGCAAAAGGGTGCCAAGATTATCTTCTAGCCCTAGAAAAGAAGGGTCAGTGAGACAAGTACCCACTATTAATTGTGACTAGAAGGTTGCCATCTAGTGGTCAAGATGACACTTTAGCTGCCTTGGCTGACAAAGTCATCAAGTATTAAGTACCTACTATGTGCTAGGTATATGTTTGGAGATTATGTGCTAAGCACAGGAGATATAAAAAAAGGATAAAGACCATCCTTTCTCCCAAAGAGCTCACAGTTTAATGGGAAAGAGAACAACTTGGAAAAAGTCAGTAAACTCTGGAGGAGAAAGTAAACTTACTTCTGATTCTGTAGGGTCCCATGTGTTCAAGAGCCAAGGATGGATAAGAGGCTAATTATACAAAAGATAAAAACTAAATTTCCACTGAGGTAAGATACACCCTTGCTATCTACCCTCTTCACTTGAAATTCTGTAAAACCAATCTGTCCAAATTACAGGGAGAAATCTGGGCTCCTGAAAGGGAAGGAGATACAAGGTTCCAGCACTGTACTCTTCTTACCATATCATGATGCCTTAGGAAAAAGAATCATGCTATTTCAATTCCCAAGCATGTGCTCTGAAAAGACTCTTAAGCAAAGTCCTGGGATTATTAAATGGACTCCAGAAATTCTGCAGAATTTTCATATGGAGCTTAAAGAAAAGAGACCAGATGTAGAAAGCTAAGAGCATTCCTCTAAGGTCTTTAGAAAAAAAAGAGGGGGAAAATTACAGAGTAAATAAATCTTGATCTTATAATATCAGGGAGTTCTGTTCTAAGAGGGATAAAACCTTATATTAGGAAATTTATAAAGGCACAGTCAGTTATTATAAGTCAAGGTGCAAGACTGCCCTTTGGATGATTGACAAGAAGTGAGATTAATTTTCCCATCTTGCTTATGAAGTTGATTTTCTGAACCTAAGTATAAGCTTTTACATTCATCTTTTATATTCCATATCATTAATAGACAAATTTTCTAGCCTATAAGATTTTTGAATCTTGTCTATCCCAAGACCTAGACTTTCTCCTCTATTCCACCCTCAAAACTAATTTACCTACCTACCCTATTTTCGTATTCATGCAAAATCATACCTTATATGTGATAATTGTTACATTGGGTGTTCCTCCGAGGTTCTATCCTGGATCCCTTTCTCTTGATAATCTCATCAACTCCCACAGGTTCAATTATCATCTATATGCAGATGACTACCAAATCTATATATCCAGGCCTAGTATCTCTCCTGAGCTCCAATCCCGTATCATCTCTCCAATAAGATATCCCACAGGCACCTCAAATTTAACGTTTCTAAACCAGAGCCTTAAATTCCCCACTGCTCCAAACTTCACATTTATGTTAATGCCAATACAATACTTCTAGTCACACACGTTTACAAAACCTTGAATTTATCCTTAAGTCTTTCATTCTTCACACCATCTGCTTGTTTTACTTCACCAGTCTTAACATTTTCCCCTTCTCCACATTCACATACACCACATACTCCACATAAACCACCAAAAACCACCACAGTAGTTCAGGTGATTATCAGATTTAACCTGGACTACTTAAATAGCCTCCTAACTGGGTTCCCCAATTCCAGGGTCTTTTCTCTCCATCCCATCCCACACACAGATGCCAAGATAATCATCATCTTACATTTTACACTGCTCCTACAGCGTGAAAGGAGAGAAAGAATAGAATAAACGGAGGAAATAAAATGGAGGGAAATAGCAATAGTAACTATGAAAAAAGTTTCTCTGATAAAGGCCTCATTTCTCAAACATAGAAAACTGAGTCAAATTTATAAAAATAAGAGGCATTCCCCAAATGATGAAATGATAAAAAAAAATTTTGGATGGGGGAAGGCAGGGCAATTGGGGTTAAGTGACTTGCCCAAAGTCACACAGCCAGAAAGTAAGTGTCTGAGGCTCGATTTGAACTCGGATCCTCCTGAATCCAGGGTTAGTGTTCTATTCACTGCTCCACCTAACTTCCCATACAGTAATCAGATTAAAAGCATCACTGATTCTATAGAAAACACATCAACCAACTCCTATAAAGGAATTCAACATCTGATCCTCCACACCAAAATGTTCTTACCTAGCCACAACTCTCCCATTTGTGTTGTCTCCCCTTATTAAAATACCTTGAGAGCAGGAACCATCTCATTTTTACATTAATATCTCCAGTAACTAGTAGGCATCCATCAGTACCTTTTAGCTTGGCACATAATATTTAAAGGTTTTTTTAAATTCATTTATTCAGTGAGAGCAGAAATACTTAATATTTTTTCATTCGTCTAAGTTTTCAATTCCTGTTAGTCATTTTGATCTGTCCCTTACAGTATAAAGATCATTCTCTTTGGCAAAGAAATATTTCAATAATTAAAGGATATGCCAAGGGTGGGGAGGCCACATGTGGCCCTCTAGGTCCTCAAGAGCAGCCCTTTGACTGAATCCAAACTTTACAGAACAAATCCCCTTAATAAAAGGATTTGGTGTTGAAGTGAATAGAGCACTGGCCTTGGAATCAGGAGGATCTGAGGTTAAATTTGCCATCAGACACTTGATGCTTACTAGTTGTGTGACCTTGGGCAAGTCATTGAATCCCAACTGCTTTGCCTCCCCCCCTCAAAAAAAAAAAGTGTATACTAAGGGCAGCTAAGTGGCAAAAGTAGATGAATCACTGGACTTGGAATCTTCATGAATTCAAATCCTGCCTCAGACACTTACTAGTGGTGTGACCCTGGGTAAGTCACTTAACTGTTTGGCTCTTAAAAAAAAAGACTAAGTGTCAAGTGTTAAGTTTACAAATAGAATGAAACAATTCCCTTCTCTGAAGGGGTTTACATCCTATCATAGAAAATAACATGCACACTGGTACTCGCTCGAGCACGAACACACACACACACACACACACACACACACACACACACACACACACACACAACAAAAAATAAATATAAGGTAGTAAAATATAAGGTGATGAAGGGAAGACATTAGTAATTGTGGGACGAGGGGTGATGGAAAGTGATCAGAAATGTCTTGAAGCTTGTGCTTGAGCTATGCCTTGAAGGAGAAGAAGGATTCTATGAAGTTAAAGTACATTCCAAGCATGAAGAAGGTGGGAAGAGGGCAGCAAGATATAGGCACTAACTACAGGGCAGAGAGAAAAGGAATGTCAGTCAATAAGCATTTATTAAGCACCTACTATGTGTGAGGCACAAAGCTAAGAGCCAGGAATACAAATAAAGGCAAAAGATAGTCTCCACCCTCAAGGAAGTTCACAATCTAACAGGTGAGATAACATGCAAACAACTCCTTAACTAAGGCCTATATGGCTGGACCAAAGAATGCAGGAAGAAGAGAGCCTAGAAAAAAGGCTGGAGTCACGTTTTGTAAGGATTTAAATGCCAGATACATATTTTATCCTAGAAACAACAGGAAGCCATTGGAATTTATTGAGCACAGGAGTGTCATGGTCAGACCTGTACTTCAGTAGTAGACCATCACCTGGACAGCTATGTGCATGGAGGATGGATTAGAGAAGGGACAAACTTGAGGCAGGGAGATCAATTAGAAGGGTATTGGAGTAATATATGTGAGAAGTAATGAGGGTCTGTACTAGTGGTAGTAGTCTAAGTAGAGAGAAGGAGATTAATAGAAATATAAAAGATTTGACAGGTGACTAGATAAGTGAAGTGAGGAAGAATAATGTTTTGAGCATGTCTGGGGTTTTAAACCTGGTTAACTAGAAGAATGGTACTATCCTCTACAGATAAAGGGAAGTATGAAAAAGGAGTGGGTTTAGGGGAAAAGATAATAAGTTGGGGAGGTGTGTGTGTATGTTTGTATGCATACATACATAGATATGTAATTTTGAGCATGTTGAGACTGAGATGCCCATAGGACATCCAGTTGGAAATATCCAATAGACAGTTGGTGATTTACTGGAGTTCAGCAAGATGACTAGGACTGGATATAGAGGGTGTTCCAAAAGTATTAGTTATTAAAACCTAAAACTAAGACTTTCTGTATACCTTGTAAATATCAGAAATCTGTCTAGATGTGATCATTGATCCTACTAGAGCTGATAAGGTTACTATGAAGGAAGAAGAAAAGGAGAGCCCAGGACAGAGTATATCCACAGTTAAGGAGTATGACAAGGATGATGATCCAATAAAGGGCCCTGGTAGGAAAAGGACTGAGAGCTGTATGAAAACTTAGAGAGGAGAGAGTACCTTAAGGGGAAAATAAAATCATAACCGCCCTGGTTTAATCAAGGCCTTACCACCTCTCACCTGGATTACTGCAATACCCTCCTAATTCATCTCTCAGCCTCAGCTCTCTCTCCAATCCGTCTTTCACATAGCTGCCAAGTATTCCTAAAGCACAGGTCTGACTATGGAGCTGTCCAGCTTCCTATTGTCTCTAGGATCAAATACATATTGTTGTTGGCATTTAAACCCCTTCAAAACCTGTTCCCAATCTACTTTTCCAGAATTACACAATCACTCTCTTTTACACAGTTTGATCCAAACTGGCCTTCTGGCTATTCCTCACACAGGGCACTGCATCTCCTGTCTCTGTACCTTTTGCCAGGCTGCCCTTCATGCTAGAATGTATTTTGTCCTCACCTTTGCTTTTAATAATTCCCAGTTCCATTCAAAGCTCAGATCTTGTACCAACTCTTACACAAGGCCATTCCTAATACTGCCAACTAATATCTTCCCCCCCACCACACACACAAAATTTCTTGGTTTATACTCATCTATACGTATTCCATTTTGTGTAGATTTGGAGCTGTAAGGGTCCTTAGAGATGGAATCCAATTAGCCACTATCCTTATTTTATAGATGAAGAAAGTGAAGCCCAGAGAATGACTTGCCCAGGACCACACACTCAGTATGGAGCTCAATGAGCCCCAAGTCTAGTGCTTTGTCTATCACACCACACTGCCCTATTTCCTTTAGTCAAACATAAGCTCCTCAAGGGCAATGACTGTTTAATGTTTGTCTTCATATCTTGTATTTAGCAGTGCCTGGCTCATGGTAGGCACTTACTAATTGATCATTCCATCTTAATGATAAAGAAAGTGGGTTTTAAGAGAGTTTCAGTGACTTATCTTTTATTCCCATCACTAGTGTCAAAGGTGGGATTCAGGCCCATGTCTTCCTGAGTCTCACCCTCTCTCTGCTATACCTGCTTCTGCAGGATGTTCCAGGTAAACTCACTAACCTAGATGAGGCTCTTGGTAGGTCTCTACTCTCAGTAACTATTCAAATGTACTCTGTGTGTGATTAGATCAACATCAACCAAGAGGACAATGTAAAGGCTATGATGATGTCCTATCAGAGTATGTCAGAAAAGAATAAAACATTAAAATTAAAATTACATCAAAACCATGTATCTTATGAAAACCCCTTAAATAAGTTATCCCATATATTCATGCTCAGATATGTCATGAAAATCCTACTAGCGTTCCCCCAGATACCAAGGCAGAACTTTTACTCTCCATGGCCCTTCACATTTAGGGAGGCTCTAGCAGGACCCATACAATATCTTTAGAGTTAGGGTCCTCTCATGTAGAGTCTAAATTAGCCAAAGACACTCTATTTCTGAACAGGTGTCTGTAGTGATGATGAACTGACTCTGCTCCCCACTGGGGATCAATGACAATTTGGTAAAAGGAAGCAAGCTCCTGGTATTTGATCTTTTTTATTTCTATTTCATCTACTTCTAGTTGGTTTGGCTGCTTTGTGTGAAAACCTGGCCAAAAAATATATAGAACTTTTCCCCATACAACCAAAAAATGCTTAAAATGCCTCAAATCTCATTTTCATAGTGGAAAGATATTTTACAGAAGTGGGAAAGTGGTATCACAAGGAAACTAAGTGTGAAGTTTCTCAGAATGGAAATTCTAGTTCTAAAGACATGTGCCCTTTTGGATCGTTGTACATATCTTTGTTTGTAAAAACATATAACTTAAATTTTGGATTTCAAAATTTTGGTCCTGATGAATTTCAGTCTTACTACTAGATATTAAAATGAGTTTAGTAAGATTTTAGAAGCAAAATATGAGTCTGAACTTCTGAAGTCTTATTCTTTGATAGGATTTTGTATATATCACAAAACTCCTATAAGGCCAGCATCATGGATGCTTTCCCCAGACAAATATTCATTTCTCATCATAAGAGTTTTATAACCCATAAGCAACAACCAGAATTTTAATGTTAGAACAGAAAGTATCAAGACCTTCTTTCCCCAAAAACTCCATCCTAGTTTCTGAGATTCTATCCATATCTAACAAGTTAGTAGACCAACTCTCAAACTGACTCGCTATTTGATACTCAATAAATTATAGCTGACACGGTGAATAAACAGAATACCAGGCTTAGAGTCAGGACGACCCAAATTCAAATATGGCCTCAAACACTTATTAGCTGTGTTACCCCGGGCAAGTCACTTAACTCCGTTTGCCTCAGTACCTCATTTGTAAAAATGAACTGGAGAAGGAAATAGCAAACCACTCCAGAACCTTTGCGAAAAAAAAATCTCAAATGGGTTCATGAAGAGTAGGACAGGACTGAATAACAATGACAACAACAAAAATGCACGGGCATAGTGGTGGATAGAGAATTGGCCTCAGTCAGGAAGACCTGTATGCAGTCCCACCTCAGACACATACTGGCTGTGTTCCTTTGGCCACTGTCATAGACTGCTGGAGAGAAGAGACTGATCTTAGCAGGAAAAGTTCTATACAATAAGTTCCCTGAGAACACAGGTCTCAAAAAAAAAAAAAAGTTAAATGAATCTTCTGTGTCTTAATTTCCCCATTTATAAAATGGGGTGTTTTTTTAATATATATTTTTTACCTCATACCTTAGAAAAGGTTTGAAGACAGACTGTCAAGAGTAGTAGATTCACTAAATATAATACTCCCCAGTATTTTGAAAGAAAAGTTTTATCTTTCAAAATCAGGGCATATCATAACTATGCTCCGTATTATGAAAGGCAGAGGCAATATTGGATGCCAACAAAGGTGACCAGGGTATAAACCCTAACCTAACTAATTAGGACTTTCATTTCTAAACCAATCAAACAAACTTATTAACTAACTAGTCCAGTTCACAGCTGCTCCTTTACTTTGTATGACTGGTGTAAACCCTTTTAGGAAAAATTAGCAAGAGGTGCTTTCTCTTGACATAACTAATGGAGAATTTTCTTCTCTTTGGTGGTTGGTTATGGAGTATATTGGTGTCTTGCACAGCTAGAAATCATGCTGCATACAATGATAAAAATTTTCATTAAAAAAAGATAAACTAGAATTAGTTTCTTGCAATCTAATCTGAGAGAGGCATTGTGGAATAGTGGAACCTTGGAATCAGAAAGACTTGAATTCAACTTCTGATTTTGCTACGTATTAGATATGTGACCATAGGCAAGCCACTCTTAATTGCCCCAATCAACTTTTTTAAGATAAATTTCCCATCTGTATCAGGTGGAAGGAGTTTCCACACCTGGAATTCCCCAAATGAATGAAATCTCCAAACTAGATTTTTAAAACAAAAACTATTTTTAGGATTAATTTTTGTGTTATTCTGAACTGTACAAACATTAACAAACATAAACATTTCCAAGCACTAAAAAGAGGGAAAAGGCTGTATATGAAACAAAAAATAAACTTGTTTTAGTCTTGTTTTGCAGGATGGTTATCTCCCAACTTGTTCAGGATTCTCAAGTGTTATCTGTTTCCCTGGACATTTAATTAGAAGTACAGTCAAAGGTTTTCAATATAAGGACTTGTCTGCCCTGCTACAAACAAGACAATCTATGGAGATCAGGAATAACTGAGGGTGAAAAAATTCCCGTTTAACAAGAGATTTTTTTTTCTTACTGGTCCTGAAAGTGTCTCCATTTGGGAAAGGAAAAACCAGGACCTAGGAAGAAATCAATTCAACAAACATTTATCAAATTCTTGGAAGGGATTGTACTAGTTCGGTATACAAGAATAAAAATAGCCCTAGCCCATAAGTTAATATAATGGGGGAAATAAACAACATGGGAATTAGATTGGTAAAAGGACCAAAAAAGTACACAGTAAAAATACTGTAAGAATTGGGGGGGAACACTTTCTTTTCTAAACAAGCTTATTAAATTACTATCAAGGGCCAGGCGTTGTGCTAGGTATTATTGTGAATACAAAGACAAAAATGAAGCAGTCCTAGACCTTAAAGAGTTTACTTTCTATCGAAGGAGACATGTAAACATCTAATTTTAACTATTAATAAACTTTTAAAAACTTTAAGAAATTTGGTTAATGAAAAAACCAACAAACACAGCCCCAAAGAGACAGAGAAGATACTTTCCTCTAGTCCTTTTTTGTAGGTGGTGAGAAAAGTGCAGGTCATGGGTAGGTCATGGGTGTGAAATATTGCACGTCAGATTTTGTTGAATGTATTATTTTGCTTAACTTTCCCCTCTCTCTTAAAAAAAAAAAACAAACACTTAAAAAACCAACCCTTTGATAGATAGAATGAATTTCTGCAAAAGAGAGGGGCAGGATATGGACACAAGGGGATCTTAGCAAAAAAAAAAAAATAATAATAATTTTTTTTTCAAAACTGCCCAGATTGCAGAGTACCAGTGATAAAATGCATATATACATACTCCTGACCTGACAGAGAAGTGATGGACTCAAGATGCAAAATGAAATACATTTTTGAACATGGGAAGATGAAATTTTGTTTAAGGTTGAGACAGGAATAATGATATGGTTTCCCCTTTCTTTCCCTCCCAAAATAAAAATACACATAAGGAATCAGAAACAAGCAGGGTAAGGTTGAAAGTTACATGCTAAATTTATTATATACTGTACCTTTTTTAGAAAGTTCAAATTATATGGATTCATAGTTTCATGTATAATCCTCACCCTCTGTTCTGTAATATACATGGAAGTAACTCATTTATTGTTTGTTAAATTCAGGATAAAAAAATTTTTTTTTTCGAAAGTGTTGTACCCTTCTTGGGCTACTTTACACTCGTTTTGGTAGCTGGGATCCCTACTTGCAAGAAAGTGACTGACTTCTCCCTTCAAAGTTCTAAGAGTAACCCCAAAGGGCTGGAAGGTTTCTAGTACTGCTGCTCATGAGTCCCCCCCATCAATTATCCAGGTAATATTAATTTGTCATCCAGAGTTAATTAGCTTTTAGTTAAAGATATTAACTAAGCTGGCATAGTAAGAACAGGTGGTATAAATGCCCCCCCCAAGCATGGGACAATTACATATGGTACAAATACATACATAGTCCAGGAGGAAAAATAGATACACACTCAGAGCATAAGTAGCAAAGAATAAGTTGCTAGATAGATCGAAATCCTTTCCTCCTTTTTTTGATATTCTCTTCAAAGCACTTCCAAAGCTTAGAAGACTGACTCTTGAAGCTGTTGCCAGCATGTCCTTGCTAGAATCATCTTCTCTGACATACTATGTAGCCCAGATGTGTGTCTAATTTTTTCAACCAATCCCAAGACATTTCATCAACTCATTTCATCTAAGAGATGAAATTCATTCCTTCAGGTTTACATGTTTGATTGATTCATGTCTAGGAATTGTTCATACTTCCTTTATGTATTTGAATGATTGACTGGATCTATAAGTCAAAAAGATTCTGACCAGATCAAAGTATCAGGGGTTGGGAGCAGTAAAATAAATACACATCTTATCTAAATATATACAAAATAAGCATTTCTTCCAAGGAAGGAAGCATGGCTTAGTGGATAGAGAGCTGAATTGGGAGCCAGGAAAACCTGGGTTCAAGTCCCACCTCAGACATGAGGGCTTTGTGACTGTGAAAGTCACTCAGACTCTTTGTGTTCTAGGAACTTTATAAGTTTATAAGCTACCAAGAAAGTGTGAACTTGGGTTAGTGTAAGAGTTCCCTATGCCAATGAAATCATAAATCCAGTACCTGTCTTTCTTTTAAGAAAGGTTACATAAAGGGAAGTTATGCCTTGAAAATAATAATTTCTTTTTTTTTTCTTTTTGCCTTTTGGAGGGCAATTGGGGTTAAGTAACTTGCCCAAGGTCACACGGCTAGGTTTTTATTTGTGTGTGTGTTAAGTGTCTGAGGCCGGATCCGAAATCAGGTCCTTCTGACTCCAGGGCCGACACTCTAATCACTTCGACACCTAGCAGCCCCGAAAATAATTTCTGTAGGCAGAGATGGAGAGTTTCTGTTTGAAACATGGACTAATAAAAATAGCTAGCATTTATATAGCACTAAGGTTTGCAAGATGCTTTACAATATCTTATTTAGCCTCACAGCAACCTTGGGAGGTAGATGCTATTATTAGTCCCATTTTACAGATGAGAAAACTGAGGTAGACATCGGTTAAGTAACTTGTCCAAGGTCACATAGCTAGTGATTCTGAGGCTGGATCTGAACTCAGGTCATTCTGACTCCAGATTCAGCAATGAACATGGGAGAAAAAAGTAAAAGGTAATGCAAGGATTAGCAGATACACACTGTGTGAAGGGTAATACTGAAATAAATCTGAAATGGAAAATGAGCCAGATTACTAAAAATGTTAAATGCCAAGTTGGGAAGTTTTTATTTCATTCTATAAACATTTTCAGTATGGGAGGGACATGGTTAGAATTGTAAATTTAAAAAATTTAGCAACTGTGTGAAAGATAGACTGGAGAAGGGAAAAACTGAAGTCCTGGAGGCCATTATGGAGCTCATTATGATTGTCCAGGCCAAAAAAAAATGTGGGAAAGAACACATACAAAAAATTTATGTAAATTACAAATTTAAATAACATTCAGATAAAAAACAATAGGCAAAGCTGGAGACAAAGCTGGCAACTTCTATTTTATGTTGTTCTGATAAACTATTTTTGTGGAATTATCAGTATGTATTTTTGGGGGGGAGGGATTCTGTGTCAAAACAAAATTTATAGATATTTGTAAAAATAAAGAAGTAATGAGGATCTCAACAATTGTGGAAGTGTGAGTAGAGATGTAGAGATGGAAGGAGAGCAATATTGTAGGATTAAAAAGAGAACTTAAGCTACTGATTAAATGGATGAAGAAGGAAAAAAAGGAAAACATATCATTCAACATCGAAAAAAATGGTGATACAACTACAGGAAATGGGGAAATTTGGAGGAAAGGCATATTTTGAGGAAAACCTTTGGACGTGTTGAATTTGGAAAGCTGGTGAGTCATGGCTGGAATAACCCAGCTGCCAGTTGGATCAGTGGATACTAATGCCAGAATGGTGAAGCAATGTGGTATAATAGAAAGAATTTTATCTAGATTTACAAGTTATCAAGTTTCCAATTATAGCTCTATTCCTTAGTAGCCTATGATCCTGAGCTACTCACTTCATGTCTTTAAGCAGTTTTCAAATCTGTAAAAGGGGTTTAATAGTATTTACAGCAGTGCCTGGCACACAGTAAGCATTTAATAAATCTTTGTCTTGACTCGATCTAACACACTGTAAAGCAGTAAGGAAAGTGCTTTGTCGAACTTAAAAGTGCTAAAACAAACAAACAAAAAAGAGTCATCATAAGATTTAGGTGTTACCTCTAGGATCAAATACAAGCTCTTTAAATGGTGTTTAAAGGCTTCCCAATCTGGCTCTAACCTACCTTTCCACTCTTTCACAAGTTGCATGGTATGGTCCAGGCAAACTGGCCTTCTTGCCATTCCTCAACCCGGGCTTTGCATCTCCTGTTCTCTGTGCCTTGCTGGAGTGCGAGCCTCCCTCATCTCGGTCTCTCAAGACCCCCTACCTACTTTGCTTCATTGCTCAGCTCAAACACCACCTCCTTCCTACTCGGGGCCCTTGGCAGCCATCTGACGGCTGCCACCTACCCCGCCCCACCCATTACACTCAAACGCGAACAAAATAGATACACGTGTTCGGTCTCCCTCTTTCGAATGTAACCTTCGAGCCCTGCTTCCCCAAGGCTGGACACGTAGTTGGCGATAAATAAATGCTCATGGAGAAAGTCTGCAACAGGTGAGAACGGAAGAAAGTGAGAGGCACCTGCGGTAACAAGACTGGGGGTGACTGGGGGTGAGAGAGCGCAGCCCAGAGCGAGGGTGGGAGGACCCGGAAGTTTGGGGGGAGGGGTCAAAAGGCAGAGTTACTAGTAAACCCGGGATACCCAGACCCCAAACGGGAGGCGAAGGGGGGTGCTTCCCTTTAGGGCCAGGCCAGAGCGTGTATCTCGGGGTAAGGGGCAGTGACGACTCTGGGGAAAAGGGTAGATGCGGGAAGAAGGGAAAGGAGACTGAGGAGCGATAGCGGAAGAAGGCGCTGGCGGAGAGAGGGAGGCAGAGGGATGGAAGAACCCGGGAAAAGGAGGGAGGAGAAAGGGGCAAGAGAGACAGAGAGGAAGAGAGCGGCGAGGTTCCACACGCCCGTCTCCGCATTCGCGCGGAGCCTTCCTGGCTGCTGGATTTCCCTAGTGCGGTCCTGAGAGAAGAGGGAGGCCTGAAAGGAAAGTGGAGGTCGACCGCCATTTCCCTCTAAAATCAAGGAGTAAAGGAATGAAAAAAAAAGAAACACAACCCCCGAGAATGAGCGGGAAAGCCACAACCGCCTCAATTAGCCTCAACCATTGGACAGAAGCTCAGTCCGTCTGAAAAGCCCGCCTCCTTGCTCGCGGGCGCTATCTTCATTGGCGACTTTCCCACCAGCGCTAACATTCATTGGCCTGTCCTCTTGTCCGTTCCGTTCTGGCGCTCAGAGGCAGGTGGAAAGTGGCTCCCATTCGCACCGCCCCAGTCCCGCGCACAAATCTGTAGGGTGTTGGGCCGGTAGGCCCCGCCCTCACGCGCCGTGTGCAAAAACAAACAGCCGTTAGCTAGGAGGCGAAGCGAGGCGGAGCCGTGTTAGAAGGGGACGCGCTATTGGGTAGCTGTGAGGGTTCAAACCAGCAAGGCGCGCGGGTATTGGCAGGGGTGAGCGCGCGGGGGGAGGCGGCTTATTGTCTGGGGCTCCGGTGGTGGCGGCGGTAGTTCCAGCGGCTGGAGCTATAGATAGTGGCGGCGGCGGCGGATCGAGACTGCTGTCAGGATTGGTGCTGAGCGCTCGGGCTGGGGTGAAGCAGATCGGGCGCCGCGTCCTAGCGGAGGGAGCGACAACTACGCAGTGTCAGGAGCAGCGCCAAGACCATGGTGAGGGCCGGGCTGGGCCGAGCCGGGCCGGAGGCGGGGAGCGAAGCCGATCGGGGCGGGGCGAGAGCGAGTTGGCGCTTCCCCTCCCTCGGGGGAGGGCCCCGGCGCGCAGGGACGCAGGTGCCAGCGGCAGCCCGGACGGGTCGTGCGGGTTGCAAAAGGAGCCCCTAGAGGGCGGACGGGGGCAGCGGAGGGTTTGTCTTCTGCGCTCCCCGTGCCTAGCGACCAGGGGACGCGCGCGTTACCTGTTGAGCCTGGAGTTTGCTCAGAGTCTTGCCCGCCTCTAGGGCTGCACGCAGAGCCCCAGCCCCCGGGCCGGACTCCCAACTTGGCCCTGGCCACGCCCCCGGGGGAGGGGGCTCCGGGAGCCGCCGCCAGGAAGAGCTGGAGTGCGGGAGGGATGTGACTCGGCTGTTAAATAACAAGTTGTTTTGAGTCAGCCCGAAGTCTGGGGATGGATGCACTTTGTTTCTCTCGGTCCCAGAGGTCCCCTGCCAAGCATTTGAAAAAGGCGCAGACTTCTTGTAATTCTCACGTATCTTGTCGTCATGATAAACTCACGTAAGCAACATGCAGGCTTTTCCCAAGCAAATTCAGTCACCCTCCGCGATGAGGTTTTGTTTTTAATGAAAAGTGAGGAAAAGCAGAATGCGTGATTATAATCGAGATTTAAAGTGGTTGGTTTTTTTGGTTTTATTTTTTAAGGAAACTTGGAGTTTGGACAAGAAGAGTACATAGATATATTTCTTTGCTATTTACCCGAAATTGAGCGTTTGTTTTGAGGCTGGCAAATGACATCCTTTAAATGCCGACTCCTCAAGCTAAATGAACAAAACCACCTTAGATCTGTCATTAGAAAGATGCTTGTATACACACTGGCCCAGTATGGTTGGAACTTATTCGGTGTCATTAGAAGATGTTTCTTGCCAACGTGGAGGAAGCTATTAAGGAGCTCAGGGGACATGTATGGAAATTAAATCACGTGTAGTTTTAAGGATGGGAGAAGTGAATCTTGACCACAAAAAAAGTATCCAAATTACTTTTGAGGGATCATCAAATTAATTCTAAAAGTATACTGCTTCAGAAATGAGGCCTCACACTTGTATTTTGATCGATTAATTTTTCAAGAATCCTTTGTAGTAGAAAATGTTCTTTTCCTTCTCTTCCCATCCTGTAGGGGGGGAAGGGAAGGGCAGTTGGGATTAAGTGACTTGCCCAAGGTCACACGGCTAGTAAGTGTTAAGTGTGTGAGGTTGGATTTGAACTCAGGTTCTCCTGGCTCCAGGGCAGGTGCTCTATTCACTGCCAGCTAGCCAGCCGATGCCCAAGTCATGACTTTCAAAGCCAAATTATTTTGCTCCTTCACTATATAAAAATTACCTATCTGTTGAGTTCAAAAGCCATATCTTGGCCAGCAGTATGTGGTTTTCAAGTTGTCGATTCCCCTCTATTAAGAACCTAGACAGAAAAACGTTAAAGTAGCTATGGCTTTTTAGAATTATGTATTCGTTATTGTTGGAAATAAGTTTTAAAATTAGAAAAAAATAATTAGTCTACAATATGCTAAAGCTACCTGCAGAATGTGAGACCCTGAGCAAGTCCCTTTACTTCTCAATTACAAATTGCAGAAAAATACTATCTGCATTATTAGATGAAATTCTACAATAGGAGCTTCCTGTACAGATGAAATCATAGTTTTAATATCCTCCCCACCCCGAAATTGTAGTGATGTTCTTATTATTTTATTTTGGAATCTTATAATTTATTTTTGCATTTTGATCCTGGGTTGGAAAAAGAACAGTCAGAATTTTAAGTGCTAAAGGATCGTTTTTTAAATTGTATTTGAATTTATTTTAAACAAATATGAAATAAGAGAAGAAGAAAAAAATGCCTTGCACACAGCAGAACATAAGGGAGGATTTAATATAAAGCACTGAATTTTCACTTCAGGAAAACCTATATGATAAATGTAAATGATTATTTATTCTTTAATTAATTTAATAAAAAGCACTGAATTTTCACTTCAGGAAAACCTATATGACAAATATAAAGGATCATTTGTTCTTTGTGATGTTGGGTGATAGACTTCTGTGAGAAGTTTGGAATATAATAAAGACAATCCTCATTATACAGAATTGAGGAGGGGAGAGTAGTAATCATATACTTTTGGACCCAGAAGGTACTTTAGTGCAATTTCCCTCATGTTAGATATTTATACTTCATGTAGACATAGAACTTTACTTAGTTTTCAAAGAACTGTCATTGGTAGAAACTAAGATCCAATTTATATTAAATCATACTCAAGCTAGTGGTTTGGGTGATTATCTGGTCATTGTATAAGATCTTTTTAGCTAATCTCTAGAGATGTGGGGTATAATAGTTTATCAGTATCAAATGCATTAGTATTACCAAATAACGAGGACTATATTGAGTTGTCATTCTTGATTTAGGGCATTTTGTTCCAAACTGTGCCATTTTGGGATCTGAAACTTAAGGGAAAGAAGAAAAGGAAAACTATTATTTACATTGGATTATTACCTGCACTTTGGGACATGATTATAGCAAATTAAAACATCTTGGATCCTGTTTTCTTACTTAGAAGATCATATTCTGTTCAATTTAACATCTGAACTGTTTTGTGAAAAGGATCTCATACCTACCTTAATGTTGGAATGGAAAGATTCACAGTTATTACAAAAGCAATATTCTGAACTTATTGCTAAAGTCATGATTTTATATGCTCCTAATAATGTAAAATCTCTTATTTTTCCAAATATTTTAGGTTTGAATTATTATTTCACTTAGCTTTTCTCAAAATTAGCACTTGAATGATAATATACTTTCAAAAAATGAGTTATGTATATACAAAAATGTACTGTGTACATTTCCCTGTTCAAGACAAGCTCAAATAAATGATAATTTAGTTAAGATAAAAAGTTGCCTGTACTATTTTTGCAGCCATAGTGATCAGCCTATATAGTGAACAAAATGAAATTATATTGAGATTTTTGAAACTTTTTTTGAAATAAAAGTTTTTTACATGATGTATTTTTTTATATAACTTATATACAACTTTTAACTTTAAAAAGTGTGTATGATGATGTGGTGATGATAACCATTTTAAATAAAAACTTAACTTTAAGCAAATTTAGTACTGAAGGGTCCCTTTATGTTTTGGTTAGTAAAATAAAAATCAGTATGTGAGAATTTACTAGATCTGTGATCCTCCCAAACTGATAACTCACTCATGGAATAAGTTGATACAAAAACTTTATGAACAAACTTGCCTCCATATCTTCCTGGCACCAGAAAAAAAATTAGTGAACCTTTTAGAAACTTAATGATACCTTGCCATCTTGCTGCAAACATAACAAAATTGCTGGCAACAAGAGTTGTGGACTATACAACTTAAATTTATATTTTGTTAAATGGGTACATTATGGTACAAAATGGGGAGAGAATTTCAAGATTAGTGCCATGAGTTAGTAAGTAAAAGTACAAGTTTGTTTCATGATCTGTCTAGCATTCCTGTGCTTTGACAATTTAAAGTTGATACAGTTTAAACTGCTCATTTACTTTGTTCTAGACACTCAAATAATTTTATTACTGAGACAATAGGGTCACTCCTTTTGAATAGAATAGTAAAATTACATTTGTAAGAAAAGATAAAAGATTTTTTTCAACTACAATAAAATAATGGTTTTGTATCATATGAAGAAGGAATGACAGTGTATCATATCCATGATAGTGTATAGTCCATGAGGTGACCTTAGATATACAAGTCATTTCAAAAGTCTTAGTAGGGCTTTAAGCTATCAAATCATAAAATCCTATTAAGACTTAGAGGATAGTATGTACATACTCCAAGATATGTTGCAACTTCTTTTCATATACTGTTTCACTTCAGTATTAGCAGTGGGATTTCTCCCTAATACTACTCTAATTGCAATTTTAATTAAATGATGGTACAGGATTGGGGGAGGGGGAGTGCAGCTGGACTGTGGAGACGGAGAAGAAACTATCATAGAAGCTTAAATCTGGCTGAGAACCAGACAAGATGATTCGATTTTGGTAAGAAAATATAAATGAATATTTGGGTTTTTAATTGTGTCTGATCCTCAACCTCAACCTTCAGCACTCAAGTGGATATTTTTTTTGCTTATGTTAAGACTATAAACAGTAATTTATATTAGTCTAAGCAGTAGGATAAGCCAAACACTTTCAACAGATTTGCCTTCAAGTTTGATATAGAGACAAAATTTGTGTATAAGTATAAAGAAAACAATAGAAGCAACATAGGGAATAACTGGTAAGTTTTAGATTTGTGTTTTCATTCTTGAAAGTATAAACAGTTGTGTATATGTTTAAATTTATTTTTTAAAAGTCATCTTTTTTGAAGGAAGTATAAAGCAGTTTCAATTTTTATTTTAGGATTTAAAGTTCTTGAATATCAAGTATAACTTGTTACTCTAAAATATTGTACCTTTTCTGATTTTGATTCTATTTTTATGATAGTTGTCTAAGATAACACTTTTAATAGAACTAGAGATGCTTTTACCAAGGAACACTCTCTTAGAATGTTTAATAATGTTGCTTATTTTGGTTTTAGTTTTAAGTTTTTTTTTAGTTCTGTAAGACAATGGAAAACATTCAAACAGTTTCAGTATATAAATCCATAAGCTTAATAATAAGGAAGTTTTGAATATTTTGAAAGTTTTAAGATTTAACTTTATTTTTGTCAGATTTTAAATTTTATTGTTTTATCACCTTCATTTCCTAATGTAACCTCCTCACCCACTAAAATCATCCTTGTAACAATAAAAAAAGAAAGAATGGGCAGGGGAATTAACAGGTCAGCAAAAGTAATCAACATATCAAATAAAGCACTTTAGTAAGGAAGTGAGGGAAATACTTTGTAACTAACCTTAATGCAAGGTAGTTGTAATTTCATATTATTTAATATACCATTGTAAAGGGGATGGGGTGGGTTAAGGGGGGACAGGGACACTGTTTTAACAGTATAAAGTAAAACTATGCATAGGAGTTTTCTGCTTTAAGTAGTCAGAAACCATTCTTTCCAAGTAATCTTTATTATTTTCATTTTTAGGCTGGAGGCAAAGCTGGAAAAGACAGTGGGAAGGCCAAGGCCAAGGCAGTGTCTCGCTCACAAAGAGCTGGACTACAGGTAATGTATGCAAAATTATTTTATTTTGGACCAAAAATTTTTTTATGTTCCTGAATGGCATAGTTACAAAACTTAATAGAGATACATCTCTAATAAATGCCTATCGGACTTTTGGAAAGTCATGGTTGGAAAGAATAGATGTGGGGAGACATTAGGGTATGATGAGTAAGAGAATTGGACTTAGGAATGCTTGGATTCTAGTCATACCTCAGATACTAAGTAGCATTGTGTTTCTTCATCTCTAGATGGGAATAATAATAGTACCTGTCTCATACATAGGGTTGTTGTATACATAAATGTCAGTTAATATTACTACCATTATGAATTTAGAAGTAATAGTTGAAGCTGGAAAGATGATGAGAGCATTCACATAAAAAAAGGCAGAAGGACAAGGATGGTGCCTTAGAGAAACTCTCTTTTAGGAGGCAAGACAAAGAAGTTCAGGGAAGGATACTAGGAGACTAGGTCAGAGATGAAGGAGAAGAACTGGGAGTAGTTAATGAAACCCGTGGAAGAAAATTTCAAGAAACTGGGTGTGGCCAGTAATACCAACTGCTATTTGAAGATCAAAATAGGGAAGTCATTGGAATTTTTAAAAGTACTGTTTCATCTAGGTGGTAAAAATAGAAGCCCCAGTAGGGCATTATGGGTCATGAGGAAATTATACCTACTTATTCAAGAAATCTGACTCTGAAAATGGAGATAATACTAAAGCTAAAAGGGCTAATATAGTCAAAATGAAGGTTCTTTTTAAGCTTAGGAGATCATTTGTACAAAGAATCTAGTAGAAAGGAAGATGTTAAAATGCTATAGAAAGCAGAGATACTTGGGTTTGTTTTTTTTTTTTTTGCTTTTGTAAAAATTTACAACTTATACACGCTCACTCTCACTTCTAGAAGATTCTATCTGAAACCATGAATCTCCATTTTATAACACTTGGGATTTTTTAAAGTATATAATAAATTATACTCATTACTTTTTTTTTTTTTGAGAGGGGAGGGCAAGGCAGTTGGGGTTAAGTGACTTGCCCAAGGTCACACAGTTAGTAAGTACCAAGTGTTTGAGGCCATATCTGAGCTCAGGTCCTCCTGACTCTCGGGCAGTGCTCTATTCACTGTACCACCTAGCTGCCCCCCCCCCGCCCACATTACTTTTAAACCTGTCCTACTTGTCTTTGGTTCCATCTGAACTGTTCTCTTCTATGCAATTTTTTAAATGTTTCCATTACCTGGTTTTGGGAGGGGGGAGTGGGTTATTATGGCTAATCCCTGCTTTCTCTTCCCATTAAACAACCAAGAGAAAGAAAAATGAATAAATAACTTTGTGAGAAATTAGCACAGTCAGGTGAAACAACACTAGACAGTGACCATCTCCAAAAATATATCTCTTTCTTAACCTTAAGTCATTTTCTGTCAGAAGGTAAGTAGCATAAGAACCATGGGTTCTCTGGAGATATATGGTTGGCTGTTACACAGATTTGAGTTCATAAATCTTTCAAAATTGGTTTTCTTTATGGTGTCTTTGTGTAAATTGTTCTCCTTATTCTACTCACATTGCCTTCTGTCAGTACTACCAAGGATTTTCTCTATAGTCATCTCTTTGCACCTGCTTTTTCTCAGTGCTCAATAATATTTCACTACATTCCTACACTACAGTTTGTTCAGCCATTCCCTTATATTTTGCTTTTTTCCCCCCTCTTATTCCAGAAGAGATACTTGGAAATTTCACATTTAAATAGCATTTCAAATTTTATAGTGATTTTTTTTCTCACAGTACTCTTATATAGTAGGTAGTTATAAGCACCAATTTCACAAATTATTGAGACTTTAGCCAGGTTAAATGATTAGCCTACTGCCATGTATCTAATATCAAATGCAGGACTGAAACTCAGGTCTTTTCTGACACCAAGTATTAGACCTAGTATTGGTTTTACTGGTTCAAAGGGCACATGTACAGTTTAATAGCCCACTTAGTTCCAAATTGTTCTCCACCTTGGTTGAACCAGCTCACAGTTCCATCAGCAGTACATTATTGTCCCTGCTTTTCCACATCCTCTCCAGCATTTATCTTTTTTTTTTCTATCATGTTAGCCAATCTGATGGGTGTGACGTGGTACCTAGGAGTTGTTTTAATTTGTGTTTTTCTAACTATTAGTGATTTAAAGCATTTTTATATGACTTGACAGCTTTAGTTTCTTCTGAAAACTGCCTGTTTATATCCTTTGATTATCTATCATTTAGGGAATGGCTTTTATTTTTATAAATTTGGCTCAGTTCTCTATTTGAGAAATGAGACCTTTATCAGAAAAACTTGGTGTTAAAAAATCTGACTTTCCTCCTAATTTTGGCTGCATTAGTTTTTTTACAAAATTTTTTAAATTTTACATAGTCAAAAAGATCCATTTTACTTCCTGTGATCTTTTCTATCTTTGTTTGGTTGTGAACTCTTACCTTATCTATGAATCTGACAGGAAGATTTTTCCATGCTCTCCTAACCTCCCCATGCCTTGGTTTCCATATCTGTAAAATTTAGGAGTTCAAACTAGATGACCTCCAAGGTCCCTTCTAGATCTAAATCTGTGATTCTGTGGTATCTTCTAATGTTAAATATATGTTCTTGATGAAATAGGTGGGAAATAAATAGGACAGGAAAGGCTTAGAAATGGTCACTGTAGAGTATGTGTTAGGGATTCAGCAAGAGATGACAAGGTTGTTGAGTGGTGTTGAATGTCCTTTTGATAATATGAATTTGTTCATGAAAGTCAGTCAACAAATATTTATCTAAGACACTATTTGTCACCCACTGTCCTGTCCCAAGTGCTGGAGATATAAGGAAAGATAAAAACAGCTTCTGTCCTAAAAGCTTACTATGAAAGATACATATAGAAGAAGTAGAAGGTAACCTTGAGGACAAGGCTTTAGTATTGAAAGGATTCCTGCAGAATATGGCATTTACTCTGAATCTTAAAGGAAGTTAGGGACGCTAAGAGTCAGAAATGTGGAAGTGAGCAGCATTATAAGCGTGGGGGACAGCCAGTTTAATGGCAGAGAGAAGGGAGGTTGTTTTGAGTGAGGAAAAGCAAGTTATAGACTTTGTGGAAGAGAGTAAAGTTTGAGACTGGAAAGGTAGGGGGCCCAAGTTGTGACAAGCTTTAAATGTTAAAAGATTTAATATATGATCTTGAAGATAATAAGCCACTGGACTATTGGGTAAGGAATGGGTTTTCATGATCAGATTAATCGTTTAGGAAAATTACTTCTGGCAACCTAATGGAGGATGGATTGGAACAAGGAGACAAAATTAGAAGGCATTGCAATAGAGAAGAAGTGAAAAGGGCCTGAACTAGAATAATGGCTGTGAGAGAAGGGGATATATAACATAGGCTGTAGAGCTAGAAATGACAGGATTTGGCATTGAATTTGGATATATAGAGTGTGAGGGGTAGAAGATAGCACTAAGGCTCCAAACCTGAGTAACTGGGAGGATGGTGGTACCCTTGGCAGAAAGAGGGTGGTAGAGTTTTGAGCAAAAAGACAGTGAGTTCTGTTTGGAGATGTTAAATTTGAGGTGCCTGTAGGACATCTGATTCAAGGGATCCACTGTGTAGCTGATGATTTGGGACTAGAGCTTGGGAGAGCTGACTGTTTCAATCTCAGAATCCTCAACCTAGAAATGATCATTGTACCCACTCAAGCTGATGAGATTTTAATTCAATTTGACAAGCACTTATTGAGCACCTAATAATATACAGGTGCTAAAGATAACAAGACTAAAATGAACCTAGTCCCTGCCCTTAGGAGTCTTGTAGCCTACCAGGGAAAATAGCATTGTTCCACAGATAAATGAATACAGAATAATTGGGAGAGAGAAAGAGGAGCAGCAGCTTGAGTGATGAAAGGCCTTGGTAGAGGGGGTCCAAGAAGCAGAAGTGAAGGGGTTTATGCTCAAGTAATACTTACTCCTTAGAGCTTGTGGAGCTCTCTACCGTATTAGACCTTTTTTCTTTTCCATTTTTTCCCCTAAGAAAGGAAGAAAGAAAAAGGTAAAACTTGTTCTCTCTTTGCCGGGAATTCAGTCTCTAGTCCAGACCTTAGGAGTTAGGTTTCAGGAACAATTAATTGCCAGAGAATTGAATATGAAATAGTTAACTGTTTATAGCTGAATTGAGTTTTCTCTTTTCATATTTACTCCAATTATTGTGCTAACAGTTTATTCTAAATAAAATATTCAATAACTTAACTTTTTAAAGTGCTTCATAATTGAGATTGTTTCTATTTCAGTTCCCAGTGGGACGTATCCATAGACACTTGAAGACTCGTACCACAAGTCACGGACGAGTGGGTGCTACTGCTGCAGTATATAGTGCTGCAATTCTGGAGTATCTCACTGCTGAGGTTTGTGAAGGTTTTCTTAAATATTACTAGTCAGTTAATAAACATTTTTTAGGTACTGTGCACTCATTTCTAGTACATCCATAGCATCCAAAAATGTTATTAATGAGGTTGGTAACCTAGAGTATGTCTGCCAAATAAAGTATACGTACAAGCTAATTTTCTCATTCACCAGTCAGCAGAATGCTACCCACCACCCCATTTCCCCATGTGTAGCCACATGCACACATAACCTCAGACCCCTCCTGTTAGACCTGCTGTGGTTGTTGCTGTGGTTGTTGTTTTCCTTCATTTTCTGGAAGAGGCCCGTGACATCAGGGAGGTTCTGCCTTGACATGCAAGTGAATTGGATTTAAGTGAGAAAGGGCTATGCAAAGTCACTAGCCTCACTTTCTCCTCCAGAGCTATCTGTTTCCAGTGGCAAGGTATAAATCAGGATGACAGAAGATGGCCCTGGATGTAGTAGGAGACCTTAACCTTTTAAGCTAAGGTCTTTTCCAGGTCTCAGTTTGACTGAGGCAGCTCCCATTCAGTGATTAAGGCTAGGTAAGAAATGAGAAATGAGTCAGAGAATGGCCTCTTTTACCTAGTCAAAAAAAAAAATCAATCTGGGAGGGGAAGACCCTTAGGGTTTCTGGCCGAAACAGAAACTGTTGCTTTACGTTTGCTCTGAGCCAATCAAGGCCCAAAGAATAACCAAGTGGGACTTGACCCAGTTTCTTTTGTTGACCAGTCAATGCTAACCAGAGTGATTTGGGTTTAAGTCATGATCCTTAAGAAAAAAAAATCTATCTAAACCCCAAGATATATTTCACGGTTTCTGTGATCAAAATTTATATTCCTTTGGGCAGAGCACTTACAGGTACTACCCTACTAAAAAGACCCCAACTCACAGGCTGTGTTTAAAAGATAGTTTGTAAGTCATTTGTTAGGAGTTCACTTCTTCATTTTCCAGTACAAAATGTCATGGGGTTCCAGGTTACCCTACAAGTTATTGAATAACAGTAACCTTTATATAGCATTTGCTAGGTGCCAGGCATGGTGCTAAAATACCTGTTTGGTCCCTGGTTTAATGGTAATGTAGTACATTTGTGATGGGGAAAGCAGTACTAAAATTGTTTTAAAATTAAATTTGAGGAATTATATTTTATCTCAAACCTGTGCTTGAAGAAAAGCAGATTTAATTATTCCAAAAGTCAAATTCTAGGTACCTTCAATCTGCTGGAACATAACTATGCACACTGAAGTGATTAAGGGGGAGCTCCTTGAATTTTTGAAATAGCTATCAAAAAATCTATATACTTCCTACTTTCTGGTCTGGTTATTTAGGATTTTTTTAAACAAATGCTTTATTAACTTCTGGTTTACATCATTCATTTCTGCCAGATTTTGAGTTACAATTTTTTCCCCATTCTTCCCCTACCCACCACCCTAGAATAGCAGTCCCACAAGATATCCCCTCATCCAATCTGCTCTCTCCCATATCTTCTTCCATACCCCCTTCGACTTTTCCATTAGAGCAAGGTGAGTTTCTGTGCCCCAATGCCTGCACATCTTATCTCCCAATTACATGCAAAATAGTATTAATAATAGTATTTATATATATTTGAAACAATTAATTTTAAAACCTCGAATTTCAGATCCATTCCCTTCCTCCCTTGTCACCCATTTCCTCTGGGAAGATAAGTAATTCAGTATGTGTTGTACATGTATAGCTATGCAAAACATTACCGTAGTAGATATATTGTAAAAGGCTGCTTATAATTCCCTCCCATCCATCTCACCCCCCATCTGGTCCATTCCCTACTTTGATCCTATCCCTCTTCTATAGTGGATACTTCCAACCTGCCCTCCCATCCATCATCCCCCCTCTCATCCCCCTTCCCCCTACTCTGCTGCAGGGTACGATATCGCATTTAGTATGTATGTCATTGTCTCCCTGAGCCAAATTCAATGAGAATATGGTTTTGTCTTTTTGCCTTCCTGTTCTATTCCCTCCCTTGCAACCACTTCCCCTTGCTTCTTCTACATGAGATAGTTTACCTTACCCTGTCTCTCCCCATCTCCTCTTGCCACTTTTCCTCTCTCACCTCATAATTTCACCCCTTAAGTATCATCCCTTCCCAACAAATTCAACCTATGCCCTCTATCCATGTATAACTGTAAACATATATACACACATTCACATATGTATTCATATGCTCATATACCCTTCTTCCATTATTTTCATACTGAGAAAGGTTTCATCAGTCACAGTTATTGTTTTTCTATGTAGGAATGTAAATAGGTCAACTTTGATAAATTCCTTTTGATTTCTTTTCCCTGATTACCTTCTCAGGCATCTCTTGCTTCTTGTCTCTGGATGTCAGATTTTCTATTCAACTCTGGTTTTTTCCTCAAGAATGCTTGAAAGTCCTCTATTCCACTGAATGACCATATTTTCCCCTGAAACAAAATATTCAGTTTTGCTGGGTAGGTGACCCTTGGGTTCATTCCCAGCTCTTTTGCCCTCTGGAATGTCATATTCCATGCCCTTCGATCCCTCAGTGTAGAAGCTGCCTGGTCCTGTGCTATTCTGATTGTGTTTCCACAGTATTGAAATTGTTTCTTCCTGGCTGCTTGTAGTATTTTCTCCTTGATCTGGGGATTCTGGAACCTGGCTATAATATTCCTGGGAGTTTTCTTTTTGGGTTCTTTTTCAGGAGGTGAAGTGTGGATTCTTTCAATTTCTATTTTGCCCTCTGGGTCTAAAACATCAGGGCATTTTCCTTGAGAATTTCTTGGAGGGTGATTTCTAGGTTCTTTCTTTGATCATGGCTTTCAGGTAGTCTAATAATTTTAAATTATCTCTCCTGGATCTATTTTCCAGGTCAATGGTTTTTCCCATGAGATATTTCACATTGCCTTCTATTCTTTCATTTGTTTGGATCTGTTTAACAGCATCTTGATTTCTCATAAAGTCATTAGCTTCCATTTGCTCCAATCTGACTCTGGAGGAATGAATCTCCTCAGTAAGTTTTTGAGATTCTTTTTCCATCTGGCAAATTCGGCTTTTTAGGGCATTCTTCTCCTCGTTGCCCTTTTGGGCCTCCTTTGCCAGTCTATTTTTTTTTTTAAAGCAGTTGGGGTTAAGTAACTTGCTCAAGGTTACACGGCTAGTCATTATTTACGTGTGGGTGCTCATTTTCTGAGGCCGGATTTGATCTCGGGTCATCCCAACTCCGAGGCCGGCGCTCTTACTCACTGCGCCACCTAGCCGCCCCTTTTTTTTAGGGCAATTGGGGTTAAGTAACTTGCCCAAGGTCACACGGCTAAGTTTTTGTTTGTGTGGGTTAAGTGTCTGAGGCCGGATCCGAACTCAGGTCCTTCTGACTCCAGGGCCAGCACTCTACTCACTGTGCCACCTAGCCGCCCCACCAGTCTATTTTTTAAGGTGTTATTTTCCTCAGTCAGTCTGTTGACCCTCATTTCATACTTTTCCTGCATCCTTCTCATTTCTCTTTCCAATTTTTCCTCCACTTCTCTTATTTGATTTTTAAAGTCCTTCTTAAGGTCCTCTATGGCCTGTAACCCACTCATATTTTCCTTTGGGGCTTTTGGAGCAGGATTTCTGACTTCACAGTCCTCCTCCTGTTCCATGCTTCCATCCTCTTTGCCCCCAAAATAGGAGTCTAATGTTGCGTTTTTCTGTTTATTTTGTTTCCTTTGCCTAGGCATGTTGCCACTTAATTACTTGACTTTTGGGCTTTTTTGCCACAGTAGGACTCTGCCACCAGACAGGGGAGCTTTCGTCCCGAATGTTGGGATCTTCACAACTTCCAGTTCTGGCAGGTTGGATGCCCACCCCAGGCCACAATCCAGATCCAAGCAGGTTAAAGCAAGAACGATTAACCTCCAAGACTGATCGCTGGATCTCCCTGCAGTTTGTAGGCCAGGGGCTAGCGCTGCCACTGAAACTGCAAAATGGCATGTCTCCTGAGCGGCTTCTATCCTCAGGGGAGGAAGCCGATGCATTCCCCAAATACTGGTCCCAAAGTCCTTAGGGCACTCACCTCTCACTTTGTCCTAGGCATGTCTGTGTTGATAATTCTGGAATTGCCACAGCTGCTGGTGTTCTGGGGTCCCTCCAGCCAGCTGCTGGCCTGGCCACCCTGGGGCTAAAGCCTCAGTTCACGTGGGCCTGTCAGTTCCCAGTGTGCTGTGCTTTGGGCTCCCAGAGCACTTCGCTGGCCACTCCCTACAGGGCTGCTGGGCTGTCCTCAACGGGAGGTTAGCTTCTCTGTGTCGTTCTGTGGGTGCTGGGGCTCCAGAAGTTGTTCAGAGTCCCCTTTTACATGGTTTGGAGGTGATCTGGGGGGAGAGCACCTTGGACATGCTCTTTCTACTCCACCATCTTGGCTCCGCCCCTGGAAGCCTATTTAGGATTTTTGATGGTTGGATTCTGGAGAAATGAGAGCTTGTTGTATAACATTTGAGACAATTATATTTGTGTAACCTTAAAAGTTCTCTAAATAGGGGACCACAGTATTTTAAGATACTCCAAGATTCTTCCCTAAATTATTTTAAAGATTACAGATCACTCTAATCAGTATAAGGATATATGTGTGTTTTTGTATAATTTGATTTAATTAATCTTTTTTAGTAATTTCTCTTAAGTGTAGTTTTATTGTTAGATGATAAATATTTTTCATAACTCAGATGTAGATGTCATTTTTAAAAAATATTCACTGCACTTTTTACTTCAGTAATTTATTTTGGTGAACTTCTTTCCTTCATAATATAGTTTACAACTACATTAGAAAGTTAAGGATAATTTTTGTTTATTTTAAAAAGCTCTTTAGCATAGTATGTAAGGGCTGTACTTGGAACCAGGAAGAACTTGAATTCAGGTGTGATCTCTAATATTAGCTTGCTAGCTCTGTAACAGTGGATGAATGAATCATTTAACCCTACTGACCCTTAGTTTCTTCTTCTATAAAAAAGCTATACATATAGTATCTACCTCACAGCATTGTGATATTTAAATGAGATAAAGTGCTTGACAATCTCTTAAGTTCTGTATAAATGTATAAATAATAACTATTTAGGCAAATGTGTAGTATATATGCCTAGAAAATCCAAAAAGTCACCTCGCTCCATTAAAATTCACTCAACAAACATTTATTAAGCACCGCTGTGTGCCAGACACTGTGCTAAATGCATGATAAATAATTCAGTAAATCACGTAAAATGAATCCACAAAAATGCATATTTATATTCACATTTACAGAAGAGATGCCATTTGTAAAAAATGATGTTAAAATATTGCATATTTTAGTATTAACCCAATAATAAATACATTATACACAAAGTGAACTATAAAACTTTAATGGTGGATAGAAAGGAAGGCTTGAATAAGTGGGAAGTGATTTCTTTTGTGGTTTAGAACATTAAACTGTAAAAATTACATTACTCCCCAACTTAATTTATGGATCTACTACAGCACCAGTTGGAATAATAGAACCATGGAACAGCATAGAAATATAACTCACATAGCTCTTGAAACTACATAAAATTTGCCTTTGCTTTAAGCTTTTTATACTTTAAAGCACCTTCTTCACAACAACCCTATGAGGTCCAAATATTACAAAGTATTATGCCTATTTAATAGAAGAGAAAATATCTGGAAGGGTTAAGTGACTTAACCAGGTTCACATAGACCTGGCATTGAACTTCAGTCCATCATTGAAGACTCAAATTCATCCTCTATGCAATGTGGTAGGAATTAGAGGGATCCCAGAAATAGTCATATACATAGAATGTCTTAATATAATAATACTAATTAAATTAGGTGAATGAATTATTTTAATTGCGTATTTGTGTTTTACCTTTTGAAATTGCTTATGAATTTTTCCAAATGTAAATTTTTCAGCTATGGGCCATCTGCCAGCTCTAATGCTCAAAACTAAGAGAGACAGGTTTCCCTATCTCTGCCCTACATTAACCTTCTGGGCACCCTAAGCTTTCCCAGTAGGCCAGTGGCAAAGGGAGGGAGAGAAGCAGAGGAGCACTGGTACAAAGTGGAGAGAAGCATAGAGGGGATTACATCTTGCTAGGGAGGACAAACACAAACCTTTTATGTTTGCCATGAGCATTGGGGAAAAGGCTTAAACCAATAAATGGGCAAGTCCTTCCTTGTCCCTGTAAAGTTGTTATTGGGCTGCTTGCCTCAAATGATCATAGAGAAGAAATTATTACTATAATAAATTCCAAATACAATTATTCTACATGTGTGTGGAGTAGATTTTTTCCTTTTTATTTGTTTATTTTAGTTTTCAATTTTCACTTTTTATGAGATTTTGAGTTCTAAATTCCTCCCCTTCTCCATTCCTCCTTCCCCAAGATGGCCTGAAATCTGATATAGACTATACATATATGATCATATTAAACATTTGGAATGGATTTTTTTTTTTTACTATTGAATGCTCAGCAAAAGAAGTAAGGATAGGGGCGGCTAGGTGGCGCAGTGAGTAAGAGTGCCGGCCTCGGAGTTCGGATGACCCGGGATTGAAGTAAGGATAAGTTTTATTACATGGAAACAAAGAAAAATAATTGAATAATTTGAAAGCAAAAGTAATGTCTAAAAACAGAATGGAAGAAATATATCTCTGATGATTATGACTTAGAAAAGCATGATTTCTACAATTTAAGAGTGAACTATTATCATTGTCATTCTAATAATCAGTCTCTAATGATCAAAAGGCAGTGAACGGTTAGTAAAAGCAAATAATAAACATTTTGAAAAATGTTTGTGTCATACACAATAAATTGTCCCCAAAAAAGGATACATTAATTTCTGAGAGTCAGCTTCATGTAATGGTTCAGAGTTTAGGAGGACCTGAGTTCAAGACCTGCCTTGGATACATACTGAGTGAGTGACACTAGGAAAGGGTCTTAACCTTTAAATGCCCCTGGCAGCTCTCAAAGCCCATATTCATGAAAACATGATAGCCCGTGATTCAGATAGCTATGGAGAAAGAGGCAAACTTATATTGTAGTAACAGGTTAAAAAAAAAAAAGTGGCACAGTTTTTTTCAAAAAGCAACTAATAATATGAAGTAAAATCTGTAAAAATTCACAACCTTTGACCAAGTAGTCTCCCAGTTGGAAATAGTGGCCCAAGGAAATAACTGAAAAAGAAAAAAGGCCAATTTGTACGGACATATTTATAGATACTCTGTTTATAATCATAAAAAACTAGAAACGACCCAAATTCTTGAAAGTGTGGAGATGGCAAAATTGGTATGTCAAAGCTGTGGAATATTTTATGATAATAAATAATAAAATATATAAAAACTCTGTGGAATGCAAAGTGGAAAAAATTAGAACCAGGAATATTATATATACACTAACTTTTTTTGTTTTTTTGCTTTTTGGAGGGCAATTGGGGTTAAGTAACTTGCCCAAGGTCACAAGGCTAGGTTTTTGTTTGTGTGTGCATTAAGTGTCTGAGGCCGGATCCGAACTCAGGTCCTTCTGACTCCAGGGCCAACGCTCTACTCACTGCACCACCTAGCTGCCCTACACTAACTTTTTAAAAAACAATTATTTAAATATTAAGATTGGATGGATTTAAGTTGTGTAAAATTTTAGTTGGTTTATAAAATTTTCTTAATTTTTAAAGATACTTTTCCAAATGCAAGTTATCAATGAAGAAATTTATATCATATTGCCTTATCTGACTAATCTTTGCCCCCTTTCTATTGCTATTTATTTATAGATTGGAAAAGAAATAGGAACTTATATTGCCCTTTTAATTCCAAAATGACTTCTCCTTTTGGAATGGACCCATCTAAAGGGCAGAAGAAACATATCACAAGAAAACTGATAAAAGCTAGATCATCTCCCATATTAAATTCAGATGTCGGGGTCAGCTAGGTGACGCAGTGAGTAGAGCGTCGGCCCTGGAGTCAGAAGGACCTGAGTTCGGATCTGGCCTCAGACACTTAATGCACACACAAACAAAAACCTAGCGGTGTGACCTTGGGCAAGTTACTTAACCCCAATTGCCCTCCAAAAGGCAAAAAAATAAAATAAATTCAGATGTCTATAACTTTATTTAATCCCTTATTTGTGAACATAATTTTTTCCCCTAAATACTTCAGGCTAGCCTTGACATTTTGTGGTTGGTGTTATACTTGTAGAGATTGGATACTCTTCTCTTCAGTTATTAAAGATAGACTCTAGGTCCAGATATTCAAAATATGGACAAGTATTGACAAGACCTGTATTCAGATGTAGCCTCAGACACTTACTAGCAGTGTGACCCTGGGCAAGTCACTTAACCTGTTTGCTCAGTTTCTTCATCTGTAAAATGAGGATAATAATAGCACTAACCTCCCAGGGTTGTTGTGAGGATCAAATGTAAAGTGCTTAGCACAGTACCTGGCATGCATTAAGCACTATATAAATACTAGCTATTATTATTAAATCAACTTCATATATATAGTTTATATGTCTTAGAAAATTGTCATATGAATACATTGTCTCAAATACTTTAGTTTTAAAGTATTTAGCTTCTCTGTGCCTAGCAGTATTCTGTCTTTGGGGATAAGCAAAAGAAATCTGTGATAAGACCTTGTTCCTGCTCTCAAGTAGCTTACAGTTCTTTAGGGGGGAAATGTTTCCTTTTGTTGTTGCATTATAGGGCAATGTATCATTGAATACCAGAAAGTTAAAGTAAGAGTTTAGATTTGGAGCTAGAAGGGGTGTCAAGGCCTACCTAATCCACCCTTCCTTTTACAGATGAGCAAACTGGGGTGGAAGGAGGGGGTGTTAAGATGGAGGCGGGGCAAGTGTCTTCCCAAAGTCACCCGTGTATGTAATAAGTATCAGAGAGGGCAGATAATTTGAACCTGTCCCTAGATTCCATTATATCATGATACCAAGATAATGCATTTTGACCAACATAGTCAGACCTTCAATGATAATGGGATTTGAATTAGACCCCCTTGAAGAGTACAAGAAGGATTTGAGTGGATAAAGAAGGCATTTTAGAGGAGTTGGATGATCAAACATGGGTCTGTATATGATTGTAACGGGAAGTTCGGTAAGGAATAGTCACTGGACCTAGGATTTCAGTGGTCTAGGGAACTTGTGGATTAGGAAACTACTTTTACCCATGGAAGTTGGTACCTTCTCTGCAACTTAGAGTCCTTGGAAGGCGCCTAAAGTGCTAAAAGGTTAAGTGACCTCCAGGGTCATGAAGCCAAGATATATTTGAGCTATGACTTGAAATCATATCTTCCTGGCTCCAAGGACAGCTCTCTGTTCACTATAGTAGTACCAGAGAGTACACATTGGAGGATAGTAGTGGTTGGTTTGGATTTTAGGTTTAATGGGATCTTGAATGTTAAGATGAGATTTGTAGGCACTGGAAGAACCCAGGAGAACTGTGAAAGAGCTAGCGTGATGGTCCAGGTGGGAAGTGCTAGCTTCAGGTCAGGGTTGAAGTACCAATAAGGAATGGACAGAAAAGTGCAAAGTCAAGAGATGTTTTCATGGAAAAATCAGCTGCGCTTTTTTCGAGATAGTTGACATAGGCAACGAGAGGAAGGAACCAAAAATCATTTTAAAGCTTTCATGCTATCGTCACTGAGGGAGTTAAGGTGTTAACAGAATTGGGCAAATTAGGAGTTTATGGGGCTATAGATTATGATCTATAGATCTAGATTATGATAGTCTCTGATTTAATATAGCTTAAAACTTCTTATATAGGTTCTCTCACACACATACAAATACATTTTTAAATATGGAACACTTCACAAATCTGTATGTTAGCTTTGCCTAGGAACCATGCTAATCTTCTCTATTGTTCCAATTTTAGTATATGTGCTACCAAAGCAAGCACCAAAAATACATTTTAACAAGAAAATATATGTGTGTGTGTATAATTTTTAAAAAATTAATTTATTTTTATCTGTCCTAGTACTAAGTCACTCTGAAAGATGCTATTAAGCTTCAAAGAGATGCTTAGTTCAGTTCAGTGGATTTATGCTGACAGATGTAGTGCTTGTTTAACATTATGCAGATAAAGAATCAACCTTATTGTCTCCTTGAAAGTGCAGAGTAAGTCTCTTATCTCTAGAAATTCAGAGATTCAAGTGAATAGAGGATTGTTTGGAATGGAGTAGATCTGGTCAAGTGGGTAGAGTGAGATAGGCTAGTGTACAAATTCCCTATTTGGAAAGACAGAAACCATTCACTGTTCAGGGAGCCAACCCAGACTCTACCCATTCAGTTACTGAATTCTCTATAGTTCCAGTCCCCTTGCACAGGGATGGGGAGCAGGGGGCGGAGGAGCTCTCCTTCCTTTCCTCTGTTTCCTGTCCATATAGTACCAACCATGGAGCTCACACAAATTTATTGAGGTGTTGTTTTTTGCTTTTTAAAAAGAAAAACATAATTAAATCCCATCATAAAGGCCTCTTTGCTTGAATGTAATTTCTCTTGGAAAATTGCACATTTACAATATTGCCAATGGAAAACTCTGCTTTCTTGAAGGCACTGACTGTTAGTCTGGAATGATGGTGAAAGTATCAGGGATTCCAAAGATCTTCAGGAAATTCTATATGAAGATAACAGACATTTGTTTAAAATACAAATAGGGCAAGGGAAAAAAATAACATCCTGTTGTTAACTTGAAATACAAGAATTTCAGAAGATTTAAAACACATTCATTTAGTACTGAAATAATTGTCCTATGTTAGAGTAGAAGGCTTTGGCAACATTAACAAATAAAAAGAAATCATTGATATATAACTCAAAGAGCCTCATTAGGTTAACCAAAATTATTATATACCAGTTGGGGAAATAGCCAGAGAGACCTTTAATTAAAGGTGATGTTTTTGACCTCACTGTTTAATGCAAATTATATACCAAGAATCTTTAATATAGGGAACTCCAGTTTCCAGGACCAGTCCCAGCTTCTCTAAGACAAGTAGATACAACCTAGAGAATTGCTTGAAATACAGAAAGATTGTGACTTCTCTGGGTCACAATAAATATTAGGAGTAGGGCTTCATCTGTAAAATAAGAGAATTGGACTAGATAACTTTGACTCTTCCAGCTCTAACTCTGTTAATCCTGTGCTTTTTGAAAGAATCAGATAAAGTAATATATGTGAAAGAACTTTTAAAAGCTTAAAGCCCTATACAGATATAAGAGAAATCAAAATTTATTTCCTTAATATATTTATGATTTTGTATTGTATGCACAAATACTGTCATGGTTTTTTTTCTAATCTTACTGTGAGTTGACTTGTATGAATTGTAATAGCTGAGAATCTTCTTCAATTTTCCTTGAATGATTTCATGAACACTTTTTCTAGGTGCTGGAACTGGCAGGAAATGCCTCTAAGGATCTCAAAGTAAAACGTATAACTCCTCGTCACTTACAGCTTGCAATCCGTGGTGATGAAGAGTTGGACTCCCTTATCAAGGCTACCATTGCTGGTGGTGGTATGTAGTACCTTTTTAAGTAGGGGAAGTTTTGGATCACGTTTACATAGATATATTTATATGTATATATGACTGGCCAGTAATCTGGTTGCATTTGAGTGACTAGTTGAAAACTCTAAGCAACCCGCTATTGCTGCTATTATTATTACTAGAAGTAATTTCATCTACATGGGGAGTTCAATATCAATACTGATGAAAAACTTACAGTTTTGTTCCTGGGGCACTCAGGGGTTAAGTGATTTTCCTGTGCTCAAATAACAGTTTGTCAAGGGCACAACGTGAACTTATAAGTCTTGCTGGCTTCAAGCCCTGCCCTTTATCTGCTATGCCATGCCATGCTGCTCCTCATAGTCCATTATGCCAGGCTTCTAGCTGAGCATTGTTAAGTCATTTTCCTTAAGTTTAGATGTGACCTGGAGATCCCCTACTATCTACTCCAGTTGCTTTATCTTCTCTCTAATATAAAATGTGAATCCCCCCATTGAACTTTTAAAATCCTTCACAACTTGATCCCACATACCTTTGCAGCCTCTTATTCTTCAGTCCAGCCACACTGGCCTGTCTGTTCTTCACACAAACCCAACTCCCTTTTCTTCCCCACCCCCAATTTCTCATCTCTGTGCCTTAGCTCTGGCTCTGTGCCTTCCTCTTTACTTCTACCTTATACAATCTCTTTCTTCCTTTAAGACAATTCTTAAAGCACCATCTATTGCATAAAACCATTTCCAGTCCCTTCCAACTGTTAATGTACTGTCTCCCAAACTTCTTTCTATTTAACTGCTTTATACATAGTTGTATTTTTTTCACTTTATATTTATGCTATATGCTTATATATAAGTACTTGTCTCCCCCATCAAAGGGGAGATATATCCCTTCTTATCTTCTGGTTTAAGCATTGATAGCCCCTGTCCTAAATAACACAAGATGAAAAAAGTGGAGCAAACCACTAGTCTACACATTCATGCCATGTGACACATCAAATACACCATTTACAGAAATAGAGCTTTCATCCATCTACAGAATTACGGTATTCCATATGGATTAGAGATAGGAATATCCTCAAAACCATAGACCTAGCATCACCATGTAGACAAACTATTTGAGACTTACAGGTTGTAGAGAATATATTTGATGCAGCTGTTAAGAATGCCAAGAAACAAAAAATAAAAGAAAGAATGCCAAAAACTTTACTGGGAAAAACTTGGGAATGTACATTGGAACAATGAAATGACCATAATCTCGTTTCACTGAGGTTCCTAAACAACAGCTAACTTCTAGAATAATAAACATAGTCTGTCCTTCAGTACAAAGGAGTGGAAAAGGCCCCAGGTTACTGTTGTCAGCATGGAGAATTACCCAGAGGTTATCAGGGTTCCCTCATCTGTGATTCTTTGAATTTATACTTTGTACATAGATTTTTTTTCATAAAAATAAATGTAACTCTGCTTCCTAAACATGTCTCTCTTTAACCTTGCCTTGTGGCTATATAATGATTTTTATCAAATTACCTCTATTATATACACTGGAGGTAGTGTGACATAGTATGTGTAGAGCTAGCCTGTGAGTCAGGAAGTCTTGGGTTCAGGTCTCACCTCTGAAACACACTAGACTACCATTTAACCCTAGAGCATGTCATTTAAGCTATCAATGTCCCAGACATTTGTTTAAGACTAAAAGTTAAAAAATGATTGTTGATTCTCATTGGTAAAGGGAGTTCCCTACACAGATGAAATTACAGGTCTGAACAGCAGCAAAAACTTTAAAAGCCCTGATCCTTAGAAATGTCATAGTAATATTAACTTACATAATTGCTTGTGTGGTTTGTGTTTTTTTTTTCTTTTTGGAGGGCAATTAGGGTTGTGACTTGCCCAAGGCCACATGACTAGTTTTTGTGTTAAGTGTCTGAGGCCAGATATGAACCCAGATAGTCCTGACTCCAGGGCCGGTGCTCTATTCACTGTTCCACCTAGCTGTCCCTTGTGTTTGTTTTTTATTTTTTTAATAAATTTTTATTGATGCCTTTGGGTATATCGCCTAAATTTCTCCTTGCATTTCTCCCCTTTCCTCTTTCAGAGAGTCATTCCATATAATCAGGAATAAAGCTAAGGAATTGTTAAATGTTTTCACTTTTATAAAGTATTTAAATGAAAAAGATATAGAATGACAACTCTAGAATAGAAAAATAAATTAAATTATCAGTTTAGTAATTTCTGTAATGTAATCACTTGTCACTGAATTATAGAATAAATAATCTTGTTTCTCCTTTCAATTTAGGTGTGATTCCTCACATCCACAAGTCTCTGATTGGAAAGAAGGGACAGCAGAAAACTGCATAGAGTGTTGTTTTAACCAACCCTCTTCCTCCCTGTCATTGTACTGTAACTGGGACAGAAGAAATAATGGGGATATGTGGAATTTTTTAAAATAGTTAAATGGAAAAGCATAGACAATTGACTGTAGACATGATAAAACATTTGTATGTTCTTTAGATTCCAAGTTTGACAAAGTATCTTGTCATGTGGCAGCAATTTGTGTGTTGATTGGCTAGGTTTCTTCCCATCTGTTTTATACAAAAATGGACTGATAAAACCATTTTTTACAAAATTGTCTCAACTGTTCTGTTTGTACTATGTTGACTTAGCTTGATTATTTGGTAGGGACTTTTTAAGTTAACTTTTAAGAATCTCAAATGGATTCCCCAACCTTAGATGGAAATTGTTTTATCTTTAAATAAGAACATCAGGGCAGCAGATATGGAGATATCCTTTGGCTTATAGGAAAGCTCTTTGAAGCTTAGTTTGTCAAATGCTCTGAATTTTGAGTGAAGATAAGGATTTAGACATAAGTAGGCAATGATAGCAGTCATAAAATCTTAGAGCTGAAAGATTTTAAGGATATCTGATCCACTCCCCTCATTTGACAGATGAGACATTAAATGAGGTCATCCATTTGATCACTGGCAGAACAGGGACTAGATTTAAGTAGCTCTTGGCCTCAGGTGAAAGTAACTACATCAGCTTCTTGAAGCATTAACATCAACTTGAAATGGTAATAATTATAGTGCCTAGTTCATAGGATTGTTTTAAGGCTTGAAATAGTTATAAGATTCTTTGTAAACCCTAGAACACTATTGAAGTGTCAGCTCTCATCTAATGTACATTCTTTCTGTCCTCTTTTGCCACCTCATAACACACTTGTTGTACCTTTATCTGTTTCTTCAAAATTCTATCAAATATTCCTGTAGCAATCTCTAGATCTGTGCATACAGAGATTGATTGTATAGTCATCCTGTTTGTATGTCAGGGCCTAGAAAAGAAGAATTCCTTACTTAAACTGTACTTAACTTTAAAGCTTGTCTGTTGCCTTTGATCTGCCTTGTCAGTTACAGAATACATTACGTAACTTACCTATGATATAGCTGTTAGACTTTAGCATTTGCCAGTTTCCCAAGTATCTCTTTTTTTTTTTTTAAAGCAATTGGGGTTAAGTAACTTGCCCAAGGTTACACAGCTAGTCATTATTTATGTGTGGGTGCTCATTTTCTGAGGCCGGATTTGATCTTGGGTCATCCCAACTCCAAGGCCGGTGCTCTTACTCACTGCGCCACCTAGCCGCCCCTCAAGTATCTCTTTTTGAGAAGCAATTTTCTCAGTATAGTAATCTTTCATATTCTTCTCTAGTCACTCTTAAGACCAGATAATGTCTCAGGTGACATTTGAATTTTGTTAGCCATAATGTAATTACTATCTAATAATTTGTAAAACAAAATACAATTTTTTCCTTTTTATTTCAGTTCTTCAGGAACTTAAAATAGTTGAATTAAGCAGATAGTTCAAAGCAGCAAATATTTACTGAGCACTTCCTGAGGGGCACTGAACTAGGTGGGAGGAGTAATACAAATTAAACTATTTGAAGCTGTCGTGTTACTGAAAGATATTACTTATCTGTACACAGATAAGTAAACACTAGGTAGTTTGAGAAATGTAAACAAACCACTAGGAGCAATCAAGAAAGACTTCACAGACAAGAAGATACCTGACCTGAGCCTTGGAAGAAGCTGGGGTTTCAAAGCCGAATGAGGAGGGAAGTGCTTTCCAAGGATGGTGATCCAGCCTGTACAGAGGCACAAAGAAAGGTAGAAAGATTGGAAAATATGGGGGCAGCTAGGTGGCACAGTGAGTAGAGCATCAGCCCTGGAGTCAGAAGGACCTGAGTTTGGATCTGGCCTCAGACATTTAATGCACACACAAATAAAAACCTAGCCGTGTGGCCTTGGGCAAGTTACTTAACCCCAATTGCCCTCCAAAAAAAAAAAAAAAAGATTGGAAAATAGCAGTAGTCCAGTTGGGCTTGAACTTGAAAATTGTGCTGCAAAGGGGATTAATGTGACAAATTTGGAAAGGCAGGCTGGTGCCATATATTGTAAAGAGATTCAAATTTAGGTACTAATGAATAGCCCATTATAGGAGTCTGCCTTTTCTTAGAAGCCTTAAGATCACGAATCTGGAAGGGACTTCAGAGGCCAACGCCCTCATTTTACAGATGAGGAAACCAAGGCCTAGGGAGATAAAATGATGTGCCTAACGTTACTTTTTAACATCAATCTCACTGGAACTCTCATTTGTGATTGAATCACTTTAAAAGTAGCTCAGTTTTAACTGTGAAGTACTATGTCATATATTTACTGTGCATTTTGGACCCAGTTAATCGTTCACCTTGAAACAACTCTTGTAGGTCAGGTTTCAAAAGTTTTTAATATATGGGTAAGTTCAAAAAGAGGGAAACCAATAATTTGCCTGAGTTTACAATTTTTGAAGGCTGCATGATTTTATCAGCGCTGGAAACTCCACAGATGTCTATTGACAAATATCTGACTTAGATGAATCCTGGGAGTTGCCTGAGAAGCAGATAAATTAAGTAACCCAGAATTACACAGCTTGGAAAAATAAGAGGTGGGACTTAATCCCAGGTCTTCCTGACTCCAAGCCCAGCAGCATTGTCACTACACCAGGCTGCCATTCTTTGTAAGTTATAATTCAGTTGTGTCCTACTCTTCGTGACTGCCATTTGGGCTTTTCCTGGTAAAGACATTGAAGTGGTTTACCCTAAAGCTATGATAGCTCCCTAAAAGTGGGGCCTCTCCTACCATTACCTTCCTCTGCTGATGTGGCATTTGGTTTAAAACAGGACATGTAAATGGTTATTGGATAGAACCAAGCTAATACTATGGAAGTAATCTTTATCATGATAAAGGATCTGAAGAAATGATTCCGAATACATGGAGATGTCAGACCTAAGACCAAGCAAGGTGTTGTGTTTGTGAATTCCTTGGAAACAGTCTGAAAACCACACACTTTTGGTTTCTGTGCTTGTCAGTCACAGTGTGATCAGTCATGTCCCTTGTGGTCACCCTGACAAAAAGGGGGTCCAGGTTCCTTTCAAGAGCTTGAATTTGGAGGGGAGCTTAGAGGCCATCTGATCCAACCAGTACCCCAACCAGGATCTCTTCGACATGCTGAAGTGGCCGTCTAGACTTGGCTTGAAGACTGCTAGTCATGGGGGAATGGTGGGAGAGCTAAGGGGCAGTGCAGTAGATAAGAGAACCAGCCCTGGAGTCAGAAGACCAGAGCTCCATCCAGCTGCTGGCACTTACTGTGTAACCTGGGCAAGTTGCTTAACCCCAATAGCCTAAAATGAAATGCTGATCTAATTTTGGAAAGCACTCATTATTAGCAATATAAGCTCCATGTAGGTAAGTGGTTTCTTTATACCCATTGCCTGACACCTAGTAGGAACTTAAAAAATAGTTGAGTATGGGGGTGGCTAGGTGGTGCTGGTCCTGGAGCCAGGAGGACATGAGTTTGGATCTGGCCTCAGACACTTAACACATACACACACACACACACAAAAAAAAAACTATTTTGAGAAAATAGTGACCTTGGGCAAGTTACTTAACCCCAATTGCCCTCCAAAAAGCAAAAAATAAATAAAATAATTGAGTAGGAAGTCTTTATATGAAAAAATCTGCTGCTACTTCTCCCCAAGGTTAACTTGCCTCAATTTTTTTTTCAGAAGCAACTGCATATATAATTCAATGAGCATTTATTAAACACATGCATTTATTGAGGGCTTGAACAACTGACCAGGCATTCTCCTAGACAATGGGGATACAATAACAAATTTAAAACAACCTCTACCTTCAGTGGACTTACTTTCTTGGGTAGGTGGGGACAGGGATGGGACAACCTGACTATGGGGACTAAGGTTACTTTGCCTTGAAAGTAATTAGGGATTTCAAAAGGTAGAAGTAAAGAGGGAGTATATTCAAGGCATCTACAAACATTTGAAGGCAGATGATGGGATGTCATGTATGGGGAAAAGCAATCAAGGAGCTGGAGAGAGACCTACACTGGGACACTTCCTCTGAGTCCTAATGCTTTTGGCCATCACTGAAAACGAATCTGCTGCTTACTGTAGGAATTAGGACCATAGATTTATAAGCATGAAAAAAAACAAAGGCTTTTCTCAAATTGGCCGCTGTGAATGACCCAAGGTGGGGAAGGGCAGGGAGGGGGCTGGTGTGCAGCTACCATGCTGCTGCCAGACATCTGAGTCGCTAACCAAGTGTAACAAAACCTTCCAGTGCTGCCTGGGGCCATGAGCAGTGCTAGAAATAGTTAACAGTTATCTGTGTGGTTTTGAACTGAGAACTCGTGACCTGGGAATTTGCAGAACAAGTATCTCTTCACTCCCTCAAATCTACCTATCTAAATGAGAATGATGGCTGCCCATTAACTTGCAGGGGCTTTCCACCCTCCCAATTTCCCTTCAAGGAAAGAACATAATGTGAAATAAAATACATTTTTGAGGGGAAAGTGCATCCCAAAAATACATATGTGGCCTCAGGCTATATTGAGAGTCACAGGAAACACAACAAGGGAAGGAGATGTAGTCCCTCTCTCTTCTGTCTTGGTCAGATCACATCGAGGTGCTGCATTTAGTCCTGGCTGTCATTTTAGGAAGGGTAATGGTGATTGGCATTTCCAGAAGAGAGCAACCAGAACAGTGAATAAGTTCAAGATAGTGTCATAGGAAAACTGGCTCAAGGAACCAGGGCTGCTTAGCCTAGAGAAGAAAAGACTCAAAGAGTGTGATATGGGTGGGGGAGGCAGTAGGCTTGTCTTTGGGTCCCAGAGGACAGAATAAGGAGGGATGGGTGGGATTAGTCATTTATAAAGTACCTACTATGTGCCGGGCACTATAAGTGCTGGAGATACAAAGATATAGGCAAGAAGCCTTGTTCTCTGGAAATTTTCATTCTAATGAGGGTGATGTACATATGCAAACCAAATTCAGGTTACCTTAGAGGGGAAGATACCAGAAGCTGGGAGGAATGAGAAAGGCCTCTCCAAGAATGTGACACATAAGCTCATTCTTTAAGGTTTCTAGAAGATGGAGATGAGGAGGGAGAGTATTCCACACAGGGGGGCCAGCCAAGTGCAAAGAGAAGTGGAGGGTTTTGTGTGAGGAATGACAAGTAGGGGAACGAACCAGATCCTAGAGTGGGGAACAACTGTTTGGGGAGGGGAGAGGATGGAAGGAAGCCAAAGTATAAGAAAAGCAGAAAGGTTGGGTCGGCTGGGTGGCACAGTGAATAGAGCACCGGCTCTGGAGTCAGGAGGACCTGGGTTCAAGTCCGGCCTCAGACACTTACACACAAAAAAAAAAACAAACTAGCTGTGTGACTTTGGGCAAGTAGCTTAACCCCAATTGCCCTCCAAAAAGAAAAAAAAAAAGGCAGAAAGGTAGAAGGAGGGCCAGGTGTGAAGAACCTTACATGCCAAAGGACTTGTTATCATAATCCTGGAGCCAATAAAGAGCCATTAGAGTGACAGGATCAGACAAGTACCTTAGGAAGATCACTTTGGTACTGAGTGAAGGATGGATTGATTGGAAGGAAACTTGAAGCTGGGAGACCAATTAGAAGGCTATTGTAATAATTGAGGGAAGAAATGTCAGGATAGTGGCTGTCAGTAGAGGGAAGGGGCCACATGAGATGGAACTAGGAATGATGGGATTTACTGACAGACTGGATAAGTGGAATGAGATTCAGGGTTAGTCCGGAAGGGTACCAAGGCTGCAAACCTAGATGACTTAGGAGGATGGTAGCACCCTCAATAGAAACAGGGAAAATCAGAAGAAGGGAGGGCTGGGCAGGGGAGGGAGGAGAGGGGGAGAGATAATGAGCTCTGTTTTGGACCTGTTGAGTTTGAGATGACTACTAGATGTGCAGTTCAAGATGTCCCAACAGGCCATTGACATATGGACCAGAGCTCAAGAAAGAGATTCAGGCCGAATACATTAGATCTGAACCCAGGGGAGCTGATGAAGTCACCAAGTGAGGAAGTATATAAAGGAAAGAGAAGAGGATCTAGGACAGAGGAAGATTTAGGTTTGATACAGAAAAAAAAAAGCATGCCTCTGGGACTAGGAGTCCTGGGGTCAGAATACTAGCTTTGTCACTGTTTGACCTTGGGTAAGCCACAGCTTCTCTGGGCCTTTGTTCTGTCAACTATAAAAAAAGAGGGTTGAACTAGATGGCCTCTGAGGCTGCTTTCAACTCAGATTCTGTTTTTGATTCACTTAGGATGCACTCATGCTGATAAAATCATAGGTCTTCAAAGTGTGGATGTGCTTTTTGTTGGTAAACCCAATAGGTAACTGATCTATTTTTGTTTGGAAAAAAACAAAACACTTTCTTCACACTGGATATGGTATGAGGAAATTAGTGTCAGGGTTATCGCTATTTTGTAGATGAAGAAACTGAGGATGAAAATGGTCAAATAATTTCTCCAGCATCACATAGCTAGAAAGTGTCAAAGCTAGGATTATAAAACCAGGATCTCCAGACTCCCTCTAGTGTTCTTTCTCCTTTATGACATGTGCGCCCAAGTGTGAAGGAGTAACTCATTCTGTGAATGGCTTGGGAAGGCCTGCTTCAGGCTCACATGGCTCTCTATGCTTGACAGAATGCTTTTCTCATAAACTCTTTGAGGTAGCTGATTTTTTTATGCTCACTTTACAGATGAGAAAATTGAGACTCAAAGAGTTGAAAGCCAAGTACACAAAGTATCTTTTGGAGCTGGGACCAAGCCTGAAGCTTCAGACCTCAATTCTGGTTTTCTTTCTGCTTTCCTATTGGTCATGTCATGTGAATATCAACCTGAAGGATACCTCCCTGGGCCTCATTTTCCTTATCTGTAAAATTAGAAGCTGAACAGTCACAGGAAAAACATTGGCTTTGAAGTCAGAAAATGTGTTTTCACATCCAGCCTCTCGCTTATTAATTATGTGTCCTTGGACAAGTCATTTAACCTCTGTGGGCCTCAGTTTCTTTTTCTGCAAGGTGAAGGAGCTGGAATACATGACCTCTAAAAGTTTGTGTGAACTTGAAATCTATGATTCTCTCTGATACTATTGCCAAGGTCTCTGCCAATTCTAAAAATCTGTGGATTTGTAGGAAAACTATCAGCATAATTGACCATATCAATAACAAAAACAACAAAAAATCATATTATTATATCAATAGATGCAGGAAAAGCCTTTGACGAAATACAACAGCCATTCCTAATAAAAACTCTAGAAAGCATTGGAATCAGTGGAGCCTTTCTTAAAATGAAAAGTAGTATCTATCTAAAATCATAAACAAGCATTATCTGTAATGGGGATTAGTAAGAAGCATTCCCAATAAGACCAAGGGTGAAGCAAAGATATCTGTTATTGCCACTATTATTCAATATTATACCAGAAATGCTAGCTCTACCAATAAGAGAAGAAAATGAAATTGAAGGAATAAAAATAGGCAATGACTATCAATGACTATCATTCTTTGCAGACAATATGGTGATATACTTAGAGAATCCTAGAAAATCAACTAAAAAAGTAGTTGAAACAATTAAAAGCTTCAGCAAAGTTGCAGTATACAAAATATGCCCATATAAATCATTAGCATTTCAATATACTACCTTTTTTTTCCTTTTTGGAGGGGGGAAGGCAGGGCAACTAGGGTTAAGTGACTTGCCCAAGGTCATACAGCTAGTAAGTGTTAAGTGTCTGAGGCCAGATTTGAATTCAGGTCCTCCCAACTCCAGGGCTGTGCTGTATTCACTGCACCACCTAACCACCCCTTCAATATACTACCAACAGAACCCAGCAACAAGAGATAGAAAGAGAAATTCCATTTAAAATAATTGTAGACAATATGAAATATTTGGGAACCTACCTGCCAAGACAAACTAGGGATTATATGAACACAGTTACAAAATACTTTTCACACAGAGACAGAGCTAAACCATTGGAGAAACATTAATTTCTCATGGGTAAGTCAAGTCAATATAACAAAAATGACAGTTCTACCTAAGTCAATTTACTTATTCAGTGCCATACCAACCAACCTAACAAAGAATTATTTTATAGAGATAGAAAAAAATAATAACAAAATTCATCTGAAAGAGCAGAAGGTCAAGAATATCAAGGTAATCAATGTAAAAAATATGGAGGAAAGGGACCTACCTTTTTCAAATTTCAAACTCCATTACAAAGTAGTAATTATCAAAACAATCTGGTACTGGCTAAGAAATAAACTGGTGGATCGGTGGAATAAATTAGGTGCATAATACAAAATAGCCATAGTAATCTAGTGTTTGATGAACCCAAAGATCCAAGGGTTTGGGTTAAGAACTCCCCATTTCACAAAAATTGCTGTGAAAGCTATAAAGCAGTTTGGCAGAAACTAGGAATAGACCAAAATCTCACACCAAAATAAAGTCAAGATATACCAAGATAAGGACAAAATGGATAAATAATTTAGACATAAAGGGTAAATTATAAGCAAATCAGGAGAGCGTGGAGAAATGTATCTGTCAGATCTAAGGATAAGGAAAGAGTTTATTACAGAACAAGAGATAAAGAGGATCACAGGAAATATAATGGATCGTTTTTGATTACATGAAGTTAAAAAGGTTTTACACAAACAAAACTATTGCAGCCAAAAATTAGAAGGAAAACAGTAAAGTGGGTGTGGGGGGGATTTTATAGCAAGTTTCTCTGATAAAGATCTCTTTTTTCAACTATATAGGGAACTGAGCCAAATTTATAAAAATGAGTCATTCCTCAGTTCATCATCAAAGGATATGAACAGGCAATTTTCAGAAGAAGAAATCAAAGCTATCAATTCACATTTTTTTTGCTTTTTGGAGAGCAATTGGGGTTAAGTAACTTGCCCAAGGTCACATGGCTAGGTTTTTTTGTTTGTGTGTGCATTAAGTGTCTGAGGCCGGATCCAAACTCAGGTTCTTCTGACTCCAGGGCCGAGACTCTACTCACTGTGCCACCTAGCCGCCCTGACTTCAGACTCTTAACACTTACTAGCCGTGTGACCTTGGGCAAGTCACTTAACCCCAATGCCCAGCCTTGCCCCTCCAAAAAGGAAAAAAAAATGCTCTAAATCACTACTGATTAGAGAAATGCAAATTAAAACAACTCTGAGATACCACCTCACACCTATCAGATTAACTAACATAATAGAAAAGGAAAATGACAAATGCTGGAGGGCATGTGGACAAATGGAATACAGATGCTAGTGGAATTATGTACTAATTGAACCATTCTGAAGAACAATTTGGAACTATACCCAAAGAACTATAAAACTATGCATATATCCTTTGACCCCACAATATCAGTGCTAGAACTGTACCCCCAAGGAGATCAAAGAAAAGCTAAAAGAACTTATATGTACAAAAATATTTATAGCAGCTCTTTTTGTGGTGGCCAAGAATTAGAAATTGAGGGGATGCCTATCAACCAGGAAAAGCCAGAACAAGTCGTAGTATATAATTGTGATAGAATATTATTGTGCCATAAGAAATAATGAGTAAGATGATTTCAGAAAAACCTGGGAAGGTGAAGTAAGCAGGACCAGGAGAATGTTATACATAGTAACAACCATGTTGTAAGGATAAGCAACTATGAAAGACTTAGATACTCTGATTAAAACACTGATACAAGACAATTCCAAAAGACTCATGATGAAAAATGCTATCTACCTCCAGAGAAAGAAATGGTGAACTCTGAATGCAAATTGAAGCATATATTTTTTTAAACTTTCTTTATTTTTCTTGTGTGTGTGTGTGTGTGTGTGTGTGTGTGTGCTTGCCTTCCCAAGGGGTGAGAGAGGGACAAGAGGGAATGAATTTGAAACTCAAAGTTTTAAAAATGGTTGTTCAAAATTTTGTTATGTGCAATTAGGAAGTATTTAATGAAATATTAAAATATTTTAAAAGTCAATAAAGTCTATAGGTTTGTATACTTCGTTGTAATTACTATCAAGTAAGGTAATTTTTTTTAAAGTACCTAGAATAATGTGCAGCACATAGTAGGTACTTTATAAATGCTTCTTTCTTCCCTCTTCCCCCTAGGTAGGGTGGGGCTTTGGAGATTGGAAAATCTTGTGGTGTCTCTTATTTACTTCATACCCTAAGACAGACACCTCTTCTGCTTCCCTGGAAGGCCAGCCCTGTCACCCTGACACATGGACCACAGGCTGCAGTAAAACAGTGGGTAATACATTGGGCATCTGATTCTCACTAGGCCAGCTTGTGATGCTCAGCAGATCCAGCTCCTACCCCCAAGGACATAGGCCACCTCACAAAAGAAGAACTGAAGTGAAAAAATGGCCCATCTCTTCTGGACACTCATCTCTGAGTGTGGAGGACACCACCAAACCTGGTATCTGTTTTACTGTCTTCCTGGACAGCTCTGGGAGGAGCAGGACTGGAGCCAACATAAGGCTTTGGCTTGGTATATTCATGAATGGCCAAATGGGTCAACCCTACAAGGCAAGAAGGAGAGAAAACTGTGCAGTATATGAGGCAGTGCCAAGAGCATATGATTTATAAGAAGACACAGAGTCAGATCCTGCCTCTTCTCCTTACTCCTTAGACTTCCTCTGGGACCTTATCTGTAAATGAAGGGGATAAGACTAGATGGTCTCTAAGATCTCTTCCAATTCTAAATCCCAACTCTTTCCAATTCACATCTTCCTCCTTAGAAGTGGGGGGAGTTCAACAAAGTATGGATCTACTGCTTATGCTAATTTTGACCTAACAATTAACCCCAAGAAAATTCCATCAGCCAGCACCACACCACACAACCCAAACATGAAACCATCAGTTACAGCAAATAGAGAAGTTTCCAGAACAAAGGACAAGAACCAAGCAACAGGGGAATTGGGGTGGGGGGGAGTTCAGCCCATGTGGCCCTGATGAATTTCTTCCTCAGTTAATTTCCAAGAGTTATTAAGTTTTATATAAACCAAGAGCTGGAGAAGAAAATGGCAAAAGATACTCCAGTATCTTTGCCAAGAAAATCCCCATAAAGGGGTCATAAAGAGTTGGAAATGACAGAATAACAAAATTCCACACATAGGTGGGGGAAACCTTAACTAGCCTCCCCGTTTCTAGTCTCCTAGACTTACCTCATAGCCAAATTAATCTTCCTAAAGCACTGCTTTGATTCCCTACTCAAAAACATTTAGGATAAAGTCTAAGGTCCTTAAAAGTTGATTTTTCAGGGTCCTGAATCTGGTCCCAAGCCACCATTCCAGTCTTTTTCCCCTACTACTGCTCTTGGGGAACCTTTCATCCTTGGGGATAATTATTCACTGTCTCCTCAACTAATTTAGTTCAATAAACAATAACCATTCATTAAGCATCCACTCTGTGCCAGGCACCATACTAAATGCTAGAGATTCAAAGACAAAAAGGAAGTTTACTTACTCCATCTTTTTATAAATGAGAAACGAAGTCCAGAGCCTGGCATACCCAAGGTCACATGGGGAGTAAGTGACTGAGCCAAGATTTGAAACCAGGTTCAAAAATGAAATGGCTAGAGGTCTTCAAATGGTGTCTCAATATTGCTTTGCTGGGCTATTGTAGAAGGAAAACTAGTTTACCCTTTCTCAGCTCCCTACATCTTTGCTCATAGTCTTCCAACCTCTTTTGTTCTTTGTGGCCTTCTTCTAATCTCATGTCCTCTGCTTAACCTTTCCTGCCCACATGGTATCTGAATGGCAATCCCACAACCATATGGTTGAGGCTTTGAATACATATGTGCATGTGCATGTGCATGTGCACACATGTGTGCTTATGTATATGTGTACATGTATGTGTATAATACACAGACATATGTATATACACGCATGTGTGTTTATATAAATATATGCATGTAAAATGTATATTCACATCTACATGTGTTCAGTATATTATATGATTGTGTTCAATATATTATATATAATTATATGTTAAATATGTATGACAACAATAATAATAATAGCTAGAACTTATATAAGGGCCTACTACGTGTCAGGCAATCTACTAGGCATTGGAGATATGGAGACAAAAATAAAACAAGCCCCTGCCCTTCAGAAGCTAATGTTCTAGTGGGTCATCTTAGTGGAATCCACACAGCCAGACAAAGGATTATCCTGCCTTGCCTTGAAGGCCTCTGGTAATGAGGTACTGGCTATATACTGAAGCTGCCAATTCCATTTATGGACCTGGGCCCATTACTGACCACTTAGTAACTTCATGATAATGAACAATGTACCCACTCTCAGAGCCTCAGTTTCCTCATCTATGAAATAAAGGGATTATCTGATTGCCAAGGTCCTTTCTAGATCTAAATCCTAGATTTAGATAATTGAAATCTACCTCCCTGTAACTTCATTTATTTGTGTTAGTTCTATGCTCTGAGACAAAGCAAAACAAATCTTCCAACTGGACCACATGAAAATCTTTCAAGTCCTGGAGCAGAGTTAAGAGTCCCCTTCTGAGCCAAAGGTTCTTAACCTTTTTTGTGTCATGGATCCCTTGGGCAATCTGGTGAAATCTATGGACCCTTTCTCAGAATATTGTTTTTAAATAATTGAAGGAAATGCTGAACATCAGTTTGAGGTTAGTGAAAATCAAGATGATATTTTTTTTCCCATCCAAAATCATGGAGCTCCTGAAATCTATCCAGGTCTGTATACCCCAGGTTAAGAATTACTACTTGAGTTCTCTTTTCTCCAGGCTAACCCCCTGCAATTCTGATGAAGGGGACAATTTTAGAAAAATCTAGGGAGATTTGTATGAATCAATACAAATTGCAAATGAGCAGAACCAAGAGAACATTCTTATGACAACAGCAATAATATAATCAACTTTGAAAGACTTTGTAACTCTGATCAACACAATGACTAGCCACAATTCCAAAGGACTCATGATGGAAAATGCTATCTATCCACCTTTACAAAGAGAGTCAATGAGTACAGAATGAAGGGTAAAGAGTACAGAATGAAAGCATATTTCCTTCTCTTTCTTTTATTTTATTTCTTTTTTTGTAGTTCTAGGTTACATGACCAACATGATATGAGAATAGACAATTTTTCTGATCCCCAGGACCTTTTAAATCTCTCCAAAACTAAAATTATGCACCAAAGATAAAGCAATTTCAAGTATTTCCATGGTCTAGAATACTTAGAATTCAACAGAATATTTAAAAAAAAAACCATGAATTAACACCTACCTGAACTCAGTTAGTACCTCTTTCCCCCATGGTCCACTAGGCTATCAGCAGAGAGGTTGCATTAGCTGACCCAAAGACCTGACATGAGTTTTCAACAAAACCCAACCCCACACCTCAGTCCTCCATCCCTCCCTCTTTCTAGTGCCATGGAGTTTCTGGCTCCAGGATGTGGAAGTTTTCTCTGGACATGACAGACAGTACTTCAGAAGCTCCAGGACAGAAGCTTGCTGAAGCTGCAATAGCCAGCCAGTGCTGTAGTGGACAGCATTCTTCTCTACAAAAGATCTTTGCAGGAGAGTGGAGGGACTGAGGGAAAGGGGCATTGTTCTGGGAGAGAGTAGAAAAGTGGAATGAGGGTCAAACTCTGTAAGGCAGTGGCAGAAAGTGCCTAGAGAGGGGAGCCCAGAATGGATAGCTTGGGAGTTTGGATTGAAAAAGGAATACGGAGGAGAGACACTAGATAATTATAGGGATCATGAACCAGGAAACAAGAATATAGAGTAGACAGAGGATGGATAACAAAGAAAGAGAAAGCTTCTCTGGAAAGTAGCATCAAAAAATTAAATTTTGAAAACTAATGAACAAGACTAGTTGAAGGGGAGGAATGGAAGGGGGAATCTACTTGACCAAGAAGGAAAAAAAAAGGAGACAGGGGAGACTTATATAACCAGATAAAGCAGGAAAGTAAAAGGAGTTAATACCCAAAACGACAAAGGGAAAAGAGTAAATAGGAAAGGGGGGCAGGGAGTAGGGGCTAGAGAACCAGTGGGAATAGGGCCAAGTAACCAAAAGACCATAATATTGTATTTATAACAGAAAACTGGTATAGTGAATATGTTAAGAAACCTTCACTTGGGGGAAAGACTGTGCCCCAATGTGATTTTTGTTGTGTAACTTGGAGTCAGAATAGACATCTGTAGTCCCTTCTCCCCAGATCCTTCCTCCAAGGGAGAATTTAATACCTGCCAAGAAGAGGAATAGGAAGTTGAGACCAGAGGTCATTCTGTTCTCTTCAGAGAGGGGTTACCAGTCTAGAATTCTATCCATCTGTTCCCTTGAATGTTATTAATCTAGGGAGTATGATCAAGTTCAATCTAATTTTCTTTTTCAATCTAACTACTGATCACTGTTTCACTAAATGGGAGGGAAGGAAAATCTGAAAATTTATATCCAAATCTCCACCAGATTACCAGTTCCTCAATGAATACACATAGTAAAAAAAATAAAGAAAACCATTGTCCAAATCAGTAAGAAGGCAGAAATCAGAGAAGGTATCATAGGAGAATATATAGCAGACAATATAGACTGTCTCCAATTGAGGCTGTCTCCCTTTGAGAGTGAGATAACTCAGCTCAACTAAGAAGGGGCCCTTGATCTCTCCAAGGAGAAACCCCCCCCCAAGTCTGTACTATGGCAAGCTCTGATAAGGATGCAATAGAGACTACTGGCTCCTCTCATGTCTTCCCAGTCAGCAACATGAAGGAAAAGCAACCTCCCTCTGGAAGGCAGAAGCACCCAAAACAAATTGAGGCAAGAAGACTGAAAAAGGCTGGAGCTCTGCTGCTCTCACCTCTCACCAACTCTGCCCAGCCCTTCACCTCACACAGGACAGGGCATTCATCTCTCCCAATGAAGAGAGAGTCCTGTACCAATGGACTTTGGGATTGGGGGGTAGAAATGTAACAAAATTATAAAGGTCAAGCAGGCCACAAATGAAGAGATATGGGAGGACACACCTAACCCATCCCTTCCTGGGGTAGGAGGTCCACAGCTTTTACACATTGTATGTGCTTTCAGGCGTTTTCAATGTATCTATCAGTTGTGCTGATTTTTTCCTTTAAAAAAAGCCACTATTCATTATAGGAGATGGATCTCTGGGAGGGGAAGGGGAAAGATACTTGCAATAACTATGAAGGTATAAGAAACAAAAGCTAACCATAAAAGCTTGTTTTTAAGGAATTGAATAAAGATAAATATTAAAAAGAAATTAAGTTTGCATTGATTGTAAAAATAAAATAAAATTTTTAAAGAGATGAAAGCTACTCTACTATCAGAAGGCTTTGTGTTTATCAGATGAGGACATTAGGTGAGGAGGACAAAAAAAAAATGGAAACATAAAGTGTTTTCAAAGTAAACAACCCACAGGGAGTTTAATGGTCATTTCAAAGCCACTGATCCAAAGGCCCAAATGTTTGCTGAGCCGCAGAGAGCCCAGGTGGTTGGAGGCAGGCACAGAATGGCTAACAGGTCAAGTCAGGCCTTTGCAGGGGGAAGGACATTTCACCAGCTACAGGGGTGGCACGAGGAAAGAAAACAGAGAAACTTGCCAAGTGGCCAGTTCAGGAGCCAAGCAGAAAGGAATATGATGGTCAAAAAAATAACTTAAAGAACACCTGAGAGGAGATTCCAAAGTCACACTTGTATGTACAGATGGACACAAACTGAATTTTCCCTTCTTATCCAGGCCATGCCATGGTGTTCCCACTCCTGTACTCTTCACCCTCTACTCCAGCCACACAGGCCTCCTTGTTGTCCCACGTACACTACAGTCCATCTCCTTCCTTTGTACCTTTCTATAGCTTATCCCCCTATACTTGTACCTGAGTACCCAAACCTCATCTCTGTCTGCCTCTTAGATTCCTTAGTTTCTTTCAAGGCTCAATGCAGGTGTCATCTCTTGGACAAAGCCTTTTCTGATCCCTGCAATTGCTAGTCCTCTCCAACTCACACTGTAATTACTTTGATGACACCAACGAACTTCATTCTGACACTTTGTGTATATAGATTGATGCCTTTGGGTGGGGGGTGGGGGCACTACTAGTAGTAATGCTGAAGTGTGAGCAGGCCAGACTGGCTCCTGGATCGCCTTCCTTAAATCTACAGAAAGGGGGTGGACTTGTCCCTATAGTAGATGCTGCAGACCACCGCAGTAAAGCCAATATCTCAATAAAGCAAGTCACATGAATGTTTTTTTGTTTTCCGGTAGGTATGAAAGTTATGTTTACACTGCAGTCTATTAAGTGTACAGTAGTATTATGTCCAAAAAACAATATATAGGGCAGCTAGGTGGTGGAGTAGAATACAGTCCCTGCCCTGGAGTCAGGAAGACCTGAGTTCAAATTTGAACTCAGATACTTGGCACTTACTAGTTGTATGACCCTTGCCAAGTCACTTAACCCCTATTACCTTGCCCCCCCCAAAAAAAAGAGAAAGAAAGAAAGAAAACAATGAAGTTTGCTGCATTGATTGCTTCCATTCCCTAAGGATTTCTCTGTAGCATGCAATGCTGTTTGATAGCATTTTACCCACAGTAGAACTTCTTTCAAATTTGGAGTCCATCTTCTCAAACCCTCTTGCTGTTTTATCAACTAACTTTATGTAATATTCTTCAATATTGTTGTGTCTCAGGAAGCAGGAAGGCCTGAGGAGAGGGAGATAGATTGGGGGAACAGCCAGTTGGTGGAGCAGTCACACAACATTTCTTGATTAAGTTTTTTTTTTAAGTTTTAAGGGGGAGGTTCATGGCACCCCAAAACAACTACACTAGTAACATCAAAGATCACTGATCATAGATTGCCATGGCAGATATAATAATAATGAAAAAGCTCAAAGATTTTTGAGAATTACCAAAATGTGACTCAGAAACACGACATGAGCACATGGTGTTGGAAAAAATGGCTCTGATAAATTTGCTCGAGGCAGGGCTACCACAAACCTTCAATTTGTTTAAAAAAATCCCAACTCAGCGGTGGCTAGGTGGCACAGTGAGTAGAGCCCTGGAGTCAGAAGGACCTGAGTTCAGATCCGACCTCAGACACTTGACACACACACAGACAAAAACCTAGCCGTGTGACTTTGGGCAAGTTACTTAACCCCAATTGCCCTCCAAAAGGCAAACAAACAAATAAACAAACAAACAAACAAAAAACCCCAACTCAATATCCTCTAAGTGCAGCACAGTAAAATGCCTATATATTAACCATTATGAGGGTGCGGTATCTGAGTTGTCCACGAGATGGCAGTCTCCTCGAACCGTTGGAACCACTGACTTCATCGTCCTCTCAGTACCAGGAGCATGCACTGCCTCCAAACAGCTGCAGTATCCCCATTGGCCACCAGAGGACATTCATCCTGCAAATGATGAATCTGAGCCTGCCTCTGCCACCAATCCTGAGGTCTTGGAATGTGGGGTTGTCTGGTTTTGAAATGTAATCTTGGTGATGATATTAAATATTAATTCAGCATATTGCATAAAGCTCTAGCCAATACCCCACATCTAGAATTTCCTCTCAGATCAGGAGACCAAGAGTCATACATACACATTCATAGGACATAGGTACTAAAATGCTGTGGTTATAATTTTTTTTCCTTTTTGGAGGAGGGAGGGCAGGGCAATTGGTGTTAAGTGACTTGCTCAAGGTCACACAACTAGTAAGTGTTAAGTGTCTGAGGCTGATTTTGAACTCAGGTCCTACTGACTCCAGGGCTGTTGTTCTATTCACTGTGAAACCTAGCCTCCCGGAATGAAAGAAAAAGGGGCAGCCAGGTGGTGCAGTGGATAAAGTGCCAGCTCTGGACTTTGAAAGATCTGAATTCAAATTGACCTCAGACACTAGCTGTGTGACCCTGAGCAAGTCACTTAATCCCTTTTGCCTCCCCCACCAAAAATACAAAAAAAAGGGGGGGGGAGGAGAATGGAGGCTTTTTACATTGAACCCTCTGCCTCTAACCACCATCTCCTGAAAGTCCAGCTCCTTCCCTTCCCTCATCTTTGTTGGTGGAACAGTCTCAAACCACCTACTCCCAGAAGTCATGGAAAAGATTTAGGATGGGAGGGGTTGTAGGTCTATGACCCCTCTTGGGGTCAAGGACTATACCAAAGGAAAACCAAGTTGAATGTGGTAGAAGAGAGATGTCTTTCCCTTTATTTCATTAACTGAGGAGGTTTTGAGGAGCTGGCAGTCCCTACCAGCCCAGACCTGCATTTGCCGTACAGGTGTTTATCTTCCAGGTCATTAGGCAATTTGAATTTGGGAAGCACTGACTGACTGGGGCTCAGGCTCCTCCTTCTCAGGTCCTCACCAAGTGCAAACAGAACCTTGAGGTCCAGTAGTCCTAACCCCAGAGCTCATGATTAATGATTCATTAGTTAGTCAGCAACCTCAACTCTCATGGCAGCTGCCCAATTCTCCTCCCAGCGAGCAGAAAGTCTCAGCTCTCAAGGGGTAAGACTGTCCATTCCCTATACCCTGAATGGCAAACAGGAAGTGGAGAGGAAAGGAGGCCCAGACTTGGCCCACAGATCTCAAGTCCTCCCTTTACTCATTCCGTAGAAAAAGAACGAATAGTGTTTACTTCCCAAAGTCTCTCAATTCTGCTGTGAAGAGTGCTAGAAGTAGAATCAGTACAACCTGAGTCCAAATCCTGCCTGAGGCACATACTAACTGCACAACTCTGGGGAAGTCACTTAGTACATTTTTGCCTCAGTTTCCTGATTTATAAAATAAAGATAATGTTGTCTACCTTTCAGGATTGTTGTGAGAATGAACAGGATCATATATGTAAACCTTAAAGGGACACATAAATTATCATTGTTATTATTTCCCCCATAGGAATTTCCAGGACCCTCAGCTCCCCACAGAGATGAAAGGGCACTGAAAAAAAACAGCCAATACATTTTTGATACACTCTGTATTTACTTATCAGTGTACATTTGTATCCTCATAATGGAAGTATTCCTTGAAGGTTGGAACTGTTTCATTTTTATCTTTGTATTGCTAGATGGTACAGTGGATAAATCTGGTCTCAGATACTTACTGTGTGACCCTGGTCAAGTCACTTAACCCTGTTTGCTTCAGTTTCCTCATCTGTAAAAATGACCTGGAGAAGGAAATGGCAAACCATTCCAGCCTCTTTGCCAAGAATACCTCAAATGGGGGCAGCTAGGTGGCGCAGTGAATAGAGCGCCGGCCCTGGAGTCAGAAGGACCTGAGGTCGGAGCTGGCCTCTGACACTTAATCCACACAAACAAAAACCTAGCCCTGTAACCCTGGGCAAGTTACTTAACCCCAATTGCCCTAAAGGGGCGGCTAGGTGGCACAGTGAGTAAGAGCGCCGGCCTCGGAGTTGGGATGACCCGAGATCAGATCCGGCCTCAGAAAATGAGCACCCACGCATAAATAATGACTAGCCGTGTAACCTTGAGCAAGTTACTTAACCCCAATTGCTTTAAAAAAAAAAAAAAGAATACCTCAAATGGGGTGGCTAGGTGGTACAGTGAATAGAGCATCGGCCTTGGATTCTGGAGGAGCCAAGTTCAAATTCAGCCTTAGACACTTAACACTTACTAGCCATATGACCTTGGGCAAGTCACTTAACCCCATTTGCCCTGCCTTCCCCCCTCCAAAAAGCAAAAACAAACAAACAAAAAAAATAAGGCTTCAAATGGGGCCACAGAGAGTTGGGCATGGCCATGGCCAATATGAATGAACAACAATTGCTAGAACCTAGCACATATTAGGCGCTTAATAAATGAAAGTTCTTTGTCTTTTTTACAGCCAGCTGGAGAATCAAGAAACAATTACAGAGACAAAAATGTGTTGGATATTATAGAAAAGAAACAGCAGAAAAATTAAAAGAATGATTTGCTTCCATCCTAACTGAGAAAGATGTTAGGCAGATTCTTGCTTTTCCAGAGCAGATGGGTCAGAGGTACCAGATCCTGGCTCAGCCACTTACTACCCCCGAAACCTTGGGCAAGTCACTCAGTTCTTCTGGGCCCTCCATCTTCTCCATTGCAAAATGAGGGGGCTGGACTAGCTGGCTTCTTAAGGCCCCTCTAACTCTAAATCCATGACCCAATGAAATAGTAACTGATGAACAGGAAGACCTAGACTCCATTTGCAAACTAGATGTAGATTAATCACCAGGACCAGATGGCATCCGCCAGAGAGTCCCAAAGGAACTCGAGGGTGAAATTGGGAAAGAGCAAGCCAGAACCTGTTATTCCAAATAGCCTCTGTGCTAAAGGACAGCTGAGACAGGTGAATTATCCTTGTGACTCATTCATATGGAAGACTGCAAATACTCCCTGTGAACTAGAGATAAATGAGTCTCATGTTTATACTGTTGGAATCAGTAAAAGAAGGTGGAATCCTTCAGTAATTAGGTAAGCAGAACCATAATGGGGAAAGACTCACAGTTCATGGGGTGGCGGGGGCGGGGGCGGGGAGTAAGATGTGCCTGACAATAAACTGGAAGGAGTTCAGAGGACCACCAGGCTGGTGAAGGACCTTGAGTCCTTGCCAAATGAGAACTGATTGAAAGAACTGGGGATGTTTCACCTACAGAAGACTTAGGGAAGACATGAATGAATCAAAGAGTGAATGAATGAAAAGGTATTGGTTAAACACTTACTATATGCTAAGCACTTGGGGATAAAAATTGAAAAAGAGGATCATCCCTGCTCTTGATGAATTCACACTAATTCAGAGAGGCAACATGTATAGGAGGGTTTAACTACTGAACAGATGGCAAGAATTAGGAGTTTTCAGGGTCCATCAAGGCATCTGCCCCACAGGACAGGAGGCTGGAGAGAATTAGCATGCCACTGTGAGAAAGGAGAGAGTGGACATCAGGGTCAGAGGAGAGCAAGGATTTGGAGTTCCCTCAGGAAGGGTAGGAATGGGGGGGGGGTGTCATTTTTTGACCAGTAGGAGAAAAGGGAAAGCAGGCATTGAGAAGGAGGTGGGAATGGGTCTGGATGGACTGGGTTGCATTGAGAGGGGCTAATGACACATCAAAGCTGGCAGGTACCATATACTTGTTTTGTTTACATAGACCAAACCTGTTGTTTCATCGAGCAGGGAGTCCCTGGTGAAGGAGATCGGCACCTTCTCTGCAACTTACAATGTTAGATATTTTCTTGGAGTACTAAGAGACTAAGTGACTTGCCCAGGGTCTCCCAGCCAATATGCAGCAGTGGTAGAATCTGAACCCAGATCTTCCTGCTTCTAAGGCCAGTTATCTATCCACTATCCTCATTATGCCTCAGTTTATCTGGACTTTCAAAATCTCTTGGCAAGGTTTTATAATCTGGAAAGGAATGTCCAAGGAAGGCACAATGGCTACCAGTAATCATTAAGCTCTTCCCCAGGTAATGAGTAAGTAATAGGTGGAACTCCAGGGCCTTCCCTCAGTCACAAAAGTAATGAGAGAATGAGAAGATCAATCAGTCCATGCTCTTTTATCATTTCACAGATGAGGAAACTGAAACCCAGAGTAATAAAGGCACTTAGTCAAGACCAAAACAGTAGTAAGTGGAAAAGCGAGGACCGGCATCCAGGTTTAACTCCTAGTTTACAATCACGCTTAAATAGTCATTCCCCACAAATAGCTACATAATAATAATAACAGCAATAATTTATTGTTGTTGCTGTTTGTGACTCCATTTGGGGTTTTCTTGGCAAAGATATTGGAGTGGTTTGCCATTTCCTTCTTCAGCCCATTTTACAGATGGGCAAACAGGGTTAAGTGACTTGGTCACCTGGCTAATATGTGTGTGAGATTTAAACTCAGGAAGGTGAATCTTTCTGACTCCAGACCCTGCAATCTATCCACTTCGCCACCTAGCTTCCCTTAACAACAATAATAGGTAGCATTTTATAGTGCTTTTAAGGGTTGCAAAGAGCTATACAAATATTATCTTGTTTTATCGTCACAATCACCCTGGGAGGTAGGCCCTATTACTATTCCCATTTTGTAGATATTATATATGTGTGTTAGTTTATATATATATATATGTGTGTGTGTGTGTATATATGTGTGTGTGTATAAATTTTATATGTATTTTATACATAATTACATATAATATTAAGGTATATATTTTATAGACAATGAAAGCAGACAGAAGTTGCCCAGAAGACTTGCCCAGGGCCAGACAGCTAACTCAACCCAAGGCTGTTCACTGAGCCACTTCACTGCCACACACACCTTAGCCCTTTTCCCTGGAAATTTAGACCAGCTGCCTGTATCCTTTGGGGTAACATGTCCTTCACTTGTGTCTGAATAACTTCCTTTCCCCACTCCCCCTTAACTCAAACAATCACTTGCCCTAGATCTCTACTCAATGGTCTGTGAAATAATCTGAGCAAAGGGGCCTCCAGCAGCTCCCCAGCTTCTAGTCTCCTAGATCCATTATGCAGAACTATTTCCTCCCCTGAACTTGGGCAAAAGGGAAATAATTCTTAAACTTGTCTCTATTTTCTTGTCTCATCCCTATAGTTCTTCTGGGGGCCTGGCTTGCTGATATCCCATAAGCTGGTTCACAAAAAATTGTCGATGGCTAGAACCTTAGAGGCCTCCCTGTGTTTGTCCCAATATGCAGATTCAGCTTTGAAGATTTTCTTAGTCCTCAAATATCTGAATGGGAAATTAAGAGTGCTCAACCACCGAGTGGCAGTAGAAGCCTTGTTTACATGGTCTGAATGGCAGGGCTTAAATGATAAATGTGGACACTTGAGCGAGATAAGCATGCTTTCCCATTTAAAAACAAAAAATAGACCAGATCTGCGACTTCATTGGTATAGGGAATTCTGGGTAAGAAATTCTTTCTACCCATGCAGACGGATACCTAGTCTGCTGTTTATAATCTACATTACTATGGAGTTCTAGAAGGCATTGAAAGGTTAAGGTATCCAGGGAACACATTGCCAATATAATAGCTAACATTTCTATGATACCTATTATGTGCCAAGCATTAGGCTAAGTAAGGAATTTTATCTCATTTGAGTCTCACAATAATGTAGGTGCTATTATGATCCTCATTTTACAGATGTGGAAACTAAGGCAAACAGGGGTTAAATAATCTACTTAGGGACATATTGTTGATATATTTCAGAAGTAGGACAGGATGTCAGGTCTTCCTAAATGCTAGAGACCAGCAGCTCTCCAGCCACTATACAGGGTTTCCTCTCAAAACTAAAGAACAAAACAAAAAAATAACAAATAGCAGCTTTCATGACTGTTCTTAGACTTGACAAAAATGTCATCCCTTCATAAATTTGCTCTGAATCTTGTACTCTGATCCCTCATGATTCTGAGAATTCAGGCCACTTTGGTATCAAAAGCCTTTGGAATTTTCACAGCAGTTGGTTGGAGTTTCCCTGTCGTAAAGCCTCCAATTATCTCTAGTAGCATGGAAGAGAGATCTTGAGGCAAGAGGCCTTTCCTTTTTTGTTGTTCAGTCTTTTCAGTCATGTCCAATTCTGTGACCCCATCTGGGGTTTTCTTGACAAAGACACTGGAGTAGTTTGCCATTTCCTTCTCAGATGAGGAAATTGAGGCAAACAGGGTTAAGTGACTTGCCCAGGGTCACACCACTAGAAAGTACAGTATTTGAATTCTGTTATTCCTGATTCTGGACCTTGCCCTCTCTCTACTTGGCCTGCTTGCTGCCCTTAAGGGGCCTTTCCCAGCACCCTTTAAATCTTGTCACTTATCTTCTCTTCTTGCATATAAAGCCTGATTGCGCAGTCTATCATCTGTAAGAGTAGTGAGCAATCTTTATTCAAACTTTTTTTTCGAATAGTGTGCAGATGATAATGTTACATGAGCAATTATGAATACAGAGCATACATAAACAGAGTTAAATCTTGTCACCAAATAAAGCATATATAAGTTAATCGGATCCCTTTGATGAGATGCATGAATATGCACTTGCCACATGGTAATTAGGTATAAATGGAAGGCAGCTGACAAAAATGACTGTAATTAGCATGACTTTCATACAACCAAACTGAATTTCAAGGTTTTTTTCCCCTTCTGTTAATTATCCAGTCAGTAGTAATGGTTTTTCCTTCAGTTTAAGCTTTATTACATATTCACATATACATAAAGAGTTGACGTATAAAGTGCTTTTTAAAATCTGGTCTTGGCTCATGATTTCATTCCTGAGTGGAACTCCCTGTGTGGAAACTCCCTTCCACAATGCTAATCCTGATTAGCAATTTCTCTGTAATTTATCCTCTTAGAGACTTTGCCTTGAGGGTACTGAAAATTTAAGTGAATCGCCCAATTGTCCTACTACAGTCAGTAGGTACCATAGGGAACACTCGAAACCAGGTGTTCTGGACTCCAAGGCTAGCTTTCTATCCATTGCACCATTCTGCTTCTTGTTTTCATCTGTGTTTCTATATCTCTATGCATATATTTGTATGTGTAAGATATATAAACACACACACATATATATGAAATGTTTCCCAATCTCCCATGATGTCAAGATGCTAGTTTTCCTTCTATTCATTATCCTCAATTTCTCCTGTATATATCTTGTTTGTACGTAGTTATTTTCATTGTCTCCCCTATTAGACTGAACTACTTGAGGTCTAAAGGACTGTCTTTTACCTTTCCATGTATCCCCAGCACTTGGCATAGTGCCTGGTACTTAGTAGGCATATAATAAATACAATGTGACTGACATACATAAATAATATGTAATAATATGTGTATCTATACACATGTATACACATATACATACACACATGTATCTCCCTGATTTGATGGACCAGAGTACCCTCTATGGAACTGCCTATGTGTTCTAGCTCTCATTGTAAGACATACACCTTAATGAGATGATAGAGCACTACTGAGTAACCAGGGGTCTTGGGGGGAGGGGAGTTAGTGTATCAAAGATGATTGGCAACCAAGCAGCCCCTTGTGGTAGGACCTCCCCTTACTGAGTTTTGTAAGAGCTATGGCAATGGTTCTGAATCATTCTTTTGGTCCCCTCTCCCATGGTTTCCCCTTTCTCTCCTTGGACTTCCAGGAAGGAAAGTGGAAAGAATCTCTCTCTTCTCTTCTGTATTGATAAAATGGCAGCTTACAGAATAAGCTATTGACAATAGGAAGCATTCCCACCTAGGTAGACTTGAGACTGGACCTTGATTGTCTGGCTGCCTTCTTGTGCCTTTCTGCTTCCTGTCCTGAGCACCGGTCACTGATTACTCATGTTCCCAAGAAATGGATATTCCCAACCTTAAAGCAAACCTCAGAAACTTGTAGGTCAAGAGTTTACTGAGTTACAGATTCAAATATCAGTCAATAAGAGGGAGAAGACTGTCCTTAAAAAGACTTCTAGAAGACGACAATGGCGAGGATCATCTTGTAGCTAAAGGACCAAAGAAAGTCATGTCTTGGATGCTCAGCATCTCTAGCCCTTATCACCTGCTCAAATGGTACAAGCTTAAAGTGAATTCAAAATATCTCTTCAGCAGTCTCATAATGTTGTCTTTATTTTTCAGGGGGAAAACAATATGTGTACTAATGGATTATTGTAATGGTAATGGTAATTTGAAGATCTTCCCAGTCCCTTAATAAGCCTGAGGGAATTTGAAGATCTTCCCTGCCTCTAATAGGCTGAATGTAATCACATGGAGTCTGTGATGGGTGGAGTTTGTTGTAGAGTGGAGTAGAGCCTGGGAGTCAGAGAAGGTGGATGATGAAAGAGAGAGGACTCACCCAGGGAATCAGTTAAGCTCTCAAGTGTTTTCTCTATGTTGTGACAGCTAGGCTTGTGAGTGTTGGTTTGTAGGAAGGCTAAAGGATGGTGTGGCTTCATGCTGTGCTATAGTGTAGTAACTTCTTTGCTACTATGATAGATTTGACTATCTGGTGTTGGGATTTGATTTTCTGGTGTCTGAATAAATGTTTTGCTTCTGTCTTCTATATGGAGCATCTGTTATATTTTTCAATTGAGAGCTATGCCAGCATATTTATAGTTGCCTTGGGCACTGTGAATATTGCATTGGTGCTACAATTATGTAATTTATTTTTCATTATCTTTTAATCTGCCTTTGAGTCTTTTGTGTCTTAAGCATTTTTTTGTAATAGAGGAAATAAACAACTATTTTACTTCCAATATCAACATTATATATTGAATACCTTTTCTAGAAGGGATCTTTTTCTCTTTGGGGAAAACCTTTGACACAAGCCATACTAACCTTTGTTGTAGAAATTTCCTTGGAGATTTACTCAGGAATGAGAATATAGTAAGAGACAGAAAATTGACCACATCTTTGGTGTCAGGCTGCCTCAAAATTGAACTAGATCTTTTTGAACCCAAAATGCCTTATTGGAGCTTACTGGGTTAAGGGATATATCTGTAATCATATATGATCTTTCCCATGTATATGTAACTGATTTTTTGTCCTCATTTCGTCAAGCTATTTATCTCAAGGTTCAGGACAGTGATAGATATGCCCTTGATCCCAACCTCTCCCAACTTTTCTAATAGCAACCTCAACCATCCTGCCTCTTTCTTTAATCTTCAATATACCCCTCTCTATTTCCTTTCCTTCAAGCATGCCCAAGATTCCCTACCTTTAAAAATCCTTCACTGGATCATACTATCACCTCAAGATATTATGCTATGGCTATAAAAATGTGCATATCGTTTGACCCAGCAATACTGTTTCTAGGACTATATCCCAAAGAGATCACAAAAATGTGAAAAGGACACACATTTACAAAAGTATTTATAGTAGCTCTTTCTAAGGTGGCCAAAAACTGGAAATTGAAGGGATGCCCATCAATTGGGGAATGGCTGAACAAGTTGTGGTATATGAATGCAATGGAGTATTATTGTGCTATAAGAAATGATGAACAGGTAGACTTCAGAAAAACCTGGAAAGACTCATATGAAGTGATGCTGAGTGAGGTGAGAAGAACCAGGAGAACATTATACACGGTAACAGCCATAGTGTGCAATGACTGACTTTGATAGAGTTAGTCCTTCTCATCAATACAAGGATCTAAGAGAACTCCAAAAGACTCATGCTGGAAAATGCCATCCACATCCAGAGAAAGAACTATGGAGTCAGAATGCAGAGTGAAGGAGACTATTTTCTTTTTTGTTTTGTTTTTCTTTCTCATGGTTTTTCCAATTCATTGTAATTCTTCTATGCAACATGACTAATGGGAAAATGTGTTTAATAGGAATATATGTGTAGAGCCTATATCAGATTGCATGCCCTCTAGGAGAGGGAGTGGGGTAAGGGTAAAAAAATTTAAAATTTATGGAAGTGAATGTTGAAAACTAAAAATAGATTGATAAGTTGGAAAAAAAATTTTTTAAAGATATTATCCTGTCTTCTCTTTTCCACCAAACTGAAAAAGTTGTCTACACTCTCTGCCTTCACTTCCTCTTCTCTTACTCATTTCTCAACACTTTGTAATAATACGACTTTTCATCACTCAACTGAAAATGCTCTATCCAAAGTTACCAGCAATCTCTTAATTGTTAAACATCTTTTCTCAGTCCTAATCTTGCTGGACCTATCTATCACATTTGACATTGTTGACCACCATCTCCTCCTGGACATCCTCTTCTCTTTAAGTGATAATGACACTAAATCTCTCTGGGTTCTTCTTCTCAGTCTCCTTTGATTCATCCATCATCCATCATTCATATCATACCCCCTAACTGTGGGTGTTTCCTAAGGCTATGTCCTTTTCTCTGTTCTCTTTCCTCTCTACACTCTCTCTTGGTGACCTCATCAACTCCCATAGGTTTAATTATATTTTCTATGCCCATGACTCACAGATCTGTAAATCTATCCCGGGTCTCTCCCTTGAGTTTCAGAGCTGGATCATAATTTGCTTACTGGGTGACTTAGAGATACCTCAAACTCAACATGTCTAAAACCAACTCACCCTTACTCTTTCATATGTTCATATTTCTGTTAAGGGCACCACCATTCTTCTAGTTCCCCAGGTTTGTAACCTTGACATCATTCTGACTTCCTCACTCTTCCTCACCTCACATGTCTAATCACTTTCTATTTTTTAAACATTCTTTTTCTTTAAATTTTCAGTTCCAAATTTTCTCCCTCCATCCAGTCGCTCCCACACGCCTATTGAGAAGACAAGCAATACAATACCCATTCTAATCACTTTCTACAACTTGCTGTTCTATCTTTATGTTCTTTTGCATCTAACCCCTTTTCTCTATTCACCCAGGTACCACCTTAGTTCAAGCCCTCAACCTCTCATCTCCTAGATTATTTTAACAACCTTCTAACTGTTCTCCCTGCCTTAAATCTTTTTCCAGTCCAGTCTATTCTCCATACTACTATCTAAGTAACTTTCCTTAAGTGCAGATATGACCATGTCACTTTCTAGCTCAACAAACTCTTGCTGTTGTTCAATCATTTCCAACTTCATGAGCTTTTAGACCATATCATGTCAATACTGTCCATGGGGTTTTCTTGTCGAAGACACTGGAGTGATTTCCCATTTCCTTCCCCAGAGGATTAAGGCAAACAGAGGTTAAATGACTTACAAGTCATACAACCAGTAAGTATCTGAGGCCTTTTTTGAACTCAGGTCTTCCTGACTCAAGGCCCAGTGCTCTATCCACTGAGCTACCCGGTATCTTCCTATTTCCTCTAGAACGAAATATAAACTCCTCTGTTTAGCTTTTAGAACTCTTATTATAACCATGGCTCACTGTCTTTGGAACCTCATTATATGTTGCTTCCCTCCTACACTCTGTGATCCAGCCAAACTGGCTTCTGTTCCTCACAAAGGACCAGCCATCTCCATACCTTTGCAATGGCAGTCCTCTATACATAGAATTCACTGTAATAAATTCCTACTCTTCCTTAAATATGCAACTCAAGTTTCACCTGGTGTACAAAGCCCTTCCTGATACCCCAAACTATTTGTGCCCTCCCATCTAAAACTACCTTGTATTTAACACTTTGTATTTATTCTTTATTTTTATTTTCTGCATACATACATATATACATATATACACATATATACATATATATGTATATATATATGTAGCTAGGTAGTATAATTTATAGAGCACTGGAGTCAGGAAGATCTGAGTTCAAATCAGGTCCTTAGATACTTTGTGTCTAACTTTGTGACCCTTGGAAAGTCACTCACCTGCTGTCTGACTCAATTTCCTTATCTGTAAATGGAGATAACAGCACCTACCTCCCTGAGGATCCAGTGAGATAATGCTTGTAAAGGCCTTTGCAAACTTGAAAGCGCTATATAAATTCTAGCAATTGATGATAATGATGATGACAAGGATGAAGACAGATGTGTGTCAGATCATAGATGACTGGCTCCCATATGACATCGTGGAATCTAGCCTACCTATCTCAAAGAGAAAATTCAGCCTTGAGAGGAGCAGGAAAAGGACTGTGGTTGGGCACTTGTTCCTTCCCTCACCTATTTCCATGAGGGATTTTGGGCTAGAATTATATCTATGCATATATCTATCTAGTCCAGGGTGCAAAGTTTAGGAAGAGAGGCATCATCCCTGCTCTCTTAATGGGGAGAGTAGCCCTTGGCTTATACTCTCTACTCTCTATTGCTGTGGTGGTTGTTGTTGCTATTCATTCAAGAGAACCAGTGATATCACAAGGGTGATATCTTGACTTTTCTTTATCAGTTAGGAGGTCAGATCTCCCTATATTCCCGATGCTCCACAAGGCTCTTTTAGGGTACCACTCAAGAGAGAACTATACTTCTAAATGTGTTTATTCTATTTGCCATTGACATGTAAAGTCCTAGAGCAGGGGTGGGGAGCCTGCAGCCTTGAGGCCACATGTGGCCCTCTAGATCCTCAACTGGGGTCCTTTGACTGAATCCAAACTTCACAGAATAAATCCCCTTAATAAAAGGATTTGTCCTGTAAAACTTGGATTCAGTCAAAAGTCTGCACCCAAGGACCTAGAAGAGTTACACATGTGGCCTTAAGACCACAGGTCACCTACCCCTGTTTCCTAGAGAGTGGTGATTACTTAATTTTTTATATTTGTATCCTAGCAGAATGCCTGAAACATAGAACTGCTTAATAAATACTGATTGACTGATCAATGCCACAATCACTGACAAGTGCAGTGTCATGAAAACCCAAAGAGGAAAAAGTATTCCAGAGGAGATAGAGCTCAGGTTTTTGTAGAGGGGTCAGAAAGGATGAAGGATGAAGAACAGGCTGCCGAATTTGGCCATTACAGATCTCTGGTCACTTTAGAGATAGTGGTTTCAGTTGGTTGATGAGATCAGAAGTCAGATTGCAAAGGGCTAAAAGGGCTAAAAAGTGAATGAGAGGAAAAGTGGAGGTCACAAGAGAAAATAGGTTTTTCTAATGAGTTTGACTATGAAACAGAGAAAGACATAGGATGATAGTTTGAGGGGATGGTGGGAGCACTGCAGGTTTTTTTGTTTGTTGATTGGTTTTTTGTTTTTATTAAAAGACTTGGGTATGTTTTACAGGAAGGAAAAGATCAATAGCTAGGGTTACTCACTAAAAGCACCTAATGTGGTAGGAGTGTTAGCTTAAGTCTCTTCCTCTCCTTCCCCTTCCTGTGCAAATTGGGCTAGTTTTTCCTTAAAAAATATAGAAATTGATTTTGAGATTTAATTGGCTCAAGGGATTAAGGCTTTGGTCATTAATATAGCTCCTGACTACTTGAATACAAAAATAACCAAGATGAGGGTCTATCTAGAGCTCCTCCTAGGCTTCTGACAGAATGGCAATATAACTAAGTGACACCTGAGAGCTTTACTCATCTGCCTCAAGGGCATTGGCTGGTCTGAACATCCCTTCCCTGCTCTGAAACATACCAGAAGTGTCTTATTTTGTTCCTTTTTTGGACCTAAGCTACCTGGGGACTGCTTGGGTCAGCCCCAACAGAAGGCAATGTGTATGTGTGTGTGTATAAAACACATATATGATTTGGTGTCTTATTCACCTAATTGTGTAAAATGTACAAGCTTAGGGGTGGCTAGGTGAGGCAGTGAATAGAGCACCAGCCCTGGAGTCAGGAGAACCTGAGTTCAAATTAGGCCTCAGACACTTGACCCACTTAGCTAGCCTACTAGCCATGTGACTTTGGGCAAGTCACTTAACCCCAATTGCCCTCCAAAAAGAAAAAAAAATGTACAAGCTTAGCATGTCTAACACATAGAAGGTAAAAGGGAACAGAACAGGAATTATTTAAGCACCTACTATGTACTAAACACTATGCCTTAGTAAGTAGTTTACAAAGGTGCTTAACAAATTCTTTTTTTTATTGTTGTTGCTCTTTTTTTATTTTGTTGCTCTTTTGAGGGGGGGAAGGTAGGGCAATTGGGGTTAAGTGACTTGCCCAAGGTCACATGGCTAGTAGGCTAGCTAAGTGTGTCAAGTGTCTGAGGTCTAATTTGAACTCAGGTCCTCCTGACTCCAGGGCCAGTTGCTCTACTCACTGTGACACCTAGCCACCCCCTTAATAAATTCTTGATTGAAATTGTTGATTCCTGGGGGCAAGGATTTTGGTTTAGTGGATGGTATGTTGGACCTGGAATCAGGAGGACCTGGGTTCAAATCCTACTTCTGACATTTACTAGCTATAAGTCTATGGGCAAATAACCTCACTAAGCCTGTCTCCTCATCTGTAAAATGGACCCATCTCACAGGGTTGTTCTGATTTTCTTATACAATTATATGTAGTCTTCCTCCATTCAATTGTGAGTTCCTTGAGGGCAGGGACTATCTTTTGCCTTTCTTTGAATCCCTAGTGCTTAGAACAGGGCCTGACATAGTGTTTATTGACTGACGACTAAAGCGATTTGGAAACTTGGAAACACTGTGTGAATTTAAGTTATTATTGCTTACATTCTATTTTGTTATAACCCACCATCTAACTATGTTATGCACTCAATAATGTTTATGTCATAATACTCTGATGTAAAAAAGGGAGCTAAGTGATCCTATTCTAGTATCAGTTGAGCACTCACAGGCTGTGAGGACTTGGATAATCTCTGGGCTTTAGTTTTCTGATGGGTAAAAGAAGCACCAGTGCTTGGCACACAGTAGGCTCTTAAATAATGCTTTTTCGGACTTAAGAATTCTGATCAACAAAATGTCCAATCACAATTTCAAAGGTCTCACCTTCAGATAGAAATCTGGTAGACAGAGCAGATTGAAATATTTTTCCTCTTTGGACATAGCCAATGTGAAAATTTGTTTTGTATGACTATAAGTATTTGTAATGGGTTTTCTTTTTCTTTTCTTCTCAGTGGATGGGGGAGAAGATTGGAGAGAATTCAGAACTGAAAATAAAAATGACAAAAAAACCTTTTTTCATTCATTCATTCATCCATCTATCCATCCATGAAGGATCTCAAACTCCCTGACCTGCTGAATGCTACTTCCCTCTCCAAATTAAATAATGCAGCCCTTTTTTCAGAGGGCTACATAATCAGATAACCTTGCACTGTGAAACAAAGACTGAGCTAATAGTAGTCAAAAATAGATTTAAATGATAGAAAGTTAAATAAGTTTGAGGCCATTGGGGATCTTTTCTAAGGCTTTAATAATCCACGATTCTCTATTACAATACAGTGGTAGCTAGGTGGCAGTGGATAGTGTCAACCTGGAGTCCGGAAGACTCATCTTCCTGAGTTCAAATCCAGCCTCAGACACTTACTAGTTGTGTGACTCTAGGCAAATCATTTAACCCACTTTATCTCAGTTTCCCCATTTGTAAAATGAGCTGGAGAAAATGGCAAACCACTCCAGTATCTCCAAGAAAACCCCAATGAGTTCACAGAGTTGGACACAACAAAAAATTGTAATACAAAAGATTTTCTTTGCCTCTAAACTCATTCTTTTCCATCACTCATCCTGTGCTCCTTCTAGTTTTCCCAGTTAAGAGGTTCAGCTCTCCCAGGCATTCCTTGAAGTCTCCCCCTGTTGCCTCAGCATCATTGGTACTGAAGGCAGCAAAACTCTGAGTCCTGAGGCTATGACTGCTTTAGTCAGAAATAGCATACTTATTATACCTTGAAGAGAGAAGTTAGGATTGCATAGGAGAAACTGTGGATTTAGTTCTTTTCATGCTGAGGTTTAAAGGGAGGAAGCAAGATAGCCTGGAAGTACTGGAATTAGGCAAAGTAAGCCTCATTTCTCAGGGCTGTTAATAGGTCTTTACACAATCCTCCATTCATATGTTCTTGAGAACACCACCCAGAAGCCCTTATTTTTAAGTTGAGGGCTGATGCCATGTATCAGAACTTTATTCACACTGATGATTCATCAGCGAATCTATGATCAAGTGATCAAAATCCTTTTCTATTTTGGGAGGTACAAACCCTGCCTGGGAGTCTGTAGAAGCCAGAGGGAAGGACAGAGGAAGGAATTTGGGAACACTGTAGTTTCCTGGACTTTGTAATTTCAGCCCTTCTTACCTCCAACTATAATCTCCAAAACAATAAATGGAAATGATTGACTGGAGCAAAGGTTGAAGGAGGGGGAGCAAGAGGAGCTTACCTGGAATTTGACTGTGAAGAGGAGAAGCCAAGCTCCAGAACACTAGAACTAGCCATGGCTAGGCTAAAGAAAAGGGGCTAGATGCTTGGGAAAGGAAGTGTCATGATCCTGTCTTGGTTAATAGATTTCTCTAAACTTCATCACCTTCAATATAAGCACTGGTTGCCTCCACCTAGTTATAAATTATCTCTGAATTCTCAGAGCATATTTCTCATATTTAAATTCCAAGTGTTCATCAGTTCAGTGATGTCCAAACAATGCCTGAAGATAAATTTCACTGTTTTTAAAGTGTATGCATTTGAAAAATGTGAACCTAATGGTACTTAAATCATCATTTACATAACAGAGAATTTCTATTTCTGGAGATTAAAGGAAAAAAAGCCTGGTGGAGAAATCAGGCTTTAATTCAATTTAATTGAACATATTTCACACCTACTGTGTGTAGAGCACCGTATTGTACAAAGGGAAATGTTTCAATAAATTCTAATCTAGGAAACATTCTAGGGGCTATGAAATGCACATAAATAGCTATTATTAAGAGGTTCCTGGGTGAACAAAGTGGTATATAATACACATGATGCAAAAGAATCAAGATCCTAATGAACTCATGTGCATGAGGGATTTAGTTTCTGGATATTGCACTTTTTAAAGTTTTAAAGAATGGATTATGATTTTAATAGGTATAACTTGTGCATAAGGAAGTTTAATCTGTCTATAGCTCGAAAGATGGGATTGGTAGGCTGTGCAAATAGGCAGGAAAAGGCTATTGTTCTAAGGATAAGGGTCTGGAGTGCTACCCATGGGAAGAAATAATATTGCAGAGCTAAAATGAACATGATTTGGAAACAGATTAGACAAAGAGGAGAGAATTGTAAATACCCAACCTTCAAACTTGGAGTGAACAAGATTAGTAATAAGAATGATCCACCTTCAGGGGTCTGGAAAAGGAAGCAGCAGTGGTTACAAAGATGTCTTTCAAAGACATTTGAAATCATTACAAAGATATTTCAAAGAGAGGTGTCTTTCAAGCCAAGGTGTCAGATTTTTTAGAATATGTTCTACTATTGCCCTTGCATGTCAGGAAAAAGCAAATAAACCTAAACAAAATGTGCGCACCTCCTAAAGAGAAGACATTATCAATCACATGCAATAAATTGACAAAAGTTTGGAACAGCCATACTAAAAAAACCCATTTGTATATCTAAGGCTTAATAGTCCCAGAACACGATCTATTTCCTGAACACCTATGGTTCCTTCACACAAGCCCTTCCAATGCAACAGAGCTTTACTATGAAATGACAGGTGGGACTTTTTTCAGAATTAATTTGGGTGTCCTTGAGGTAGTAGCAACTGATTCAAGACTGGTAAATACAAGTGGTTCCTGGAGCATAGGGAAAAGAACCTTGAACTTGCGGTTTGGCCTAGACAGAAACATGATGCACTTTTGTTTCGTGACTTTTAATAGCTGCCTGTGACCCCTTTTGGGGTTTTCTTTGCAGAAACACTGGAGTGGTTTACCATGTCATTCTCCAGCTCATTTTACAGATGAGTAGACTGAGGAAGACAGGGTTATGTGAGCTGTGTGGTGACACAGCTAAGGCCCCAGATGAACTCTGGGAAACGAGTCTCCCTAACTCTAGTCTCAGGCATCAACTAGATCCAGTATGAAAACTACTGTAAACAGTCCCCCAGAACAGGTACAACTGTTTAATATGATCTTACAGGTATAGCCTATAAGATCGCATGACATCTTGGGGGGGAATTTAGAACATCTTATAAAAGTGAATGTTTAAAAAAACAAACCATATTCAACTAGAACTTCCTTAGATGCTACTAAGATGTTACTAACCAGTTGACTATAATTCAAATTCTAACCACCATTATCAACTTATTTTGCCTAAGATGTTAGTACAAATACAATAACACTAAAGATGTAGCTATTGCTATGCAGAGGGGCTCAATGAAACACATTTGCTTTCAATTAAAAAGAAAAGTTGGGAAATAGCAGTATTAAAATCCCATTACGCACTTACACTTATTTGCCCATTCCCCAACTCAGAAAAAGGAGACATCAGGTGTAGTTTAGTTTTTATTCCATAATCATAAACTTAACTCTGTTGTCTAGACAGCTTGTGGAAGGAAAAAGTGAAATCCAAGAGAATTGCAGCAAGTGAGAGCACAAGGATTATAGGGTATAAGAGCAGATGGGGTTTGGGGGTGCTCTCTCCAGCTACAGAGGAATGATTTGATGGTTAAGACAAAAAACAAAACACAAAAACTTATGAGAGCTGTCCACAGTCAGCGATAGTGATCTTCTTGCTGGTCTTGCCATCCCGAGAACCGAAACGCTCCATGGCTTCCACAATGTTCATGCCTTCTTTCACTTGGCCAAAGACAACATGCTTGCCATCCAACCTAGGGGAATAAATAGGAATCATTATGAAGTAAGATAATGACTGGTTCACTTTGTTGCCTAGGAATCAGAACAGCTGAGCCACCATAAGCCAGCTACAGCGCCCAACAGGTGGCTGAAAAGGACTTATAGCTGAGTACTGCAGAAGCCACCAACTTTTGATACTAGTTAACCAACTGACTACTGTAAACACTGGACAACGTACCTTCTATCTAAAAGCAATGGAAACACCATAAAGATTACTATGAGCCAGTCAAAAGGTTGCATACTGCAATTGTAAAGTTTCTCCAACTGCTGTTAGTTCAGGAGTCTTTTAAGTTTTAAATGGAAACCTAAAAAGGACCAACAAATCAAATGCCAATTAGATCAGAAAGGTCACTCTGGCTTGGAACCAAGTATTAAGATATCTTGGGCTAAAATTTATCAGGCTTGTTAACCAGGATTTTATGTTAGTGCTGGATGGTACCCAAGAAATTATCTAGTCTAATCCCCTCATTTAGAGGAAACTAAGGCCCCTAAGAGGAATAGTTTGAAAGTTGCCCCAAAGGTACACAGTAGTGCCCAGAGCCAAGATTCATTCAAACCAAAATGACTCCAAATAGCTGGCAAAATGTCTCCATTATCTTTGTAAATAGTGCCCATAAAAATATACCTATGATGCCTCAAACTACTAGTGCTATTTCCTCTACTTCCCAAGTTCAACTTTGTTTAGTACTTACCAATCAGTCTTAGCAGTACAGATGAAAAACTGGGAGCCATTTGTGTTGGGTCCAGCATTTGCCATGGACAAGATGCCAGGACCAGTATGCTTCAGGATGAAGTTCTCATCAGCAAATTTCTCCCCATAGATGGACCTGCCACCAGTGCCATTATGGCGTGTGAAATCACCACCCTAAAAGTAAGAATCCCATCAAATACAGAATGAGGCTAGCATATTTACTGGTAACCTAGACAGCAGAAGTTCATTTATTAAACACCAACATTCTGGCTGAATCCTTCCCTAAGTATGGGCATAAAGTTGAAGGATATATCCTGGTACAAATCACTATGTTCCATACCTGGCACATGAACCCAGGAATGATTCTGTGGAAGCAGGATCCCTTGTAACCAAATCCCTTCTCTCCAGTGCTCAGAGCACGGAAGTTTTCTACAAAAGAACAAAATGGAGAAAATATAATACTAAAAAACAAAGCTAAATTAAGAGCACATAAAAGACAACTTAAAAAAAAAACAACCAACCTGCTGTCTTTGGAACCTTGTCTGCAAAGAGCTGAAAGAAAAAATGACATTTGATTAGTTGTTTCCATTTAGACATTAGATTGCTTTTTAGTATCCATGCTTAAATCTGCCATTGGTGAGAGGCATGAATCATTCTCAAAGATATATTTTTACATGAACAATTTTTATTACCAAACCCTAACAAGGTTCTAAAAGTTGTTTCCATATTTAAGAGTCCTCTGGTGTTAGGTTTAAGAAACATGAGATCCAAATATGTGCCAAGAATCCAGAACCAGTAATATCTGAAATAGTGAGAGGAAGCTTTCTATAAAGTGCCTTTAAGGTCACATTTTTTTCCCCTTTAAAAAGGAGAGTACCACACCTACAATATCACCCATCAGATACAACTTTGTTTTATACTTCATCCTCTCCTACAACTTCAGGCTAAATACCAAGAACACTAATCCTAAAGAATGGCATTTGCAGTAGTGTATGCCTAGAGCTACATTTGCAAGCCCAGGGAACATGGCATGGCTCTCATTCACTGCTAATGAAATTGCTACTACCTCAGTTGTCTGTTAAAAGATCTTCTTTCATAGTTTAGAGGAGATTACTGAGCCCTAAGTAATCTAGGATTATATAAAGTGTCAGTTCCTATCTAATGAAGTGCTAAATGCCTGCTTAAAAAATTAAGATCCAGAAAATAGATCATATGAAATTTAATTTCCAGCAGTAAGCTATTTAAAAAACCTAAGCAGCTTGCTCTACGACAATCCATTATATTTGATCCAAGACTTGCATATTATTGATTCTTTGCCTCCATGATACTGACTCAAGCAAACCTTTTAGATCTAGACTCATCGAACAAAATATAATCCCATTACCCTAGTTTATTAGGGTCTATCCGTGATCAATAATCAAATTATCAGAATACCTAACTTGCCCTTATTACAGGATATAAAAGGTTAAGTCCTGCTTCTTTCAGTTTTATTTGCAATAGAGGAGGACCTAAATTCTTTCGTCTCCTAAGAATTTCCTTTTAATTTCCTTACACTGAGACTGGACATTTTAACCTTTAAATAACCTCACTAATGTGCAGAATAAAGTGGCTTAGAATTCCTACTAGTATTTCTCTGTAGGTTTCTAAAAATAAATTTTAAGAAAATGATACAAAATTATGACAATTAAAACCCTAATTTTCTGAAGGAGTTAAAATGAAAAACTATTAAGTTCTATTCGCTCACATCACTGAATTCAAAATATCATGTTCTAGAAAATTTGCTGAAACATGTAACCTTTGCTTTTTATCTTCCTGAAATGGCTGATTCTCAAAAGCTATATTCAACCACCACGCTTCATTTTCATTGGTAACCTCGGCTTAAACCTGCCCACTGAACCCACTGCGGGAAGGCAGGCCTTGGAGGAGAGCTCCTCCCACAATTAACAGTCACCACCGATTTTTGCTGCAGAGGAAAAGCCCTAGGTGTGAATAAGCAAAATGTTTGCATAAACAAGGTTACCTACTGAAAATCTTTAGCATTCATTTCTAGAAAAATTATTTTTGTTTCTAAATGAAATCTGCTTTGGAAGTAGCCCCTGGACAACTGAAGCTGTAACAGTGATTAAACTAGGTTTCTAGTATTTGATGTAAATCTATATAGAAGGTACCTTCGGTTGCACCACTGATAACTATTCATGCATGAGGTAAACCACTCAGATTTGCACACCCTCCCCACCCAAAGCAAATCTACTGGAGCAATTTGGCATTATCTCTCCCAAAAGAAAAGCCAGAAGTCTTTCCCCACCCTTCTGAGGCCAGAAGCAGAGGGAAGACTGGTGGGGCGTTTCCCTGCATGTGATTTTAAAATTAATTACAAGAATTGATTAAAATTTAAAAAAGCAAGTCTTCCTTTCCAGAAGGCACGCCGGGAGATGCCGCCACTGGTCTCTATGGACAAGCATTCATTAAAAATGCCTCCAAGGGGCCAAGAATTTCAGCCTCGGCTCTGGGCGTGAAGTGGCTGCCGGGCACGGCGCCGGCCCGGGGGCTCCCCCAGAGCACGTGCGCTGAGGCCCGAGGCCCAAGGGAACTGCTGCCCGCACGCCACGTGGAGAGGGGTCAAGCGGCTGCGGCAGGTGGGCGCTCAGGCGGGCTAGAAGGCGCGCCCGGCAGGGCCTCCCTCCCTTTGCCGCACCCCTCCCCCCATTACCCCGTTAGGCTGCGCCACGTGCGGGAGGGGGTTGGGGTGGTGCGCGCGGACTGCGGCTGCCTCGCGATCGCGCCCCTTCCCCCCCCGCGCCCCGCCCCCACTCTCCACCCTCCCAACCCCCACCCAGCCCAAGCCCGGCCACCCGCCCGCCTTTGTCTGCCCTGCCGCCCCCAGCCTCCCCCTTCTCTCTTCTTCTCCCTCGCTGCCCGCCCGCCTTCCAAAATGGCCCCTTCGCAGGGTGCAAAGGAAATGGCGCCGATGCGGCCGCCACCACCCTCCCGTTCTTCGCCCCGAGGCCGCCCCTCTCCTCCGCCCCAGTTCGGGGGCCCCAGCGGCTCGAGCGACCTGGACTAACAGGCCGGGCGGGGCTGCCTCCAGGTCTCTCTGTCAGTCAACCAGAGAAGGAAGGCGGAGGGTCCTAGCCCCCAACCTCAGTCCATCCCGCCCCCACACCCATCCATCAGTCCTGCCGCCTTTCACCTCGAAAGTAATCCGGCCCAAGGGCTCGTTATCGACGGCGATGTCGAAGTATACGTTGGGGTTGGCCATGGCCACAGATGCCTGGGCTGGGCGCGACGGCAGAGGAAGAGGCGGCGGGGATCGGCGTCCGGCAGACGGAACCAAGACGAGAACTCCCGGTGGCGGCGTCTGCAAAGCGGCGCGAGCGTGGCCGCCCCGCCCTTTTTATAAGGAACCTGAGCCCCACCCACCCGCCTGACGCGCCACAGTTGTCTTCGCCAATAAAGGCCGTTGTCCAGCTTGAGCGATAGCACCATAGACCAATGGGCGAGAAGTGGACGGAGGAAGGTAGAGGGAGGGCGTCTCCGAAGGGGCGGGGCGGGTAGCCGCTGATGGACGGAAAGAATGTTCCCGCCCGCGGGCCCTCGCGCTGCGCTGCAGCGGCGGCTGCTGCACTGGGCGGGCCGGGAGCTGGGGAGATGGAGGATGGATTAGGGTGGTGGAAAAAGGAGTAAAGACGAAGAGAAAAAAAGAGAGGCCCGGAGGGTTGAGGATGGAGGAATAGGGTAACATTTAGCTAAGAAGCCATGGCGATTCGTCTCCCCATTTTGCAGAGGGGGCAACTGAGGCACCAGGCCCAAGGTCAGTTTGTCAAGGTCGAAGCAGATGAGTTGGGAGGAATAACCCCGCTAAGATTAGCCTGTCCATCTAGCCTAGCTCTCTGGGAGTGGGTTCTCCAGAGACACTTGGGACTACAGGCTCGTTAAGTGAATTAAAAGGGGAATGCAAATACAAATTACTGCTGAGAGGCATGCTGAAGAGACTGGTTTGGGGGGTTTTCTTAAGGCCCCCTGGTTGTTTTTATGTACAATTTTTCTCGCTTGCATCAAATACTTTGAAAGGGGTAAGACCTGAAATTTAGGTGGAAAATAAGCTAGTCGTTTTGCTTCCAAATAAAAAAAAATCTCTGGCTGGGCAGCAAGGTGGATCTTGTGGAAAGAGAGCTGGATATAGAGACAGAGGGCCTCTGCTACTCTGGGTGTCCCTTCGTCTTTCTGGGCCTTTGTTTTCCCATCTGCCTAAAGGGCTTGGGCTAGATGCTCTCTAAGGCCCCTTCTACCTCTGCAAAGTCTTTTAAGTCTTTGGGGAGGAAGGTGGAGAGCTATGGGCTTTTTTTGGGTTGTTTTTAAAGGATAGGTTGGATTTGCAATAAAAAGTTGCTAACAGAAAATTAGTTTGAGATGAAAGTATTACTCTTTAGGGGGCAGGAGAATAGGGAAAAAATTGAACTTTCATTATTATAGTCAGGTTTGGAGAAGAGGAAATTAAGGAATTTCACCCCAACTTGGCAAAGAATTCAGTGAAATTCCACAAAACAATCCTGTCTTCTAAACTCTTACTAATTAATCTCAACCAGACTCTTTTTTGCACATTAAGGATCTCTCTCTGCAGCAGAACTTTCTGAAACCTGGAGATCTCCCATAAGCAGTCCCTGGCCTATGAGATGACAGAACCTTTGCTAAATGACCTATTTTCTGAAAATATCCTACATGCACAGTTTGCAAGCTTTTTCCATGGAGTATGACAGTAAAACTCCTGGATTGAACCATTACCTGTAATGACACATTGTACCACTTACTAGCCCTTCTCTGTTTCAGCTCACCCTTCAGACAAGTTTTCTTTGAGGTTCTGGATGGAAAGCAACATGAGGCTGCAACTACTATTACACTTTTTGAATAAGTAACCATTTGTATTTATCTTGTTTTGTGGTCACTGTCAAGGACCTAGAGAACCACATGTGGCCCCAAGGACACAGGCTCCCTTTCCCTGATCTTCAGTCAGTAGTTCAGAATCAAACTTGGACAGGAATGGGGCCGAGAGGCAGAATAGATGCTTAATATTGGTTTAAGAATATGGACCTTGAGAAAACTGACTGACCTCTCTGTACTTTACATTTTCTACTTCAGATGAGGATAGTACCACTTGGACCTTACTGGCCTCTTAGGGACTAAGTGACAAATGAAAGTATTTAAAGCAAGCTCACTAATTTGACCCCCATACTTCACAAAGATTGTCACATTCATTCAACAACCATTTGTTAAGTGCCTACTCTGTAACGAAGTATTTAGCTAAACAAACCCTTCTTTTAAAAAAAGTCTTAATTTGATAGGAAAAATGTTCAAAGTACTTGAAAGCAAATATTGATCATTAATCAGTCTTAGCCAAACCTTAAATACTACCCAACCCTACTCCCATCTTTACACACACACACACTCACTCACCTTGAAAGGAAAAAAGGAAAGAAATATTCATCTATTAAGCACCTATTGTATGGCATGCTCTGTGCTAAGTACTTTACAGATATTATCCCCCTTTAATTCTTGCAACAACTCTAAAAGGTAGGTACCGTTATTATCCCCATTTTACTGTTGAGGAAACTGAAATAGACGAAAGTTAAGTGACTTGCCCAGGGTCACATGGCTAATAAATGTATGAAACTGGATCTGAACTTGGGTCTAAAGATGACACACACAATAGCTCTATTCTATGGTTTATAATGGACTAGAGGAGCCTGGCTGATTACATAGAGCTAGCATTAGAGCTAGGAAAACTTGAACTCAAAGTCCTGCCTCAGGCACACACTGACTGGGAGATCCAGCACATGTCACTTACTTTCTTAGTGCCCAGGGAGCTCTCTAAAACCATGAATTTCAGAACCCTGTGTGGATCTTCATTGGTCAACTAGAGTTTCCTCTCCTGGTTCCCTAAACCAAAGAAATCACAGGTCTGGGTTATTTTTTTTCTTTTCTTTCTTTTTTTTTTTAAAGCAATTGGGGTTAAGTAACTTGCTCAAGGTTACACGGCTAGTCATTATTTATGCGTGGGTGCTCATTTTCTGAGGCAGGATCTGATCTCGGGTCATCCAAACTCCGAGGCCGGTGCTCTTACTCACTGCGCCACCTAGCCGCCCCTTTAGGGCAATTGGGGTTAAGTAACTTGCCCAAGGTTACACGGCTAGGTTTTTGTTTGTACGGATTAAGTGTCGGAGGCCGGCTCCGAACTCAGGTCCTTCTGATTCCAGGGCCGGCGCTCTATTCACTGCGCCACCTAGCCGCCCCTATTTTATTTTTTCTTAATAGACTAGATGACCTCTAACATCCCTTCCAATGCTATGTATATATGACCCTATGACTAGTGTTCAGCATAGGGATTGGGCACTTCAATTTTACAGACCTGCTGGAAGTCTCATTATACTGATAAATTCTTGACTTGTTGGCAGTTTCATCTTTCAAAAATCAGAGGAAACAACAAAGTAGAAATAATTACTTTGAACTTAATTTTGACCATCAGGAAAAAAAAAACTGATGGACCAACTGAGATCAACAGGAACCTTGAGAAAAATTGACCTTTAATTGCCAAGGAAGTCACAGGTTGGGAATGGTCATCCTCGAACCTTCTGCTAGATCCACAGTCTTCATGGAATGAGTGCCCAATCCCGGCAGTGATTTGCTTAGGGGTAATTAGCAGAATTTAAGGGAAAGACGGTGTGACTCCAGAGGCAACATTATCTGGTGGAAAAAATACTACAAGTGGAATGAGCAGAGCTGGAGATTCTGGAGACAGCAAGGTGGTACAGTAGATAGAGTTCTGAGCCAGGAGTCAGTAAAACAAAAGTTCAAATCTGACCTCAGACACTTATTAGCTATATAACCCTGGGCAAGTCCTTAACCCTCTATCTGCTTTAGTTTCCTCAACCATAAGATAGAAATTAATAATAGTACCTACCTCCCAGGCATGTTATGAATATCAAAAGAGATAGTATTTGTAAAATGCCTGGCACACCATAGGTGCTTAAGAGATGCTTGTTGACAGCTATGTGACTTCACACAAGCAAGTAGCCTATTCAGTCTGTTTCCTCTTCCTCATTTGTAAAATGAGGGTAATGCCTGTAGCCCCTGTCTCATAGAGCTGCTGTGAGGATCCAATGAAACTTCCATTAAGTGTTTTGTGAACTTTAAAGTGCTATGTACATGTCAGCTATTACTATCTGAGAGAGTAAATGGGATATTGGGTTGAGCCAGAGTTCATGGGGTAATGAAATCCAAGCAGGGGAAAAAAGTCTGTAACAACAGTCCAAAGTAGAGAAAATCAGCACAGAATGAATGGGTTAGAGAGAACACACTATGAAGAAAGTCAATAGTATTGAAATAACAGTTTGTCTCATAGAAGGAAAGCTGGAAGGGACTTTTGAGGTTATCTAGTCCCACCTCCATGGGTCAGCTAGGTGGTATAATGGTTAGAGCACTGGACCTGCAGTTAGGAAGATCCAAACTCAAACCCATCTCACACACTTATTAGTTGTGTGACCCTGGGCAAGTCACTTAACCCTGTTGGCCTCAGTTTCCTCATCTGTAAAATGAGCTGGAGTTGGAAATGGCAAACTACTCCAGTAAATTTGCTACTTTGCTGCTTTGCCATCTAGCTGTCCCATGGAGGTTGTCCTAGATAACCTATAAAGTCCCATCCAGCTCTCCTTCTAGGAGACAAACAGTAGCAAAATCTCATAATATAATTCATTTAATCAGTATTTATGACTGATTCCAATAAGGAAGAAAAGAAACCATTTCCAAAGAAAACCAACATGAAGACAGAGCACAGAGCACTCTTCAGTGAACTCAGATGTTAAAGGTACATGTATCTGATGGAAGAAGAGAAATGCAACTGAAGATGGATACAAAATAATGACCTGTTTTGTGGAGACCTCTCAGGGAGGTCAAATAAAGCCCATGGTAAACTGAAGTTTATATGGGAAAGGGCCAAGGACAATAAAAGGGAGCTTATTTAGATACTTAGGATCAGGAAGAACAAAGGAAAGACAGGCCCTCTGCTTAAGGCAGGTGTAACTTTTTTTAAAGTTTCATTGGTGCCTTTTACATTTCCATTAAGATGGTTGTTCATCCTTCATTTTTGAAGAGAACCAATGCCATTAAGATATTTAATAATTTAAATTTAATACATGGTCTATATGCAGCCTGACACATTGGATGAAGAGCTGACCTCAGAGTCAGGAAAGACCTGGGTTCGAGTTCTACTTCTAACACAAACCAATTGTATAATATTGGACATGATATTTAATCTCTCAGTGTTCTAGGCAACTTTCTAAGACTATAAGTTGCAGAGTAGACTCCTATCTACATTGACAAAAGGAATTTCCTTATCAGAGCAGTGAAATCATACCTATACCAGTGAAATCATAAGTCCAGTCCAAAAAAATTATAGAGGATAATTTGGAGAGTTGAGAAAGGCCCTAACAATGAAGGAAGCCAGGGAAGGTCTAGTCTGGGAGCTGACCCTTGAATTGAGTCCTGAAGGAAGCTAAGGCATCTAAGAGAGTCTATTCTTGGCTTGAAGGACAAAAGAAATCCAGAACTAGGTGTATGTATACAGCCCAGTTTGGCTGGAAGGTAAAATATACATAAAAAGGCTTTAAGACAACAAGTCTCAAAGGTACTATTTTATTCCTGGATATGGTAGGCAGTGAGAGAAACAGGAAGAAGGTCAGTTTGGCTAGACCATAAAGGACAAGAATGAGGAGTAATGTATAATAAGGCTGGAAAGGAAGGTTGAGACCAGATTGTTAGGGACTCTGAAAGTTGCCCAGAGGAGTTCATACTTTATCCTGTACTTTGTCCTTTGTTTGTGAAGAGGACCAATGATATCACAGGTGATGGTTTGTGTGTGAATCAGATTTAAGTGAGGCAGAGCTGCATAAGGTCATCAGCCTCACTCTCTCTTTCTGGGTTATCAAAATGCAGTGACAGGACAAGAGTCAGGACAACTGGTGATGGCCTAAGATACAGGGGATAACAAAGCACCAATCTCTCCATAGTGCCTGCTTCTTGGAGCCAAGGGTGAGAGTTAGGTGAATCAGCTGGACACCAAAGGTGGATGAGCAGCCCTGAAAAGGGCTCAACAAGCCCTCACACCAGAGGTGCTAGTCTTCCTGGACATCCCAACTTTAGGAAGCCACTGCAGTTTAATGAGTAGGGGAGTGACATTGCCTCACTTAACACCTAAAGAAAATAACTTAGGCATCCATGTGAAGGATGGACTGGAGAGGTGAGAGAAAAGGAAGGGAAACCAAATAGGAAGTCATTGAAATAATCTAAGCAAGAAGGTGACAAAAGCCTGAACTATGATGATGGCTGAGTAAGAAGTGTGAAAAAAATGCTTTATTGTATTATTTGGAAAACTTATTAATTATTATACTGTTTAAATCTAATTTTATGTAATTAGAAGTTGTTTGTCCCCAGAATATCACCTGACTTCAATAACTCTCTAAGAATGCCAGAGATAACTTCAAGGACTTTGGGTTCCCCCAGCCTTGAAGCCACCTAAAACATTCTTGTTTTGGGTTACCACACCTAGGACTTGTTTGGGGTCCATCTGAGCTTGCAGTTTGGGTTCCCTTTGTATTTTGGCTTTGCCCAAATTTTATTTACATCTACTCACATCCATCTCAATTTATGTTGCCCTCTCAACAAAATTAATGGAAGTGTACGTGATTTGTGTGTCACTTGAGTGTGTGTGTGTGTGTGTGTGTGTGTGTGTGGATACCTTTGTCGAAGTATCTGTGTGTGACTTATATGTAGATATCTTTGTCAAAATCCTATATGATGTTAACCTTCCAGAACCTGGTGAGAGGGAACCCACCTCATTTCTAGCTTGCTCCCATCTACCAAAAGACCTAGCAAATTTCTTTCAAACACAATTTCAGATTTGGTGGTTTGTTCTTGTGAACAACAGAAGTGAGATAGGATCAGAATGAGAAAGCTATAGAAGTAGAAATTGCAAGATTAGATCTCCTGGGTTAGAAAGAGTGAGGAGTTTATGATAATGCTAAGATTGTGACTTGAACTTGAGCAGTGACTATGTCAGCTTCTGTCTTTACTATAAAGAATGATTTTCAGATTAGGAAAAGACAGAACACACGTGGTGTTAAAAAAAAAAAAAGGACAGAAAGCCAAGAAAGGTAAGGGAATAGTGAGAAAGCATCTAACTGAAATCTGAATAATTTCAAGTCTGCAACCCCAAATGTATTATATGACTGAGCACTAACAGAAGTTGGATATGTGATCAAGACTGATAATTTCACAATGGGAGACATACTAGGATCCTAGAAACAGAAAAATATCTGGATTTTCAAAAAGGGGAGAAATCTAGATCTCAGAAACCACAAACTAGTGAGATTGTCATTGATTTGTGGAAAAATTGTAGCATCCAATATTAAACAGATAGTTTGTAAGCACTTAAAAAAAGAGTTATCAGGATCAGAAGAGTTATCAGGATCACCTGAATTCATTTACAAAATGTGTCAAACTGACCTTATTTCCTTTTTCAATAAAGTTACTAGTCAAGGAAATGTCCTTGATACTGTGTATCAACAAATGCTGAAGGGGAAGTGGGAAGTGTAGCTCCACATCTGAACTAGTGGAGAAACTAGAAAGTTAAGTTAGGTGGATTCATAGCTGGTTGAATGACCTTGCCCCAAAACATATCACCATAGAGAAAGTTCTAGTGGCATGACACAGTTGTCCGTATTCTACCATGCCTTGTCTAGCATTTTTTTTAACTACTTGGAGGAAGATATAGATGTTTGTCAAATTTGTAGATGACACCAAGGAGGAAGGGGCAATTAATATATTGGATGACTAAATTGAGTTCAACCTATCATTACCTCTCACTTAGATGACTGAAATATCCTTCTAATTGGTCGTCCTACCATCAGACTCTCCTTTCTCCAATCCATCTTCCACACAGCTACCAAAGTGATATGCTTAAAACATAGATCTGACCATGTCACTCAATAAATTCTACTACCTAGTACCTAGTAGACCCACAGCCCAAAGAAATAAAAGAAAGAGGAAAAGGATCAATATTTACAAAACTACTTATAGCAACTCTTTTTGTGGTAGAAAAGATCTGTAAACAAAAGAGGTGTTCCATATTTTAAGGAATGGCTAAACAAATTATAGTATACAAATGTAATTCACTATTGTTGTGTCACAAAAAGTGATTAAATGGATAGTTTTAGAGAAAACTGGGAGACCTGTATGAACTCATGCAGAATGAAGTAGGCAGAACTAGGAGAACGATGTATACAATAAAAACATTATAAAGAAAAAATAATTTTGAAAGACTTAAGAACTCTGATCAATGCAATGACCAGTTATGATTACAGAAGACTAATGATGAGTCATGCTACCTATCTCTTGACAAAGAAGGGATGCACTCAAGACACAGAGTAAGACACACAATTGTACACAGCCAGTGTGGAAATTTGTTTTGATTAATTATGCAAAATCATTACGAGGGCTTTTTTTCCCCTCCCCCTTGGGAGGGTAAAGGGATCAGAGGGAGAAAGAAAGAGAGAGAGCGAGAGAGAGTGAGAGACAGAGAGACAGAGAAGGAAGAGAAAAGAAGGAAGAAAGTAAGGAAGGGAAGAGGGGGAGGGAAGAAGGAAGGAAGCAGGGGAGAGAAGGAAGGAAGAAAGAAGAAAGGATCAAAGGAAAGAAGGAAGGGAGAAGAAGGAGGGAGGAAACAAGGAAGGAGGAAAGGCTTCCAGAGAACAGAAGGAAAGCCAGAAAGAAGCACAGACAAGCAGGACAGCTTGGAAATCTATAGGTTGAACATATTATATATTTAAAAATAAAAAGCAAGTTGTACATAATAGAGATCTGGAATTTCACCTTCACTTTTTTCTGTTCTGTGTATATGGAAATGCCTATTCTATTTTGTATTTGTTAATTTCAGAATAAAAATAAATTTCAGTGTCTCCTTATTTCCTGAAGGATCAAATACAAACTCCTCCATCATTTAAAGCTCTTCACAACCTGACTCCAACTGAGGCTTATTATATACTACTCTTTCTCATGCATTCAATGATCCAGCAAAACTGGCCTTCTTACTATTCCTTACATGTGATATTCCAACTTGAACCTCTGTACCTGAGAACATGTTTTCCTCAGTATCTGGAATTCATGCTCCTTACCATTGCCTCTTAGAAGTTCTAACTCCCTTATAAGAGCAAGTAAAAGATAAGTTCTAGCCCCTTTGCCATTCCTCCCTACCCCCAGTACTGGTGCCTTTCTCTTAAAAAATTACCTTGTATTAATTTGGTATTCTTAAAATATACTTATGTATATTCATGTTATCTCCCTGAAAGGACATAAACTTCTCCATGGAAGTTTATATCTTTGTTTATATCTTTGTATCACTATTGCCTAGCAGAATATCTAGCATATAGATATTAATAAAGGTTTATTATAATATAGTAAAAAATAAAATAATAAAGTAATAGTATAATATACAGATATAATAAATTAATAAATATTTATCAATTATTTTATTTTTATGGGCTTAAAAGATGGGCCAAAACTAAGCAAATGAAATTTGATAAGAATGAGTGTAAATTACAACTTTTTTTTTAGAGAGGGGAGGAGGGCAGGGCAATTGGGGTTAAGTGACTTGCCCACTTATTATGGCTAATAAGTGTCAAGAGTCTGAGGCTATATTTGAACTCAGGTCTTCTTGACTTTAAGGCTGGTGTTCTATTCATTGTGCCACCTAGCCACCCCTAAATTACAATTTTTGAGCAATTCTTATTGTTTAGTTATTTCAGTCATATCTGACTTTCTGTGACCCCATTTGGGGTTTTCTTGGCAAAGTCACTGGAGTGTTTTGCCATTTCCTTCTCCAGTTCACCTTACAGGTGAAGAACTTGAGGCAAACAGGGCTAAGTGACTTGCCCAGGGTCACACAGCTAGTAAGAGTCTGAGGCCTAATTTGAACTCAGGAAGATGAATCTTCTAGATGACTTTATCCACTGCAGCACTTAGCCACCCCTAAACAATTCTAGTAAGAGAAATCTAATAAGGGCTATTTGTGGGGAAAAAAACAAAACAAAACAAAAAACCTGTTTTGTTGACTAAAAAGTCTATACGAATGAGTCAACAGTAGGAGTTGGCTATTTAGTGTAGGAAAAAGAGCACTAGAACCAGGACCCTGGAATGTCTTAGACATTTACTAACTTTATGAGAAGTAGATAAATCAAGCTTCAGTTTTCTCCTCTATAAAGAGGTTATGATATCTGTACTATTTGTCACACAGAGCTATGGTGAAGAAAGTCCTTCTGCAGATTATAAACAAAGTGCTTGTAACATATTATTATTATTTTAAAGATTAGTTTAACCGGGGCTGGTACAGTGAGTAGAGTGCCGACCTTGGAGTCAGGAGGACCTGGGTTCAGCTCTGGCTTCAGACACTTGACACATGCATACAAAAACTAACTGTATGACCTTGGGCAAGTCACTTAGTCCCAATTGCCCCATCCTCCCCCCTAAAAAAAAAAAGCAAAAAAAAATTAGTTTAACCTTAGCCTACTTTAAATAGAAGTGTGGTATTCAGAATGAGGAAGATAACAGTCCCTCTGCTGTCAGCACTAGGCATGCACATTTGTAATATTGAATTCAGTCCTGGGTACCACATCCTAGGAAGTATATTGAGAATTGGAGGATGTCCCTATAGGCTAGGAGTCTTCACTTCGTGTCATATGAGGAAGAGGCAAAAGTAACTAGGGTAGTTTACTCCAGAGAAAGAGAATTTGGGAATGGTATAATCTTTCTTTTCACATATATGAAGAAGTAGCATATGAATGCAGGATTAAACCTTTTATATTCTTGCTCCAGAAAATAGAACTAAGACAAACAGAAAAAAAATCAATTCAAGAGCACCAGATACCACCAAGCTGTGTTTGTTGCTCCATTAATTAAAAAGAAAGATCTATCTTTCCCTCTTTCCAAAGCAATCTGCACAGAAATAGGAAACAATTGCATTACGGTCCTCTCTCTAAATACCAGCCCAGAGGTTCTGCTTATCCCTTTGTTCATCTGCTGTCTTCACTGGTTTTAGAGAGGCAGGTTGGTGTCTAATTCAGAATTATTACTCAGCTACCCGGGCTTACTTTGTCAAATATAAAATTCTCTATTTGCCATGCAAAGCTCTCCATAACCTGTCCCCTGCCTACTTTTTTCAGTCTTCTTATACCTTACTGCCTCCTACATAGACCTACTTTTAGGTCCCTGACTAACATACTCATCTCTCATCTTCATGCTTTTTCACTGTCTGACTTTGCCATCCTTAGAATGCTCTGCCCCCTCACTTCCGCCTCCTTCAAGATTATTCAGATTCCACCTTCTGCAGGAGGACTTTCCTGGTCTCTTCCTCCACCCATACCCATTGCTAGTATCTTCCCCTTTCAGTTGTATATCTGTGGTTCTAGTACCTAGCTATTTACATGTGATCTCTCCCATTAAAATGTATATGCCTTGAATCTGGAACTGGGTTTTGTTTTGTTTTTTTGCCTCTTTTTATATCTCCAGCTTTAAGCACAGTTTCTGACACAAGGGTTTCATAAATGCTTGTTGACACTCCTTTCTTTTTACATTTTTAAAAAATTGTGAACATAACAACAAAATATTTCAAGATATAAAGAACACAGAATAGGATCACATAACAAATTGAGGGGGCAGTGAATAGAGCCCCTGGAGTCAGGACATCCTGAGTTCAAATCTGGTTTCAGACACTTAACACAAAAAACTAGCCATGTGACCTTGGGCAAGTCACTTAACCCCAATTGCCCTACCTTCCCCCCCTCCAAAAAGAAAAATCTAAAAAAAAAATGAAACCAATTTTACTTTCTATTGCTGTACAGTGGTTAAAAAAAAAACATGTGTGTTTAACAAAGTACTAACAAAATTGCTCTGTGACCTCCTCTGTTTTTTTTCTGTGTGTTTTTTTTAAAAAAGATTTATTAGCACCTATTTTCTCCATATCTGTCATTACCCACTAATCTACCTCTTCCTCACCCCATGTCTCCCCTTTTAGGCATATCTTCCCTCTTTCCCTATCTCCCTTTCTAGTACATAACCCTAGGTCTCCCTGAGCACCCCTGGAAAAGCTGAACAGTGGGTAGAGAGAGAGGCATGGTCATCCTTCATCAGTTCCCAGAAGCCCAGAACTGTGGGGCTGGATCAAACTCAATTCCTAGTCTGCAACTATGCTCTGGAGAGGCCCAGAAGTGTCATTTGGAAGCCTTTTCAGCTATTGACTGGATGATGTTTCTCCTGGCCTTTCACACAATTCAGGGCTTCTTTTCTTCAGACTATCTCTTCATCATGAATGCACAATATATTAGCCTACTGCAGTGGGTCAATCCAATTGGCCTATTGATGCCTCATTCCTCTTGCTTGCTTTCCTTCTCTTTCCATGTACCATGGAGCTCAAGTGCAGGACTCAATTGAAGTGGGTATGAATCCTGCTGCATACTCTTACCATCTGTGTGACTCCAGTCTAGGCACTTGGCCTCTGATCCACAGTTCTCTCACCTACAGGATCCATAGTTCTCTAACCTGTATAGGATATTAATAATACCTATCTCCCAGGTTGTTGTGAGCATCAAATGAAGTCATATATGTAAAATACTTTGCAAACTGGAGAGTGCTATTCAGATATCTGTTATTCCTATTACCTTGGTCTCCAGGTTACAGGCCAATTACCAACTATCTAGGGGTTCTCTGGATCAGAATTCAGTTCTCTTTCCAATAGTGCAGGAGGACAGAGCTCAGCACTAGTAGCTCCAACTGTTCCTGTCTTTTTTTTTTTTTTAAAGCAATTGGGGTTAAGTAACTTGCTCAAGGTTACACGGCTAGTCATTATTTATGTGTGGATGCTCATTTTCTGAGGCCGGATTTGATCTCGGGTCATCCCAACTCCGAGGCCGGCGCTCTTACTCACTGTGCCACCTAGCCGCCCCTAACTGTTCTTGTCTTATGACTTATATGGAAATATGTTCTACATGACTGCAGATATATAACCTATATAAAATTGCTTATCATTTTAGAGAGGTGGGAGGGAAGGGAGTGAGAAAATTTGGAATTCAAAAATTTTAGATAATGAATGTTAAAATTTTTTCTTTACATGTAACTGGAAAAAAATAGTATTAAGAAAAAAATAGTTCATATCTGACCCCTTGTAATGTGATTCTGATCTAATCACACTAACTGAATTTCCTGTCTCCAAAGTCATTAATAATCTCTTCACTGCAAAATTCAGTGGTCTTTTCTCAGTTCTTATCCTAATGCTTGAAGAGAGATAGTTTCTAGGAAAAAGTAGTAGATAGTCCCTTTGCACTATGCCCTAATCACTCTTTATCTGGAGTATTGTATTCTGTCCTGGACACCAGGATTTAAGAAGGATGTTGATAAGCTGGAGACAGTCCAGAAGAGGAAAGTAGGAATCCCAAGATCAAGTGACACTGGCATTCTTGGTGTTCCTCCCACATGACACTCCATGACTTTTCAATGACTCTTTTCCATGCCCGGAATAATTTCCTTCCTCACTTCTGCCTCCTGGTTTTCCTGGCTTCCTTCCAGACTCACTTCAAATACCACTTTCTACAAGAGGCTTTCCCCAGTTCTCCCATCCATCTTCCCACCCCAACCCCTACATCTCCCCTTTGAGATTACTTGTATATATCTTGTATAGATATAGTTGTTCCCAGGTAGCCTCCTTCATTAGAATATGACCTTCTTGGATCAGAATTCTTTTTTTCTTCTTCTTTATTAAGGAATGGCTCTCTGGGAGAGGGTGGGGAGAAGAGATGTAGAGAGTGATGTAGGTGATATGGTGATAAAAGTAATTTTTATAAGACAAGATTTTGGGGGGCCAAGAAAGGTTAAGATGTGAATTATGAAAAACATGAGAGGCTTAGCTTTTTCCAAATTCCAGGTCAGACCATTTTACAACCTATATTTACAATCACTTTTTCCTGATTCCTCTAGATAGAGGAAGAGAAATGGATAGGGAGAAGGCATGATACAGTATATGAAAAGCAGTCTCCTTATTTATACAGAACAAGGGGGAATCTTTAGGAATGAACTTGAATTGTCTGTAAAGTAACTTTATCTGACATAGACAGTTATGATATGATAAAGAACCTTCCTGCTGTGTATCTTAAAAAATCAAGAGGAACAACCAAGGAAAATGAGATGGACCTATTTTTCCAGTTCCTTATTTAGGTTTCTGATAATGAAAATATCATCTACATTCACTGCCTCCACTTCCTTGCCACCCACTCACTTCCCATTCTCTTACAATCTAGCTTCTGACCTCCCCACTCTATGGAAACTTCTCTCTCCAAGATTGCCCATCATTTCTTAGCTGCTAAATCTCAGTCATTTCTCAATCCTTAACTCCTTTCACCTCTCTACACTTTTACTCTTTACTATTGACTGTCCTCTCCTGCTAGACACTCTCCTCCCTTAGTTTCTGTAACATTGCTTTCTTCTGGTTCTCCTACTTGTCTGATTTACACCTTTTTCTCGTTCTCCTTTGCTGGATTTTCATGAATTCCCTATGCCTCTGCATGGAAGTTCTTCCAGGTACTTTCCTGGGCCCTCTTCTCTTCCTTCTCTGTTCTGCTCTTTCCCTTGGGGATCAGCCCCCCCTGGATTCAAGTATCACTCCAATGCTAAAGACAACCAACTCTTTTTCTTGAACTTTACTCATACGTTATTGGCTTCTGATTGGATAATCTTCACACATTTAAAATTCAACTTATCCAAAACAGAACTTGTTTTCTTCCTCCGGAAACCTGTACTTCCTCCAACTTCCCTATTCCTGCTCAGAAGACTACCATCTTCCCAGTCACCCAATCATAGCCTTGGAGTCATCTTTGACTTTTCTATCTCCCTCTAGCTTCTTATATAAATTGTTGTGAAATCTTATGGATTCTACCTCAGGAACACATCTCACATCTGTCCCCATCTTTCCACTTGCAAGGCCACCACACTAACTCAAGCTTTCATCATATATTCCCTAGACTCTACTGTAAAAAATAGTCTCCCTACTTCCAGTTTTTCCCCTCTCCAAACCATTCTCCACATAACTGCCAAAATAATCTTCCTCAAGTCAAGTCAGTTTTCTACTCAGTGGCTTCCTATTGTCCCATTTTCTGCAGGAAGTCTTTCTAGATCCCTCTTGACTCTAGTGTTTTCAGTATTCTGGTGGAGAATCTTGCCTCAATGTTGATGGCTACTGACTGATCAGGGTAATGATTGCTGAAGTTTGGGGTAGCTATAGCAATGTTTTAAAATAAGACAAAAATGAAGTTTGTCACATGATGGACTCTTCCTTTCACTTAAACATTTAGAGGCCTTTATAGGGTTATCAATTAGCCTAATTTGAATTCCCAGGGAATAGGGAGGCCTGAGAAGAACAAGGAACAACAGGTCAGTGGAGCAGTCAGAACACACACACACACACACACACACACACACACACACACACACACACACAACATTTATCAATTAAGTTCTCTGTCTTATATGGGTGTGGTTCATGGCACCCCAAAACAATGACAATAGTAACATCAAAGATCAGTGGGCACAGATTACCATAGCAGATATGTTAATAATAATGGAAAAGTTTGCAATATTGTGAAAATTACCAAACTATGACACAGAGACACATTGTGCATACAACATGTTGGCAAAATTGTTCCTATAGACTTGCTTGACACAAACCTTTGATTTGTAGAAAGCTTATCTTCAAAGGCAACTAAAGGAGGTATGCCTGTATAGTTTGTACATAGTTGTTTGCATGCTGTCTTTCCTCCTTAGATTGTAAGCTCCTTGAGGGCAGGAACTGTCTTTTGCCTTTCTTTATGTCCCCAACTCTTGGTACATTGTAGAAACTCCAGAAATGTTACTGACTGACTGACTATAGCAAAAGCTCTTAGCTAAGCATTTAAGGCCTTCCCTATCTAAGTCCAACCTATCTTTCCAGGCATATTTCATAGAACTTCTCTTTACAAACTAGCCACTTGTGGTTCCCCACATATGGTATTTTATTTACCATCTCTATGAACAGGCACAGGTCTGTGCCTGGAATATACTCTTTCATCTCTACTTTTCAGAAACCTTGTCCTCTTTGAAGGTTCAACTCAGACACCACTTTCTCCATGAAACCCACCCAAATCCCCCAGTTGCTTTTTTCTGCCTTGTTTCCCTGTACTATATTTATACATGAACATATTGTATTCTCATTATCCCCATAGACAATCACTTTAGGGCAGGAACATAGTAGGTTCTTAATAAACTCTTGCTGAATTGAATTCAAAGTAACAAGCAGAATCACCTTGGATCCCAAAAGCAAGGATTTGAAAAGCTATATGGCTTACTCGGTTAAATGTGAGCAACAAGAGAGCAGTGATGGCATCATGGACAAAGCACTGGGTTTAGGCAGAAGACCTCAGTTAAATTCCACTTCTGCCACTTATTACCTTTATAACATTGGGCAAATTACTTAATTTCTCTCTGGGTCTTGCTTTCCTCATCCATTAAATGAGGGCACTGGATTATGCTGCCTTAAGTCCTTTCCATCTATAAACCTATACCACCCCTGTTATAGGAATTCCACCTGTGTAAAGTAAATGCTTTCATGTATGGGCTAATGGTCTCTCTCAGACTTATTTTAATTCTTCCCTCCAAAAAAAGAAATCCACATGTATTAAACATGTTCCTGTCACATAGAAGACAAAAATAAAATAGTCCCTATTCTAAAGGAGCTTATAATATACTGTGGGAAAACAATGTAAATGCAGATAAGTAAATATATTACATTTGTGGATGGGGAAGGACATGAGTCAAGATTGTCAATCAATTGTCAATTGATTCCCATCTTCACCCCAGCCAGTTGATGGAGTTGCAGAAGATAATTGGAATTGCAGGTAATAAAGACAATGGAGTAACAATGTGGTGAACAAGAAAAAAGACACATCTACATGTTATTCCTTTACCAAGTGTAAAGAAATTCTTTTTGATAGAACTAGAGTATGTCTAACTGAAGGTTTGGTTACAGGGAACAGTAGAATTTTAAAAGCCAGATAGCTTTGTAGAGGGTGAGCCCTGACCACAAAGACAAGAGCCATCAATGGAGGCAGAACCCAGTTCTTGAGAAGGGACTGCTTTTTGTTTTTCCCCTTAACACCTCTACCAGATGGTAGTGGTGGTAAGCCCTTACCTAGTGAACCATAGGCCATTTTCCTTTGCAGTAAAGTCACTTGCTTAATAGGAGACACCGTACTCAGTAGGGAGCAGGCAAAAAAAACAACTCAGATGTGATATCTCTAAAGAGAGTGACCTCTGGCAGCAAGGAAGAGAGCTAAGTATAGATTCAAGAATGAATTAGGTCTGGCAGTAAGGAGTAGAGATGCAGAGAGAAACAGGTCAAGTCCAGGTTAAGCAGACTACTATGAAAAGACACTGCACTTAGGGGTAAACAGCATCAGAACATCATGAGAAGAAAAAGGACAGGAGGCCATTGCAATACAGGAGGCATGAGTTACCTCATCCACATGTATGTCTTATATTTGTGCCCCCTACCAGGATTCTGTTTGTGTGCTCACTATTTCTAGTGCTTTCTGTCTCCAGTGCTTAGGATGGCACCTGGCACATAGAAGATACTTTATTTATTTTTTTTGCTTTTTTTTTTTTTTGGAGGACAATTGGGGTTAAATGACTTGCCCAAGGTCACATGGATAGTTTTTTTGTGTTAAGTGTATGAGGCTGGATTTGAACTCAGGTCCTCCTGATTCCAGGGCCAGTGCTCTATTCACTGTGCCACCCAGCTGCCCCTAGAAGATACTTTATAATGTTTATAGAATGAATGAATTTCAGTTATAGAATGTATGAGATAAGCATTGAATATATTTCAAACCCATAATTTTAGCTCACTCTGCCCCATATAGCTTATTGATATAGAACTCTATCAGTTAGTTGGGTGGTTTTATATTTAGGCAATCAAAACCTCCTAATACTAATAATGATAGCTTGCATTTATATGGTGCTTTAAAATTTGCCTGCCACTTTATGAATGCAATGCCTGCTGGCTAGATTTGTGCTTTTCTTAATATCCCCACATATTTATTCTACCTGGAAGGTGTCAAATGGGGAAAGCATCAGTGACTTGTACAGCCTCAAGGGATTAAGCAAAGGGGAGCTGTATAAGCCCTTTGATGGGCCTTTAAATCCAATTGCCTGAACTTCTTTATGGCACCACAGCAGAGAGTCATGCTTGGGCACTATGCCAGGCAGACCAGGCCAGAAAGATAGGGCAGAGACAGACTCCATAGCAGTGAGTTAGCTGACTGCACTTAAGATTTTGGGTGGAGGTCTCTCTGTGGCATAACAATAGGGGATTCCCCACACCCACCCCCCATTTCTCTTGGGCATCTGGAGTTTAACATCAGGAACATCATCTCCTCAGGGAGAGGCTGACCACTGCTTTGAAAATGTGAGGGAAATGTTGACAGAGATATAGCTTGAACAAAGAGCTTACCTTATGAATTAACAGGACCCTGGCCAGATGGCAGCATCAGATGAAGTCAGAGATCTTTGCTGGAACCTTGGCCAGCTCCAGAATTTTATCTGATAATCAGCCAGAGTCAGGCATAGATAAATATCTCCATATGAGTCAGAGTGGGATCTCCCTTCAAATGTGTTGAGACTGTCTATTTCATTCCTCTATAATGTTGGAGATCAACAGCAGTTCGCCTCTGCCAATGACTCTCCCTTGTCAAAAGAGGGAATTCTTTTGCACAATTATCTTCTTTAGTTCTGATTGATTTTGGTTGTACCATTGAAGTGGCAGTTAGGTTTTTAGTTTTAGTTTTCCTAGGAAGGGGTGAACCAGCCCAGGTCGGAAACGGAGCAGGTAGGATCCATTCTTTAGTCCGAGCAGGTCAAAGCTCTGGAGCTGCAATCTCTCTCTTTGTCATTCTGAGAAGCCTTGTGTAGGAGCTAGCATTATGGGAACCTAACTGCCACTTCACCATATTCTCTTGATTCTCTTCACTGCTGTCTCCTTGTCTTCTCCTCCTAGGCTCATAGGCTTAGTCCTAGAAAGAAGCTCAGAGTTCATTGAATTCAACCCTCTGATTTTAAAGATGGAGAAACTGAAGCCAGAGACATTATTGAGTCTTGCCCAAGGTCACACAAGTAATAGATACCAGAGGCAGGATTTGAACTCAAGTCCTCCAAATAGCCCTCTATTGTGCAACAAAATCTCTATAATAATAGATGGTATTTATATAGTACTCCACATAATTACCTCATCTGATCCCACAGTGGGTACTATGTATTATTATCCCAACTCTATAGACAAAGAAATTAAGGCTAGGAGAGAATAAGTGAATTGGCTAGGGTCATATAGCTGGTAAGTGTCAAAGACAAACATTTGAACCTGGAGTTTCTGTCTCCAAATCAGCATGTTTACCCACCACCCCCACCATACTGCTAAAAGGAATCACTCAGAAACAGAAATCAAAACTATTACTCAAAAGCAAAGAAATCTTTGATGATGGATGAATGAATGAATGGATGGATGGATGGATGACTACATAGAATTATATCCTCTAAATATAGGGATAACTTGTCCCCAGAGTTGCTCAATCAACACTTACTTATGGAACAACATTTTAAAAATTAAATTGAGCAGCTAATGAACACTGTGAACAATACACAAAAATGATGGTATTATCAATGCCTTCAAGAAGATTACCAATGGAAGTGACAAGACTTATTCACATGGAACAATTAAAGAATGATAACTCAGGGCATGGCTAGGTGGTGCAGTGAATAGAGCATGAGCCCTGGAGTCAGGAGGAACTGAGTTCAAATCCAGCCTCAGACACTTGACATACTTACTAGTTGTGTGACCTTGGGCAAGTCACTTAACCCCAATTGCCCTGCCCTCCCCCCTCAAAAAAAAAAAAGAATAATACTCAGTACTCAAATGAGTTGGGATTTCATACATTTGGAAGTTCCTATGCCTGCCCATCCTGTGCTACTTTGACACATATCCTCCCATAAGTTCATTTCAGGGGTCCATCTATCAAATGGGAGCTTTCCATGATTTCTCTTGACATCACAGAAAGACCAATGTAGAAAAGAGTTATACTATGTGGACATAAGAGATTACAGATTGGGGGAAGGGGTATTTAGTATGCTTGCTATCTTGGGATGGGGGTTGGGGAGAGATGGGGAAAAATTTATAACTCAAAATCTTGTGGAAATGAATGCTGAAAACTAAAAAATAAATAAATAAATTTATATTAAAAAAAAAGTGTTATACTATGTGGTGCAATATCTATGTATTCTAGAAAGTGAAAGAAAGAAAAAGATCAGTCTGAATTAGGATCATTAAGGAAGATTTTGTGGAGGGTCCTGAAGCTTGGTCCTTGGAATACAGGTAGGATTTGGACAGGACTTAGGGGTGGGGAACCTGCTATCTTGAGATCACATGTGGCCCTTTGACTGAATCCAAACTTCACAGAACAAATCCCCTTAAAATGACTTGTTATGTAAAACTTGGACTTAGTGAAAAGGCTAAGATCTAGAAGGCCACATGTGTGTGGCCTCAAGGCTGAAGGTTCCCCATCCATTTGATAGGGTGAAAGGAGGCCAGTTTTATGTAGGGAAATAGCATGAGTAAAGGCAGGAATGAGATTTGGAAAATGTTCCCTTTTGACTCATAGAAATAAAAGTATTTAAAGTTAGAATGATAAGTTGGGGGAGCTAGATGGTGCAGTGAATAGAGCACTGGCCCTGGAGTCAGAAGGACCTGAGTTTGGATCCGGCCTCAGACACTTAACACACACAAACAAAAGCCTACCTGTGTGACCATGGGCAAGTTACTTAACCCCAATTGCCCTCCAAAAAGCAAAAAAAAAAAAAAAAAAAAAAAAGATAAGTTGGCCCGACCTCTCCATATTTATAAATAAGAAAATTGAAACCCAGAGAGGGAATTGATTCTTCCAAGGTCAAATAGTTAGGAGGATCAAGGTTTGAACTCAGTTTCTCTAGCTCTAAATCCAGTGCTCTTGCTACTACATCATTCTACAATCTTAATTTTGCAATGAAAATAACGTACATATTTTTTATTTCCAATGAAGGTCTCAGACCTTCCAATTTCTTGGACATAATGAAAAATTGAGGCAAACATGGTACCTTTGATTATAGGGTGGGACAGATTCAACTGAATGTTTAAAAATAAAATTCTAGGCCTTCAGAAGAATAACCAGAATTTTCAAGTAGGTGATATCACCCAGACAGTCTCAGAGGAATCATAGATGAACTTGACGATCTCTTAGGTCCTCTCTGACTCCAAAATTTTACAATATGGTACCCCTAAAGAGCTGGGCCCGTGGGGAACTCCTTCCACCAAAGCTAACAAAATGTAAGTTCTAGGGGGCTGCCTGAAACACATAGAGGTTAAGTGACTTGCCCATGGTCACAAAGCTAAGAAGTATTAGAAGTAGGATTTGAAGTCAGGACTTTCTGACTCTATGTCACTTGCATTCTATCCATGATGCCACTCAGTTTGTCTTGTGATAACATTCCAGAAACTGAGAGTGAAAAAAAGAGGATACTCTCCAGACCTTGAGGAAATACAATGAAACAAACAAAAAAGGGCTAGGGGATCTGGGATGGATCTAACTGCGCCTGAACTGAATTCTTCAGCTTCTCCAAAGCCCCATTCCTGCCTCTCCCTCAGGCTTTTCTATGTCTGCTGATGTTACCACCATATGTCCAATCACTTAAACTCAGAAACCTTATTTAACTTTTATTCATTCCTCTTCCTTCAACATCCAATCAATTCCCAAATCCTGCTGTTTCTGCTTCTCTAATATATCTTGCATCTATCCTCTCCTTTCCACTCCCACCACTACTCTAGTCCAGAGTCTCACCCCTTCTGGGCTAGACTATTTTAATAGCCCTCCAAGTGATCTTCCAGTCTTCATTATTTCCGCCTCTTTAATCTTTGCTTCATAACTCTGCCTATTTAGTCTTCATAAGGTATAACTCTAAGGTCTCAAAAGCCTACCTTGGCTCCCTATTACCACCAATCAATAATGAAGTGTTTAAAGCACAAGCCAGTGCCAGGCACTATTCTAATCACTAAAAATACATCGAAAAAGCAAAAGCAGTACCTTCCTTCAAGTAACTTACATTCTAATGAAGGAGAAAACACAGACTATATATGTGTGTGAGAGAGAGTGTGTATGTGTATATATATATATATATGTGTGTGTGTGTGTGTGTGTGTGTGTGTGTGTGTGTGTGTATGTGTGTGTGTGTGTTTGCCAAATAAGTATTAGTTCTCCTGGTATTCAAGATCCTTCATAATATGGTTCCGGATTTTTCCTGCCTAACTCCTACTACTTATCTATCTACAGATATTCTACATTTGAGCCAGACTATAATACTCACCATCCTTATCCTACCTGTCTTGCCCCGCCCCTTTCTCATGCCTTTGTTACTTTAATTCCTTTTGTCATATGTCTGATAATGGACTATCCTACAAACCTCCCAGAATCTCTAGGTACTGAAATTCCTCTCTTCCAGTAGAGAGAGCACTGGCTTTGGAATCAGAGGACCATGGTTCAAATTCCAGTTCCATTTGCCTTATTTCTCTATATCCCAGTTTCCTCATCTATAAAACGCGGGTGCTAGACTTGGGCTTTGAAGGCTCTAAATCTGGGATTCTGGAGTCACACTCAAGGACCATCTTCTCCATGGAGTATTCCTGGATCCCTCCAGCTCAAGAAGCAAGGTCTCTTCTTCCTCAACTTGCTCCTAGTACTTTGGATCCCTCCTTTTGTACTCATTTCATTCTGCCTTGTGTTATATCTATTTGTGTCTTAATATCTGCATATGTGTCTTAACATTATACTGCTAGTGAAGCTTTGTGACTGTAAATGATGGAACACTATAGTCTCTGAAGAATTTATGTCAGGGCTCAACCAAAGGGCAATGGGAAGATGAATGGTCAGTGTGAACAGCACACATTTTAAAAATTTGTTCAGAAGAAGCTTCTTAAAGCATCTTTATTATCAGAGAAATGTGTGGGGAATATATGGGCAAGAGAGAGGGAAACCAATGGAAAACCACCAGTCCATGGTTATCTAGGCAAATTGGAGAGCCGGGGTTCCTAACCTGGGGCCCATTTACTATGCTCTTCTCTATCCTAATCAGGCATACCATAAAAACCTCTATTGACTAGTTGTACTCTTAGGGATATTGGATTCTTCCTTGTTTCAGCTCATTGAGGGTTATTATTTTTTTGGAGGGGGGAAGGCAGGGCAATTGGGGTTAAGTGACTTGCTCAAGGTCATACAACTAGTGTCAAGTGACTAAGGCTGGATTTGAACTCAGATCCTCCTGACTCCAGGGCTGGTGCTGTATTCACTGTGCCACCTAGCTGCCTTGAGAGTGATTATTTTAAAATGCAGTATGAGAAAATGGATGGTGCTGGTCTTGAAGTGGAAAAGACCTGGGTTCAAATCTTGCCTCTTATTAGGAGGTGCATATTTGCTGTGTGACCCTGAGCAGGTCACTTATGTTCTCTGAAACCCCATTACCTCGTCTGTAAAACAGAGAGAGTAATGCCTGCACTACATGCCTCACAAGATTGTTGTAAGCCTTAAAACGTAAAAAAAACCCAACAAAAACCGTGTTATTATTCTGGAACTATCCGTCTTCTTGGAGAGGAACGTCTTAGAGTCTGGGCTTCATTTCTCTCTTCCCAGATGTCCTTGTGTGAGTAGATCTGATGGTAGCCAGGGAGTCCAAGGGCAGTGAGACCAGATTTTAAAAGTTCAGGCCTCATATTTCATATCTGCTTCTGGGTCCTGAAGCATTGGTGGCTCAGTCAAACCTTCAGCTGCCAAGACAGCCACAAGTACGGTCCTGAGAGCAACCTCAGAGGCCTAGAGGCTAGACCTGGGAAGGTGCTTGAAGACCCAGCTCAAGTATCACTTTCCCTGTGAAATCTTTTCTCATCTTCCCAACTGCTGATGCCCATATTCCCAGACGACTTTGTATGAACTACTAAACTACAGCACTTTTAGTTACTTAACTACTTTGTATTTATTTGCATTTTCCCTTTATATTTATTTGCATATTAATATATAAATATATATAATATATTTATAAATATATATTTATAAATATATATTTATAAATATATGTTATATATTTATAAATATATGTTATATATTTATAAATATATATTTATAAATATATATTATATATTTATAAATATATAGATTTATAAATATATATTTATATATACATATATAAATATTTGCATATTTGTCTTCTCTATTAGAATATAAATTTCATTATTATTATATATATATTTATAAATATATATATACATATATAAATATTTGCATATTTGTCTTCTCTATTAGAATATACATTTCAGCAACATCTGGCTTCTTGTTATTTCATTCCTGTGACATTCCATGCCTTCTCACTGACTATCCCCCAGGCCTGGGATGCTCTCCCTCCTGACCTCCACCTCCTGGCTTCCTTCAAGGCTCACCTCCAATTCTGCCTTCTGAAGGAGGCCTCTTCTATTTTATTTTATTTATTTATTTTGCTTTTAGGAGGGCAATTGGGGTTAAGTGACTTGCCCAAAGTCACACAGCTAGTAAGTGTGTTAAGTGTCTGAGGCCAGATTTGAACCTGGGTCTTCCTGACTCCAGGGCCAGTGATCTATTCACTATGCCACCTAGCTGCCCCCAGGAGGCCTCTTCTAGTACCTCGGCCTCAGCTGAGAGCACCTTCCTTCTAATGTTACCTTCCATCCACTTGGCACATATCTTGTATGTACATAGTTGTTTACATGTTATTTCCTCATTAGAATGCAAACTTCTTGAGGGCAGGAACTGTTTTCGAGTTTCTTAATATCTTCTCATTGTTGAGTCATTTTTTTTCAGTCGTGTCCAACTCTTTGTAACCCTATTTGAAGTTTTTTTTGGCAAATAGACTGGAGTGATTTGCCATTTCCTTTTCCAACTCACTTTACAGATGAGGAAACTGAGGCAAACAGGGTTAAGTGACTTGCCCAGGGTCACATCTGACATAGGATTTGAACTCAGGTCTTCATGACTGCAGGCCCCAAAACTCTACCCACTGGGTGCCGAGCTGCCCATTTGTATCCTCAGTGCCTAAGAACTTAAATGTTCACTGACTCACGAGTAGGATTTATTACATTCTTTGTATTTGTATAAGAACAGTACTTGTCACATAGTAGGCATTTAATACTTGTTTGCTGCTTAATTAAAGGAAGGGCTCCCCCTCCTCTCAGGGCCTCCCATGCTAGGATGCTCTCCTCACTTTTCCCTCCTGTAGTCTTCTCTTCTTTGTTTCTTTCTTTCTTTTTTTTTCTGGCTTTTTGGAGGAGGAAGGTAGGGCAGTTGGGATTAAGTGACTTGCCCAAGGTTAGTTTTGTGTTAAATGACTAAGGCTGAATTTGAACTCAGGTCCTCCTGACTTAAGGGCCGGTGTTCTACTCACTGTGCCACCTAGCTGCCCCATTCCTCTCTTCTTTCAAGGTTCAACTCCTACAAGAGACCTTTCCTAACTCCCTCCAGTTGTGAGAGCCTACTTCTACCTGAGATTACTTTATATTCCTTCCTACAAACTTTCTATTTTCTGGTCAACCAACAGGGGTTTATTAAGCTCTTGCAAAGTGCCAGGTGCTGTTAGGACTTAGGGCTACAAGACAAAACCAAAATCCTGCCCTGGAGAAGCTGATATTCTAAAGGAGGGGAGGGACCAGGGGAACAACTTGTGCACATCTAAGAATATTCAGAATGTATGCAAAAAGAATACCAGTAGCTTTGGGAAGAGATGCATGGGAAGTGGGGAAGGGGTTGTAACAGGGCAGTGCTTGAGCCAAGACTAGATGGAAACCAGGGATTTTATGAGACAGTGATGAGGAGGGAATGCATTCCCAGAAGTGAGGGGCTATGCTAGGGCACGGATGGCTCTCTACGAGTGGGGAGTAGGAGCTTCATAATTGTTTGCTGAACTGAATACTGGAAAAGGGGTAGGAGGAACGGTCTGATGAAGGGGGATTGGGAACTACAACAATAAGAAAAGCTCCTGGGTGGCTAGGTGGTGCAGTGAATAGAGCACCAGCCCTGGAGTCAGGAGGACCTGAGTTAAAAAATGATCTCGGACACTTGACACACTTTAATAGCTTTGTGACCTTGGGCAAGTTACTTAACCCCAATTGCCCTCCAAAAAAAGCAAAAAAACCAAAAAGTTCCCATTTGTAATTGGGGTGGGGTCAACCACTTGTTTTGGAGGCAAATAATGTTTGCATTATTATCTCCATTTTATGTTTTCTTTCTTCTGACTCTCTTCTTAACTCCTTACAATCCAGCTTCCAATCCTTCCAACCTCATCATTTCATCGCCATTGCTCCCTCCAAAGTTAACTATGATCTCTTAATTGCCCAATCCAATGGCCTTTCTCAATCCTTATTCTCCTTGATTTGGCTGCAACCTTTGCCACTGTTGTTCACTCTTACCTCTCTGATACTGTCTTCTCTCTGGGTTTTTGGAACCCCACTCTCTCCTGTTTTTCCTCCCTCGAACTTGACAACACCTTCTCTGTCTCCTTTGCTAGATTCTTTTCCAGAGCATATTCTTTCCACCCTATCTGAGAACCCTCAATGTTCTTTCCTAAGTACTTTTCTCTTCTCCCTCTACACCACTTCACTTGATCATTTCCTCAACTCTCATGTATTTAATTAACCATCTCTATGCTAATGAATCTCAGATCTACCCATTCTGTACCTCTATATCTACCCATACCAACCTCTCTGCTGGCCTTCAATATCACATCTCCAACTGTCTTTCAGACATCTCGAACTAGACACCTTAAACTCAACATGTCCAAAATCGAACTCTTTATCTTTTCTCTTAAGCCCTCCCCTCCCCTCCACCTTCCCTATTACTGTAGAAGACAACACTCTTCTCCTAATCCCTCTGTTTCTTAACCTAGGAGTTAATTTTGACTCCTCACTATCTCTCACCCCTATATCCAAGCTGTTGCCAAGACCAGTTGATTTCACCTTTGTGACATCTCTATTTATTTATTTATTTATTATTAGTAAATAGTATTTTTTCTAATTATGTGTAAAGATAATTTCACATTCTTTTTTTTTTTTTTTTTTGCTTTTTGGAGGGCAATTGGGATTAAGTAACTTGCCCAAGGTCACACTGCTAGGTTTTTTGTTTGTGTGTGTTAAGTGTCTGAGGCCGGATCTGAACTCAGGTCCTTCTGACTCCAGGGCCGGTGCTCTACTCACTGCACCACCTAGCCACCCCCACATTCATTTTTAAATAAGATTTTGAGTTCCAAAATTTTCTCCCTCCCTCCCATCTCCTCTTCCCAAGCAATCTGATATAGGTTATATGTGTGCAATCATGGAAACATGTTTCCACATTATTCTCCCTTAAATAAGTCCTCTTTTCTCTTCTGACACTGCCATCATTCTCAGACAGACCCTCATCACCTCACAGTTTGATTATTGCAATAGCCTGTTGGTGGTTCTGTCTTCCTCAAGTCTCTTCCCTACTTCAATATGTCCTCCATTCAGCCAAAAGTGATTTTTCCTAAAGCACAGTTACTATAATGTCAATCCTGCCTCCACTGGCTCCCTATTGCTTCCAAGATCAAATACAAAATGTTCTGTTTGGTTTTCAAAGCCCTTCATCACCTATGCCCCTCCTACCTTTCCAGCCTTCTTACACCTTGCTCCCTGCCACTTCTATCCAGTGACATTGGCTATTCCACAAACAAGACACTCATCTCTCCAACTCTGGGCATCTCTGCTAGCTGTCCCCCATGCCTGGAATGCTCTTCCTCAACACTTTGGCCTCCTGATTTTCCTGGCTTCATTACAGCCCAAACTAAAATCCCATCTCTTATTGGAGGAAGCCTTTCCCAACCCCTCTTAGTTATAGTGTTTTCCCTCTTTATCCTGTTTGTCTTTTTATTTGAATGTTTTCTACCCCCATTAGATTGTAAGCTCCTTGAGGGCAGGCCTTTTGCCTCTTTTTGTATCCCCAGTGCTTAGCACAGTGTCTGGCACCTACTAGGTGCTTAATAAATGTTTCCTGATTGATTACAGAAGAGAAAACTAAAGCTCAGAGAAATTAAATCACTTGCCCACAGTCCCCAAAGCTCATTTGAGAGGCAGCCTGACTCACTGCAATGAACACTGACTGTGCATTCAGAGGAGCTGGCTTTTAAGTCTGTCCATTGCTTATTGCCTGTGTGATCTTGGGCATATAACCTGACCTCTCTAGAGAGACCTCCAAGACGAGAGTATTAAACTAGGTGTCCTCTGAGGTTCCTTCCAGCTTTAAATCTTTCAGCCTCAGGAGACCTAGGCCCCCTGACACCAAGTCCCAGGCTCTTTCCACTAACACACTCACTTTCCCAGCTGAGAACAATCCAGCAGCTCCAGCAGCAGCAGCAGCACGTAAATTAACTAGGTCATCTCTGCAGCTTTCGAGTTTGGAAGGGAAACAAAAGGTTTCTGAGAAGCCAGAGGTGTCTTTCTGGGCCACGGAACCAGCCGAAAGCCCTGCAGGAAAATGGTCAGCTGCAAGAAGAGAGACCTCTGTAGTTCTAATTATTATTATCATTTTAAAATCCATTTTCCCTGGATTCCTGTAGTTGGAAAAAGGGAGGGAGGGACAGAAGGCATGAGGCACCTCCTTAAGGCTGCCTGTGGGGTTTGCTGATGTTGCTCAGTACTGAGGATGCTCTTACATACAGGGACATAATTTTTTTGGAAAATACATTTTTTGCTTATTTGTTTATTAAAATGCTCCTTTCTTTTTCAACTAAAACAAAGGAAATACATTTTTAACTCTATTTTTCATTTTTACATCACCTACCTTGTCTAATATACCATTCCTCCCACCTTGTCCCAAAAGAGGAAAAAACAATTCAGTAAAGCTAATCAACACATAGGATAAGTCTGACCTTTTATATGCAGTTTCATACTCATAAGGCCCCCATCTCTTCCAAGAAGTGTGTGTGCATGGCTGGGGGGAGGGGGGGAAGGCTTGCAATGACAGGGCATAATTTCAGGCAGAGCTGCCTGTTTTAAGAGGTTAAGAAAAGGTAAAGGAACTCGGGAAGAAATTAGACAATTGTGATGATGTCTGTATGAATACGTGCATGTACATATGTATAACTGCCATTTACATAGCCCTTTAAGGTTTGCAAAGAGCTTTAAACAATATTTCATTTGAACCTCACAACCATCCTGTAAAGGGAGGAGTATCAAGTAGTGTTCTCATTTTACAAAAGAATAAATAGGCCCACGTTTCCATGTCTTGCCCGGGCCACACAACTTCACCTAATCACCACACTTTTTAGAATTGGAAAAGAGCTCATTGGCCATCTAAAGAATCCCCCTGCAATATGTCTGACAACTGATCATCCTGCCTCTACAGACCACCTCTGGGGAAGAAAGGACCACCTCTCAAGGCAGCCCATTCCACAGCTGGTGAGCTCCAACTCTTAGGAAGCTTTCCCATATATGGAGCCTAAATTTGGCTCTTTGCAACTTCCACCAACGCTTCCTGGTTCTGCATTCTGGAGCTAACCAGATTAAAACTAATCATTCTTCAACATGGCGGCCCTTCAAATGTTGGAACAAAAAAGACCTTGTCAACACCAAATCTTCTACCAGTTCCCTCAGCTGAGCATCATATAGTATGGACTTGCAGTCTTTCACCTTCCTTGCTGTTCACTTTGGGGATCCTCTCTAACTTAGCAATATCTTTCTTGTACTGTAGTGTCTAGAACTGACTTTGATGCTGCTGCTTTTCTTTTATCCATGCCAAGTACAGTAGGACCAATCATCTCCTTAGTCTGGGAAACTAGGCCTCCGTTAATGCAGTCTAAGATCGCATTAGCTTTTTGGGCTGCAGAATCACCCTTCAGATCCCACCAAGCTTCCCAGTGCACTTGTGTGTAACTAAAGAGGAATTTGAATCCAGGTCTGTTCCCCATACCTTTTGTGAGATTGCCTCTTTAATCTTTATATGCTTATTGAATGGAAAAAAAGCAGTGAGGTAGCAGGCTCTTGAATAGAACACCCCTATAAGGGGTCACAGGAAGGAGAGAATGATCAGGGAAGAAGAGGAAAGATTTTTCTCTGCTTTTAAAAAAGGGCAAGAATGGGCATTTTAATTGTTAACAACATTTTCTTATTGCAGCACTTAGCAAAAAGTAGAAAAAAGCATTTTTCTCCCTGTCCTTCCAGGTACCTACTTTAAACCTGGGGAGGAAGAGAAAGATGAAGTGACTTGTCCCTTTAAAACCCTGAGAGGTGGGAGGGGGAGCCCATAGACTGCATGAGTGTTTGCCTGCAGGGGGTGTGTGGGGAGAGGACCAGGCTTGTCTCTAACTAGTTCCTTTAGCCAGGATGAGTCAAGAAAAACAATCCCAGCCCCAGTGATCCAGAGAGGATAGGGGAGGTCTACAGAAGAGTGCCATCTCCTGCCCTCATCCAAAGCTGAAGAGTCTCTGTCTGTGTTTGTCTTTCTCTCTGCCTCAGGAACAATACACACCTCTACACCAGCACCAGAACCCTTTCTTATTTTGACTTCTTTTGTTGTGTTTTGCTCTCAGGGGAAAATATCCTACTTGTCTTTGGCAGGAAGGTGTTGAAGAGGTGACTGACTGGCCATTAACTAAAATACTGTTGCTTCTTAAGTGCCAATGTACTTCAGTGTGAGATCCTTTGGGAATATTCTCTTAGGAAAGACTTGATCCCAGGAAAAGTGTTGGAGGATTAGAGAGTGATCAATTTAGACTTGCTGTGGGGAGGGAGGAAGTGATAAGGGAAGACTTCAATCCCTGAAGTTCAGTCTGCAACCAGGAAACACAAACTAATTAGCTACTTCTAGTCATGGCGACTGGCCCACCAGTGATAACTAATGATAGGTACGTGCCTATCCTGCTGCTCCCATCTGAGCCTTAATCTGGCTCTCTTGACATCGTATATGGATATTAATGGAACACAGGACACTCCCTTTTTAATCTTGCCCTCATGCTCTAAGACCAGCCCAAGACTTCACCAAAAGGGTAATATTTGGGTCTCAGTTTCATCAGGCACAGACAGGGTTTGGGGATGGCATTCCAGGTCAAGAAATTGGTTGAATAAAGACATTAGGCTCTGGAAAGTGTGAGGATATATTCCAGAAACAGGGAATAAATAGTCCAGAATGATTGGAAGTAGAGTAGATGAAGTTAGAATAATAGATTGAGGCTAGGTTGCAAAGGGATAGTGGTTTACTTTCTGTTTCCTTTATATGTCCATTCCATCTCTTTGTCTTTGCCCAGGCTGTGCTATCCCCCATACCTGGAAGGCATTCTCGCTTCAACTTTACTTCTTAAAATCCCAAGCTTCCTTCAAAGCTCAAAGACAACCTCCTTATGGGAGGCCATCTTGATCCCCTCAGCCGTTGATACTTTTTCCCAGAAAATACTTTGCATATTTGAATTTTATGCTTACCTTTCTGTGTACAGGTTATTTCTATCCTAGCAGAATGTCATGGGTGTGTTGTATTTTTGTCTCTGTATCCTCCGCATCTAGCACTGAGTCTGGTACATTGTAAGCACTTAATAAATGTTTGTGAAGTGAATGAATATTTATCCACTAGGGAACCTGATTCAGTAAAAGTTTTGAATTGGAATTGAGGTGATCAGTGCTCTCTGTGCTTTAGGAAGAGTAATACTGCAGAGGATGAATGATAGCTTGAACCTGAGAGAGGCTGAAACCTGGAAGCTATCAAGGCAAATGAGAGGTATTAAGGAGCTTAGCTAACTAGAGTGGGATGATGGGAAGGGGAAGAGGGCGGTCTGATTCTAGTGCTATGGTAGAGGTAGAACTGATAAGATTTGGTGACAGATTGGGAAAAGAAAAAGTTTGAAGTGGCCAGTGGTTTTCAAGGTTGGGTGATATAAGCAGATATAAGACAATCAAGAGAAAGATAAAAACAGGTCTGGGATGGGACTAACAAACTTGGTATTAGACCTGTTGACCAGCAGGACTGGGTGATTCGAGGTGGAACTGAGGATATCCCCAAATTTATCAGGATGACTTATGTGGGAAAAAAAGGAGGTTATAATGTAATGTTATATGTTATACTATAACAGAGGTTATAAAGGTAAGAAATATCCCATAGAGCAGATGACTTGAGCCATGAGTCTGCCTAGCTCAGTAGCCTAGGTATTTCCAATAAGGAACAAAAGGAACCAGGAACCATGACCAGGAAAGAAAAAAAGTGTTAAGTTCTTTCAGGCCAGAAATTGTTTCATTTTTGTCTTTTTTTTTTCTCTAGTAGCTAACACGAGTCCTGGCACATGGTGGATGGTTGTTTATTCATACATTCATTCAATCACTTATTCCACAAGTACTTTTCAGACTCAATAAATTTATATAAATGGATTTGGAATGAATGAATGAAAGTCCAAAGCCTCTACCTCCCCCACCGCCAGCCCCACCCCCCACCATTTCCTGTAGGAAGGAAGGAGACTTAGAATCAATCTCAGGGTTGCAATAGACCACAGAGTCATGTAGGGCAACCTGTCATTTAGCCTTGCTTTGAAGATCCAGAGTGAGGAAGAATAATGCTGTCTCCTGGGGTCTGGCTCTCTAATTGTTTGAAAATTTTTCCTTATGGCAAACCCAAATCTGTTTTGTCATAACTTCCATGAGCTCCTTCAATGCTGCTCTCGGTCAAGCAAAATAAACAAGTCAAATCCCTCTTCCCCAAGGCAACCCTTCAAATACCTTCAAATAGAGTCACCTTGCTCAGTTTTCAGGATTGTTTTCTTTCCTTTTCTTAAATTTTTTTCTTTTTAAAACATTTTGTTATATGGATTGGCTCTCTGAGAAGAGAGGGAGGATATGGGGAAATGCAAGTGATATGAAAACAAAGTTATCCATAAAAATTATTTTTAAAAGAAATGCTCACAAACCATCCTTTTAATAATATATCCTGGAATTTTGCCAGTAATCAAAGTCAAGCTCACTAGCTTATTATTTTTAGATTATAACACCTTCCCTTTTTTGAAAATTGGGATAGTTTGCTTCTTCTTCAGGCCAGTTTCACCTTTCCAATTTTCTGTGCTCTTTCTTTTCTTAAATGTTGGGGTTTTTTAAATGCTTTTCTCTTACATCACTGTCACTTTCCAGTGACTCCCTTCACATCAACAGAATATCCTTTTGCAACAAGTAAAGTGACATGGTCAACCAAAGCAAAGCAAGACTTTGGCCATATTTTAAAACATAGGTCCCAAGAGTTTACTGCCTCTGCTGAGAGCCTTCTCCATGAGTTCTTTTTTTTTCCAAGTAAAACATATAGAAGACTTCACAAATTGGTACGTCATTCCTGCATAAATGCCATACTAATCTCTATGTTGTTCCAGTTTTAGTATGTTGCTGTTCAGTCATTTCAAACCCATTGTGACCCCATTTGGGGTGGTGTGTATGTGTGTATGTGTCTCTGTGTGCGTGTTATTGTTTTTTGGCAAAGATTCTGGAGTGATTGCCATTTCCTTCTCCAGCTCCAGTTTTTTTACAGATGAGGAGACCAAGGCAAATAGAGTTAAGTGACTTGTGCAGGGTCATACAGCTAATAAGAGTCTGAGGACAAATTTGAACTCAGGAAGATGAATCCTCCTGACTCTAGTCCTGGTGCTGTAGTCACTGTGCTACCTAGCAGCCCTGCCAGTTTTAGTATATGAATTGCCAAAGTGAACTCTCCATAATCTTTCAAAGATCATAGAATAACTTTGGACCCTTGGAAAGCAACCCTGATTGACAAGTGGACCCCCTGCCTGCCCCTTCACCAGAAGGGCTTAGTGACCAAGCTAGAGATTTTTGCCATAAGGCAGGAAGGAGAGGATGAGATGCCAGGCGTGACATTGCTCACACATGACGCCCATCTCCTCTCTCCTGACCTTTGCCAAGGCTATCCCCCAAACCTAGTGCTACTCCTTACACTTCCTAGAATCCCTAGATTCCTTCAAAGTTCAGCTCCAGGGCCACACCCAATATGCCTTTCTTGTTTCTCCCAGCTATTACTACACCCCCTTTGTATTAATGCATTTTGTATTTGTACATATTTGTACTTATCTATGTACATGTTTTCCCTCAATAGAATGTTAAGATCCTTTGGGGCAGGAATTGATTTGTTTTTGCTTCTGTATTCCTCTTCCCTTGAACTATAGTGGCCTTGCTGACAGAATGAAATTATTAAGGACTAAGCTAAAGGGGATGGTAGTGATGGGAAGGTGGAAAGAGCCTGATTCTAGAGCTATGCATAGAGGTAGAATCAATAGGATTTTGTGACTAACAGAATGGGAAAGACAAGAGTTCAAAGGGGCTCTAAGCTTTCCGGCTCTGTTTACCTTCCTGGTTCTCCTCCTATGGTCATGCTTACAGAGAGAAGGGGAGAACTTCAAAGAAATAAGACAAATTTTCTCCTTCTCCAAATTACTTTGCATTTCTCCTTGTTGGAAAGGACCAACTCATTTTTATTTCTTGTCTTTGTATCTACCTACCATAATGTCTCAAATATAATAGGTGCTTAATAAATGTTTATAGAATTGAAGTTCCCTACAAGGACAGCTAGGTGGCATAGTGGATAGAGTGCCAGACCAAGAGTCAGGAGGATTCATCTTCCTGAGTTCAAATATGGCCTCAGACACTAGTTATATGATCCTGGGCAAGTCACTTAACCCTGTTTGCCTCAGTTTCCTTATCTGTAAGATGAGTTGGAAAAGGAAAACCACTCCAGTATCTCTGACAAGAAAATCTCAAATGGGGTGACAAAGGAGTCAGATATGACTGAAAAACTACTGAACAACAACAATCCTCCCACATTGGGGAGGCAGAAGGAAAATAGCCAGAAGGTTGGCAAAGTTAATTGAGGCCTCTGGATCCTCAGGACCTGGCTTTACCTTCACATATTGATAGTGCTGCATCATCCAGAAATGAGCTAAAGGATGACTTACCCATTCCTAAGGCTTTCAACCTTCCAGGTGACTCCCAAACTTTGCATCTCCAGAGGTTGGGCATCATCACTCAAGCTCAGAGGCTTATTTCCGCTAGTAAATGAAACCTTAGTAAATATATATGTTCCCATTAAAACAACAACACAACTCTGTGAGGTGGAGAATTCTCCTTGCTTTCCAGATGAGGAAGCTGAGGATGAGAGAAGTTAAAGTACTTACCTACCATCCCTATCCAGCCTTCAAATCCACTTTTCTTGCTAATATTGCTAATGATGCCATCTTTTAGAAGAAAGTTTTATTAATACCTTTTGGTTTTGTTTCATAGTCATTTCTGAATATACTTTTCCCCATCTCTCAACCACACCATAAAATTTCCAATATAATAATTCATTTTTTTAACACAAAACCACCAACGTTGACCTGGTTTAACATTATTTATACAAACATTCCACACCCATACTTCCTCACTTCTCCAAATAAAGAAGGAAGGTTAAATTCTTCATCTCTAAAGGGGGGTGGAACAAGATTGGTCATTACAATTACTGAGCTTTTGGCTTTGATTTTATATAAAGATATACTCATTTGGATTTGAGCCAAGCTGAAAGTTGAAAGTAGTAAAATATAGAAACATCTAAATATAAAAGGGAAACCCTCTGGGAGATGGGAAGGTAGCATTCCAGACCTTACAAGGGTCGGAGGTTTGATTAGCTTATTTGCATACAAAAAGGCCAGCAAGGACAATGAATTTGCTTGTTGGGCATAGATAGCTTCAGTTTGCTAGTCCCATATCCCTACACCCTCATTGGCATAAGAGCTGAACTGGGATCTGGAAAGTGTAAGTGGAGGATAACCTTAAGGGTGGAATCTTTCACTGGAGGAGGCTACTTTGGGAACTGAAGAGGCTAGCCATATCCCCACTTTCAGCCAAACCTCAGAGCTGAGGCTCTGTGGGAGTCAAAAGGTATGAGGCTTTTTTATCAGTCCTAGGCTGTGTCATTGTCCTTGCTGAAAAAAGCTGAGCCAGAGGCTGGATGTGGTGAAGCTTGCCACTGCTCATAGAACAGTGAGTGAGCCTGAGGAATCTAGTAGAATCACCTATCCAGAGCCAAAGATGGAGTCCTGTGGAAATGTCAGTGGCTGAGCTTTCTCTGAGCTGAAAATCTTCAGAAGCACTTCCGAAGAAGTCCTATATACATGTGTGTGTGTGTTTAATAAAAAGACAAATTGGATTATATAGTGTGCCCAGAATAAGGATGTAGAAGTCTGATCCATAATGTTCCCAAACTTTACAGCACCCACTTTTAAATTTTAGCCATGTCAGATTTTTTTCTCCCTGAAAAAATGCACGTTTTTAAATAGAAGATAAAACCATTCTTAGGCAGAGGAGAATAGTAGTCCTAGAGACCAAAGCTTTTTTGTTTCCTTTGGTCAGAAGGCTACATGTGGGTCAAGGATGATGATTTCAAATATCATGCTGATAGTTCCAGGACACAGAAGACTGGGAAATTCCCAAAGTTCTAATGGGTTTGGGGATTTGGGATTAAATTCTCCACTACAAAGGTCTACTCCTTATATGGAACCTGACCTATTCCTGCAGTAGCCCATTTGTTGAACAACCTGTCTAAACTAGCCCAGTAGCCAGATTGACTCACCCATCACTGATACCTTGCCCCACATTTTACTTCTTGTGGACTCTCCAGAAAAAGAAAGGATAGCTGAGTCTGGTAAAGGGTATATTCAGAAGTGATTGTGAAGTAAAAACAAAAACACAGTTTGCTCAATAGTAGATTGACCTACCCATCACTAACGGAAGGAAGCCAACATTTATTAAGTGCCTACTGTATGCCAGGTGGTATGCTAAGCTCTTCACAAGTATTATCTCATTTGATCCTCAGGGTGGCTCTGAAAGGGAGGTGCTTTTATTATCACCATTTTAATGTCCTGGAAACTGAGGCAGACATATTAAGTGACTTGCCCAAGGTCACATAGCAAGGAAGTATTTGAGGTAAATTTGAATCTAGGTCTATCTCCTTGATTTTCGAACCAGAGCCCTATCCACTGTGCCACTTTGCTGAATCACCAAACCCTTACCCCATGAAGAACTTCATGTGTACTCTTCAGAGAAAGAAAGAACATTAAAGGTTCATTGTTTCAGAATTGTGAATTGCCTTGGTCATGTGTATGTTGCCTACATGCACGCTTCCCTACCATTGTACTTCAGATTCACACTCACATTCCTGGATTCTGTATAATTTTGTGGAATTATGCCCCAGGTTTTGGGGGGAAATGTTTTGTAACTACTGTTCTTTTTTGTGCCATTTTAGTAAATATATTTTCTAAAAAGCTAATGAAGTCTACCGGCTGATTGTTAAGAGGAAGCACACTAGTGGTCACTTCTAAGGTACAGTGTTAGGAGGACAGTCACCCACAGGGTTATCCTTGGCAGATGAGGCAGCAACCACCCAGAGGGATGGGACCTAACCTGCCAGGGCAAGTTGGAACATGGAGCCCAGAGTGGGTGCTACATTTGATTATTCTTTATGTTTTCCTTATTGTCATGGGTATTTTATTCCACTAGTTCTGCTTACATCACTGTGTATTCTTACAAGTCTTTCCATGTTTCTCTGAATTGCTAATATTTGCCATTTCTTATGGTGCAGTACTATTCCATTCTGTTCACACACCACAGTTTTTTCAGTCATTCCTTAATATACACAATGCTACCTTGTCAAGGAACTGTGCATCTCAAGGACCTATACTCTTAGCACTGTGCCTGGCATACAGTAAGCACTTAATAAATGTTTGTTGAGGGGTGGCAGACATAGAGGAGTTACAGAGGAGGAATGAAATGGAATCATAGAATAGCTGAAAAGCCAGGAGACCCAGCCTATCTTTTCCTTTTTTCTCTGCAGCTGAGAGCTATATGTCAGTTTCTCCTTTGAGGGAATTTAGAGTCTAGGGGGAATTGATCTGGCCATTGTGTATGTGTGTGTGGGGGGGGGGTTATTGGAGAAATTCTGAGTGCTTAAGGCCAGGCCATGAAATACTAGTTGAAGGAACTGGGAATGTTAAGCAGTGATCCTCAAACTTTTTTTTTTTTCATGTCACATTATTATTATTCTTTGCTGTGAAGAAATGGCTCATCATGGGAAAATCTTCAGACTTTAGTGTGTATGATTGTAAGTATAAGCTTAGTTAATATGGCTGTAAGTTTCATTCAGTTCCCAGCACACACTTTGGGTACCACTGGCTCTTGGAGAGAGGACACAAAAGTGAAGAGAGCTCATAGGATATACTGCAGTGTGCCATGAAGACTAGATGGATGGAACAGATGGGAAATCTCAAAGTAGGGAGAAGTGATTGGGCAGAGAAAATTTCTAGGGAGAGCTTTGCACTGGGTCTTTGAGGATGGATGGGATTTAAAGTGTGTAGAAAGAGGGAGTATCCTGTTTCTGCCTCCAACTCAATTTGAACAAAATTCAGCTCATCCTCTCCCAGTCCTAATGAAGTAAATAACCATTCTGGCATTCTGTGATCTGGGAAGAGACAAACTCAGAGTGATAGGGAAGGAGGTACCAGAGACAACCAGTGGAAAGAAGTTAAGGCAGGTGGTAGTTAGTCAGAGATGTTCAGCAGTAGGTCAGCTAGAAGTGTAAGCAGCCCACCTGCAAAGGAGCATGTGGTGCAAGTTCAGGCAGGAAGCAAGTCTCAGGGAAGAGTCACTACAGCTAGCAGAACCCTAGTCCCTGGGACTGACATTTAAGACTAGGATTCCAGGCCTTGCACAGACTTTATGGTGCAGGAGCAAAGGACAGGAAGAGATGTCAGAAACTGTAACAATAACAGCATTTCTATAGCCTCTTCTATGTGCTGGACACTGCTAAGCACTATACAAATATCTCATTTGATCCTCACAACTCTGGGAGGTAGCTGATTTTGTTACCTCCATTTTGTGGTGGAGGAAACTAAGGAAAATAGTGACTTGCTCAGCATCATACAGCTAGTCAGTATCTGGAGTCAAATTTGAACTCAGATCTTCCTGACTCTGTGACCAGTGCTCTATGGCAAACTAATTCAAATTTATAAGAATGAGAGTCTTTTTTGCCTCTTTGGAATCCCCAGCATTTAGCACAGTGCCTGGCACATAGTAGCCACTTAATAAACATTGATCAATTGGTTTGAAGTAGAGAAATTTGAATTAAAGCTACTCTGAAATTTGATCTCAGATTGGCAAAGTTGACAAGAAGTAAAATGACAATGTTGGGGAAGCTGCAGGAAATATTAATGCACTGTTAGCTGGGCTCTGAATTGATCTGGCCATTGTGGGAGGGTTATTGGAGAAATTGAGTGCTGAAGGCCAGGCTAGGGGAAATTCACTGAAGGAACTGGGAAGGTTAAGCTTGGAAACTTGGGGTGCTGGGGTTGGATCATGACCGCTATCTTCCAAAACAAGGAGAAATGGGTGGGAGTTACAGAGAGGCTGGATTTAATTTATAAAAACTTCCTATCAATTAGAGCCAAGGGGAGTGGACTGCTCTTGGAAGTAGTGGGACTTTTCTCCTTCAGTCCTCTCACTTTACAGAGAAGGAAATGAACTTAAGACATAAAGGGACTTGCCAAAGCTGACTCAGGCAATAAGAACCAGAGTCAGGATTCATACTCAGTTCCTCAGACTTGACACTATCATACTGCCACTCTCAAATGTTAAATTTAAATGAGGCTTTAGATATTGGACTTGTGGGTGACACAGTGGATAGAACTCTGGGCCTAGAATCTGGAAGACCTGGGTTGAAATCCAGCCCAAATCCATTAGTTGTGTGAACACTGGCAAGTCACTTAACCTGCCTACTCTGTTTCTTCAACTTCACTGCCTCAAAGGGTTATGAGGATTAAATGAGATACTTGTAAAGCACATAGCACAGTGCTTGGCACAGAATAGGAATTACATAAATGCACCCCCAAGTAATTGCCTGGAGGAGATAATACCCAAGACCATCCATTTAGCATCTAACCTTAGCTGTCATTCACCTTCCATTGAGAATGCCATCTCCCCAGCCAGACTTTACACCCACAAGGACAGACCCCTGCATCCCATAGGGGGCTCTGTGTACAACAGGGACCAATATTTATTAATAATGTTGATAATGGCCTAAGATTTATTGGCAGACCAGAACAGGCGTTAATTCTGATTTTGGCCATGCAACGAGTTTCAGTGCTTTTGCATCTCATTTCTCTTAAATAAGAACTAAGATTCTGACCTGAGAGGTGAGAATGGAAGGAAGAAAATAGCTATTTTTAGATGCCTTGCATCTACAATGAAGTGACTCATGACTTATGTGGGGGTGGGGAATAAATACTACTGTAGTCACGAAGATGAAGAAAATGCGGGAGGCAATAGCAGGTGAGCCCAAGCAAGATGCTTTCTCTATTGTCTCTTAGTAAGGTACATTCCCATAGGATCTACCCACTCACACAGGTGGGAAGGGAAGGACAAGAGCAGAACAGGTCTGAGAGGGTGGGAAGAAAATCCTGTGTGATTGGGAATTGTGGGATATGGCAATGGCCTGAAGATATTTGTAGCCTGGTCTAAGAATATTCAGGCCAGCAGCTAGAGCTTGATACTTGCTAGCCCAGGGACTAGTTAAATCCATTGTGGAGATGTTCTAGATACTTAACCACATACCGCTACCTGCACATAGTCCATCCACCAAGATCAAGGATCGCCTTCTAGCTTTCTTTGTGTCCCCAGTGCTTAGCACTGTACTTGGCACATTGTTTACTAACTGACATAAAATTGAGGGAGGAACCTACTTCCTAAGAATTAGAAGCTCTAATATCGAAGTGGGAATACATTTGAGATCTAGAAAAGCTATACACAATCAAGATACGTCATTTCGTTCATGCACTATCCTTTTTTTCCCCCTTGTTCTACTACCCGTATAGAAATGCTAATTTTATCTGGTGTTCAGGATTTCAAAAAGTTGAGAAGAAACTCATTTGGACCTGCCTAGGAACTCTGAATGTCATGAAGCCCTCTCCCACCCAGGGCATCAAAGTTTGGCTGGTTCAGAGAAGCAGCAGTACTCAACCTCCTTCTGGTAGGAAAAAGTTGATTATAAATCATTTGGTTCCTTCAAGTCTTAACAAGTTCTTTTAAAAAACATTTGTCCCAACCATGTATGCACAACACACCCTGTCACGCCTCTTCCCACCCCATAGTGATGCCTCCTCTCTTCCCCCCATTGCTCCATTAGACAGTTTCCTAGTACACCCATTCTCTGCAGCCTGATTTTTTCCATCATAATCCATGCCAAGGGAGCAGTTTTAGGATACTATTTAATGGGGTAACAACCCCATCAAATAGGCATTATCTGTTTCCAGGCTATTGCTTAGGAAGATCAGGGACTCAGACCCTTTATCTCTGCCTTTCCTTAGTCCTCCAAGGTAGCAGTTGCCTCCCTGAATCTTATCCTCAGGGAAGGACTAAAGATGGCAAATCTCCATACAGGGAGTCCAGATTTCCTTTTTGCCCTGGCTATGGTTCACAGAATCACCCTCAGGTTGAAGCCAAACTTGGAAAATTCCAGGGGAAAGGGGAATTTTCCATGGGGGTTGGAATAACTGAACCTTTGCCAGAGGGAGGCTGGAACAGTTCCCCGCCAATGGAGTAAGAGCAGACAGAATAGGAAGTGTGGTGCTAACAGATGAAATGAGAGTTTTGGCCTCCATGAAGCCTCATATCTCCTTCCCAGCACCGAGTATTAAGTGGTGAGGTAGACCCAAAAGTAATAGAAATCAGAATCCTTGGACTGGCATGTCTTTTCATATTTGAATCCCAGGTAACTAACAGTTGGTGCTTAATACTTGTTATGCCCCAGAACAGTAGAATGAAGACCAGGTTATTTGACCTGCTGGAGAATCTAGGCCTATGAAACACATTATAACATCAGGATCAGGGGCAAAGATCTACTCTTGTTGGTTTATAGCAACCCCTATCTCACTGGCTCCTGGAAGGGAGAATAAAAACAGGCATCCCTGATCCCCTCTCCCCACCTCAGAACACAAAGGAGGTGAGTCAAGCAAGGCCCACCAAAAGGGAATCCTTTAATATAGATACTGAAACAGGATACACAAAACGGCCCCCTGGGCAGTACTGCTCACACACATGTTCTGGCCCCATAAGCCAGATGGATGCAATGGTTTTCCAAAAAGGGACAGTTTACCACTTGGATTCTCTCCCCAGGGGTATAGGTAAAGGGAAGGTGGTTTTTTAAAAACATGGCTGTTACTTGTTTACTTTGCAGAAAGGGGGATCTGGGGGATGAAGGACACAGCCAAAGAATTTCTACATCCTGATGAATAACAATTCCCCCCTCCCCCCCAAGTATATTCCCTGTCAGGGCTGAAGCTTGGGACCCCTACTCCCCAATGGAATGGTCACTCATACAAAGTCAGGGAATATGCACATTTATGGGAACGGGGGAAAGAACAGGGGAACCAGGGGGGCTGTACAACAGAGGGACTTGCTTTCCTTTAAATAGCTTTTTTTTTTCCCTGCTTTTAGTGTTTCTACACTATGTACATTTTGTGCTTTGTAATTAATCACCTCCCTCCCCCCCAACCCCACCCTACACAGCCTCTTGCACTTGGGCTTGGGGTGGGGAAGAGGGAACACGGGTGCCACAGATAGAACGAGGCTGGTGGGGAGAGATCCAGTCTACAGATAGCCCCTCAGTACCCAATTAAGGGTAGCACTGGCTTGCTGTAGCCTTTAGGTCCACATCCATAATAACTACTAAAGATTAATTAGTAGGGCTTCAACATCAAGCCAGGAAGAAGAAAACCCAGGGCCCTACCGGAGTCCACAGGCCCAAAACACCACAGACCATGCTTGGCTTCTCCCCTAACTCTGCCACATTCATGAAGAAGATAAAACAGAAGGCTCAAAGCCAGAGTCAGATGGAAGGTTGGTACTAGTCAGGGTAGGATGGGGGAAGGCTCCTGCCAGGGCACTGTGGATGGCCTGTGCAGTGGGAAGATGTAAATACATCAGGCCCAAGGAAAGGAAGCCTCAGTCCTAGTGCTGGCAGAGAGCTGAGGGAAGGGGGCCTGAACAGAAATAACTGCCATAACAGATAGGAAGGACGGACTGAAGTGGCCAGCCCCAGTGTATGGCTACTAGGTCTGACCAACGACAGAAGTGGCTTTGGTTGGGTGAGTGTGACATATAGGCAGCTGAAACTCTTTAGTTTCCCTGCCTCTGGATGAGGGAGAATAGTAGTGAGTATGTAAGGACCGAGAGGCAATGATGAGTGGATGGTAGGAGTGGGCATGGCAGTTCTGAGACCAGCCAAAGCTGAGGGATCCAAATGAAATCAAGGGTCAGTTGTTCTCGAAGAGGGACAGCAGGTCATCATTACTGTTGGTGGGGAGGTCGGGTGGGCCCAGGTATGACAGCAGCTCATCGGGATTGGTCAGTTCTGGGAGGAGCTGAAGACAAAGTGAACAATGTCAAAAGCCAGAGTTTTGAGTCCTATTTCCACAGCTGAACTCAGCCCAGCTGGCACGCCACCCCCCATCTACGTCAGATGTAGCAGTTTATGAGACAAACTCTCCAATTACAATTATAGGGCCAACCCTCCAGATGCTGGTGCTTTGACATATTCATTATAAAACATCTGGTAAAATAATTTTTAACCTTAATCCAGCTATTGTAGACAGTCAAAGATCTATGACTGTAACTGTTGGAAGCTCCCTCTGCCAACCAAGGTGGAATTTGATCTCAGGTCTTCCAAATGACTAAGAGTCTAGCCTTACACAGACTCTGCCCCACCCCCCCTCCACTGCCTAGCTATGGTTTGTGGGGTGGGGGCACATTCAGACCTACTGAGGCTCTCAGTGAGGGAGCCCTATCAATCCAGAATGGCACCTGCTTCACAATTTATCATCTTGGAGAGTTGTAATGGCTGGTAGAACTTGAACCCAGGTCTTCTGATTTTGAGGCTGGCTCTTTATTCATTATGCTACACTGCCTTTACTGAATAAAAGAAAACTGCATTTCCTTAAATCTCACCTCTCTGGATTTCCTTTTCCTCATCTGTAAAATATGGGAACTGAATGAACTCTTGAGGTTTCTTTCAGCCCTAAGTCAACAATTCCTGTGTCCAAGAAACTCAACTGACCTTTTTTCCCCTATCTACAACTCTTTTCTCAATGACCTTGAGTCTCACCTTTCTCAGAGAGGTATGGTTAGTAAGAGGTGAACTCTACTTACATCCAAAGCTGGCTCTGGCCCTTCTCCGGTTCCAGGCATCCCTGGCTGCCCCATCATGCTTGCAGCAGAATTAAAGGCCAACTCGCCACTAGGACCTGCCCCACTTGATGGCCCCAAGGGCTGTCGGGCCTGGGGGGGTGGGTTTCGATGATGGAGCTGTGTTCCTGGTGGGGCATTGAGATTGGGATTGTGCAGCCCCTGCTGGCCAGGATTGTGAGATGGGTCCATATGGCCTGATGGTGCCATCTGAAGAGGAAGGAGGAAGTCAAACAGTGAAGTATTACAGGAGAAGGCATTCATTTGTTCTCCCCTAATTTCCCTCCCTTTGTAGATAAAGAGACTAGGAATTATTCTGCCTGCTTCCCCATGCTCACCCCAAAATTACACTGACCTGTCCAGGAATGGAAGGAGCTGGAGGCTTTTCTGGAGTCAGGAGGCTGCTGGGAATGTCTGACTGGTACGAGATTGGTGGTGGCCCTGGGGTGAATTCAGTAAGGGTTGGGGTGCTAGGTGTGGTGGGAGGAAAAGAATCAGGGAAGTTTCCGGGGCCTGAAAAGTTAGAACCTGCAAAACAAAGTTGTTTTTGAGAGAACATTCTTTGAAATAACACTGCCTTTTGGTAGCTTAACACTTATTTTGAAATCAATGACTTTAGGCAAATTAAATTTTAAAATGCATTTAAAATGGAAGAAGATGGACAAAAATCATCTGGGTGGTCTGGTTGTAGGTTTTGTTTTGTTTTACTAAAAGAGCTGACTTACTGGTGATAGCAGTTCCAAAAGTCTACACTAGATCTAACTATTCAGAAAGAGAAAAGGATAGCCTTTATTGTTGCTGATAGCAATAGTTTTTGTAAATATCCTTGAGTGGGAAGAGAACACATAAAGCAAGATTTTATTCACATTCTACCCTGAATAAGGCCAGGTTGACAGGGGTAGAGGAATGGAGACAAAACCCTCATTGATGGTCTCTGCCATTCCAGGTTCCTGAGGAGTCACTCCAAACTATAAAAGAAACAATCAGGCTGGTACTTACTCTGACTGGGATAATCACTGGTGGCAGGGGCTGAGGGAGGCGGTAGTGGGGCAAAGGGAGAAGATCCAGGGCCCAAAGCAGCAATCATCTCCATGACATTGGGCATCACCATATGGGTAGGGCTCATAGTGCGGCAGCGCTTCAGAACAGGCCCATCTGATTCTTCCTTAATGTGGAGATCAGGCTTAACGGGCACTGGTTTCCAGCTACAGGTGGGGTCAATGGTGATTTCTTCATAGTCTGAGCTGGGAAAGGGAGGGGACAAACAAGAGCAGGATATGGTCCACATACAATCAACTTTTGATTACATGCCATACCTTCGCTGATAATCTTATACATCCCATTTCTCAACTGACCTCCCTACCCTTATCTCTTTATTATCATTTTCCTGTTTCACTAAGCCTCAGTTCTCAGTATCTCTTTGCCCAAATCAATTTAACAAACAATTACTGGGTACCTAATGTGTATAAGGCATTGCTATTGTCCCTTGAGTTTCAAGTGAGAGCTTCCAACTCAAATCCTTATTGATTTGGAACGAACTGCTGATTATCTACCGTGTGTACCCAGCAGCATTAAGTTAGTAGGATATATGATCCCTGACTTGGCACTGGGCCCAATTCCTGGATTCCATGATCCAATTGTGACATGGGTGAAAAGATTTTCAGTACATCTCAGCATTATGTCTTGCATGGCCATGACTGCCCTCTGGTGGCCCCAGGAAAAATCAGTTCAAAATCTGGCTAAATACAATCAGAATTACTTTTGGATGTAAATAAGGATCCCCAGCATATACTGATCCACTTCCAGGCCTTCCAGCAACGCAGTCTTACTGCAAAGAAACAGAGGAGACATTATCAGTGAAGTGACAAGGTCTCTACCCTCAGAGACACCCTCCTCTCTCTACCACATTCTATGACAAACCTTGGAGAAGTCACTCCATCTCTATGAAATTCAAGTTTTTCCATCTCTAATTTTGCCCTGCCTTTTATATATTTCACAAGGTTGTGAGGTAACATGTCAAATTGCTTTGATAAACATGAAATGTTATGTAAAATGCAAGTTATCATTATTGCCCCTACTGTTGTGGTGCTCTCCCCGCCCAATCCCCAAGCCATGGTGATTCCAGAAGGCATAATCCCTTATACTCACTTGCAGACAGGACATCTCCAAGTTCCCCTCTCACAATTCAGCTGCAGGTAGGATTCTAGGTCAAAGCACTAAAAAAATGATCAGATACAATCAATTAATCAACAAGCGCCAATGGGCACTATACTAGTGCTAGGGAATGAGATAAGCCCGGCTGGCTTACATTCTAGTGGCAGGTGGGGGGAACTTTCTTCCCCTTAAGGATAGACAAGAACATATAATAATGCATAAATCTGTAAGAAGTACCCAAGTTGAATGACTTGGGTTTGTACATTGCCTCAGGAGTTTGTGGTAATGCCTACGTTTTTCACCCTTCTGCCCCAGCATCCCAATCTTCAAACTGGGCTCAAGATATGACAGATAAACAAATGACCTCAGTTCCCAATTCTCCCCCAGGGGACAAAAGGAGTACAATGTTCTATTACCACAATCTTACTTGTATGTGGCGGCAATCATGTCCTCGGGCAGGGAGCTGGATCCTTCGGAAGGTGATGGGACACTTCAAGGACACTTTGATAGCAGTCTGCTCCACACCATCCTCTCCGTTGGGTCCAGGGGTGCCAGGGATGGTGCCACTGCTAAAATTCCTCTTTACTGAACATTGGGAGGCAAACACAAACGAGATGCTCCTGAGCTTAGAGAAGCTGGGGATACTGGAGGGATATAAATGGGGAAAGGCTGTTGCTAATTAGGCACCCGAGTCCAGCCTCATGATGACAAATCTGAAATAGCTATCTGGGAGGCCAGAAGGGTTTCTGAAGCCCCAGGCCCAGCCCCCAAAGGTGGGCCGCACAGCAGGGCTTGGCAGGGGCAGGCAACACTCACTTTTGGTGATGCAGTGCTCCGCGGGAAGCAGGCGCTTCTTGATGAGGCCTTGCAGGACAGAGCGCACCGAAGGCCTGTGCACTAGCTGCAGCACGAAGAGGTGCGACTGCACAGAAAGAAGGCTCGGGTCAAGGGGGCAGAGACCAGCTGTCAGAGGGCGCCCCGCTTGCTGGGTCCCAGCCCCCGGGTCTAGCTCCTCTAGTTTCAGGGCTGATGTTGGGTAAAGGAGAAGGAAATAGAGGGAAGAAGCTAGGTACCTGTATCGTCCCCCTCCCCTGTGAGTCTTTAGGTGTGGGATAAAAGTTCCTTTGGCCCCATTTGGAACACAGGTGGCTGCCTCTATTTGACACAGATCTCTCCTCACATTGGCCTTCATTTAGAAGCCTCAAGCACAGCTGCTGTTACCCAGGGTTTACTTGTAAAGAAAAAAAAGAGATACTGATCCCCCTTCCTCCTGAATTAATCAGAACGATTATTTCCTAGTCCCCATCTGTCCACCAAAAACAGGAAAAGCTGGGCCCGAGAAGTCTGCCAGGCTAGCTGTCCTTCACAGTAAGTACTTGCTTATTTTGGGTCCGGACTCAATTTCCAGAGCCCTGTGCAGCTTGGCCGGTAAGAGCCCACTCCCCAGACTACCTTAGGGCAGCAGAGGTATACCTGGGGGGGTCCTCCTCACAACTCTGTATGTTGAATCTTGACTGAGGTGGCGGTGACCTCCATTTGGGGAGGTTTTTCCCCACTCCCTTCTCCACAACTGGCCAAGAAACCTCATGGCAAGCAATGATTCAATCTTGGCATGTGGCCTGGCATCTCTGCAATGAGGAGCCAGAACTCCAGGAGCATGGTCCTATACTCAGGGGCCCTTCTTAACCATTTATACAAATTAATGTCAACCCAAATCTAATGAGTCCAGCACTGGCAGGAGCACATGCACCTGTGTCCCTCTTTTGGTGGGCATAGAGAAGGGGTTGTAAGGCAAATGTCTGGCTTGCAAGGAAGGGGATCCAGTACCTTTTCCTTTAGTGATCAAACTCAGACATCTTTGGTTGGCCTAGCAGCTTTTCCTTATCAGGCAGGGATATTCATACTCAGTGTGCCTGTACAAATCTATACATCTGTCTGTGCAGACATTCTAACTCTAATCTGTGTTTCATGTTTGCCTGGCCATGCTGCCCACCCCGCCTCCTCACTCATGGCTCCCATGTACTGTGTAGCCCGAGGGTCACTTACACAGCAGCAGGCAGTGACAGTGATCTGGATGGTGTTCCTGCCAGGCTGGCACACATGCTTCAGGTAGAGGGGCTTGTGGGATGTCTTGTTGTCTCCTCGCTCGATGGTCAGTGGCGTGGCATTGACGCTCACCTGCACTGACGCGGGCCAGTTGGTGTTCATCTGCCGATCCTCGTGATGATAGCATTTAAACTGTAACTCTAGGTCGGGTCTGAACCAGGGAAGAGGAAACAAACAGCTGTAACCCAGAAAGTCTACCACGAAATATGGGGGGTGGGAATAAGCACAGGCTGGTGGGAGGGCAGCTGTCCAGAGAGAGGTGTGGGCTCTCACCTCAGCATCAGTGTTTTGTAGACTGAATCACGGAGCTGGAAGACGTGGTTGCTGACAGCCAGGTTGTGCTGCAGACGGAAGGGCTCCAGGACCACCCCATCTCGCACTGGGAATGTCAGCCGCAGCTCATCACATGGGTTTCCTGCAAGGGGAGAGCAGGGGCTGGTGTCAGGCATGGGTGCCAGAGACACCCAGCACCAGTGGACGTGTAGCTTGAGCCGGTGCTGGGTAGAGGTAGGGTAGCCCAGCCGGCATCCGACCAGCAGCATGGACTTGGGGTACATGTCACCCTCTCTCCAACCAGGCCAAGCAAGATGCCCAGCTTCCTCCTGGTTCTTAGGGGGGCCCAGGGCACACCCCCTCCTTCTCTCTTGCACTATGCTGCTATGATGAGCCATGCTGGGGGCTGCATTTGGGCATCCCCCTGTTCTCAACTGTCACTTTCAACGGTCGAGGAATGTTTGGAGCTGAAGGTTCCATTGCCACTTAAAGGGGGCCCCCCACTGGGATGCCCAGCAGAGCCTCATTGCTCCTGCCAACCTTTTGGTGGTGGGGGGGGGGAGAGCCCACCCCAGGGGTTGTGGAGGACTGGAGGCTAGACAAAAGGCAGAGATCTCCTCAGGTTTTCCTAAGGACCCTCAAGTCCTAAGGGTATCCCCTCTCTGCCTCATTTTGTTGCTTGACTGTTTTAGATTCCCAAACTCTATCTGCCACAATTCTAAAACAGCTAAGAGAACTGTTTGGTTTGGTGTTTTGTTGGGTTTGTTTTTTTGAACTCCATTCACTTAAGATGAATGTAAAAAAAAAAATGATGTATTCACATAGTCCCTTTCCCCTCCCCCAAATTCCACTACCTTATAATCCTTTTGACATAAAAAAGTTAAGCAAAACCATCTAATACAGTGATTGTGACTGACAGCACATACAACTTTTTCTACTCTTTACCACTTCTTAACAGCAAGGAAATATATTTAACCCTTAGGTTAGTGAGAATCAATACTGAACCACTATACAACCTGAATTCTGTTGTCTTCATTTACATTAGTGTAGTCTTTGTGTATATTGTTCTTTTGGTTCTGCTCACTTCACTCTGCATCAGTTCATACAAGTCTTCTCATGTTTCTCTGAATTCTTCATTTAGACTGTCTTAGCAACCTAGAGATTCCACTGCTAGGCACAGACCCCAAAGGTCAATGACAAAAAGAAAGGCCCCTATATACACCAAAATATTTATAGCAATACTGTTGTTATAGTAACTAAGGACTGGAAAAAATGTAGATAGCCATCAACTAGAGAATGGTTAAACAAGTTGTGGTGTATGAACATAATGGAATATTACTGTGTTGTAAGAAATGATGAATATAATGAATACAGAGAAACATGGTTAAGACTTGTAAGAACTAATGAGAAGTGAAGGAAGCAGAACCAGGAAAACAATACAGAGAGTGACTATGAGAATGTAAATGGAAAAAACACAACAATAACTGAATACTTGGAAATTATAAGAACTAAGTTTGACTTCAAAAGAGATATAGGACAAGACAAATCCATCTTTCCTTTGCAGAAGTGGGTGGTTTATGAGTGTGGAACACTACAGACTTTCTTCAATGTGTTGGATAGTTTTGCTGAACTCTTTTTCCCCTCCTCTTTTAAATATTTTGTCACAGGGGATAGTTCAGGAAGGGGGAGGAATAAATACAATGAAAAATATAGGTGATAGAAAAACAAAAGATATCAATAAATATTTTTTAAAAAATTATCACAGCAAAAAAAAAAAAAAAGGCTTTTCTAGATAACACAGAATCTCCTACACTCACTGAAGGTTTTCAGGATTTCCTATGTGAAGATGAAAACTATCTTCATTCCCAACCTAGTCTTCAATAATCTTTCTTCTGAGAGTTCAGATTCTTAGAAACCTCGAGAATAAGACTTACCAGAGGGAGAAGGGTGTAGCGAACTCATGTTGGGCTTAATGTCAGGCAGGAATGGAGACTTGACTTCTTGACTGGGAGACATATAGGGTGGTATGCTGCTGCCAGGAGTCATTGGGGGCGTAGGGTTCCCAGGCAGTGGGGAGCTGGGGTAGCCAGGCATTGATCGGGCAGGCTGCAGGAAAACAGACAAAAATTGTTATGGCAAGAAATGACTGGCTAACTGGGCCAAAACAGAAGTGTGTATGTGTGAGTTTATGTTTGAGTGCATAATCATATTGGGGGGTGGGGGAGAGAGGCGCCACCAAAAAGAGCTGCTGTAAGTGGCTTAATTCTCAAAGGCTCTTCATGTTCTGGCCCCTGGTGTCAAGCAAGCTTCACAAGAGGGCCCAGATTCCCATTTCCGTCATACCCCATTTATGTTGGGCTGGCTGTAGCTGTTGAAGTTCCCTCCGTTAAAGTTGGTGTTCTGCCCATTGAATTGCTCTGTGGACTGCTGGGGACAAAAAACTGTGTCAGTGAACTGCAAAAAGAGCCTTGGCCTATGCCTTTAGTGAAGAATTCCCTCAAACATCTGAATACCAAGGGATGGCCAGAAGTACAATGCTAGATAACAGAAAGACTCTGGAAGAGAGGCATTTGTGAGAAAAGGGAAGGGGGGAGATAGAGGACACAGGGCACCAAAGAACCTGCCCCAATCTATATACACCACCTGAGAATAAATCACTCACAAACACTGCAACATACAGAACTTATCATAAGAAACAGTGCACTTGTGTTAGTACAGTTTGTAGGAACCTTTTTGCTGATTCTTGTGAGTTCTAGAACTGGGGGAGTAGAGAGAAGCTATAGGCAGGCAGCATGGTAACAAACTAGGCACTGCCTTCCCTGCATCTTGCCACCTCACTCAGCCACAGCCTAGAAGAGCAGGTGAAGATCAGGTTACAATAAGTCTTCCTGGGCACTGTCACTATTCCATAGGGGTAGTGATACCTAGGCCTAGCACAAAGCTTGTCCTTGGACAATACTCTGGTTTTCCTATAGTAAAACGGAAGGCTCAGTGCTTTTAATTAAAAACAAAATCAAAAAAAGGAGTATTTAGATGGTTTAGACACCTACAAGCTTCTCTTCCACCATTTATTCTCTAGACTGAATTCCCAAACTCCAATTCTAAGAGCCAAGCTGACAGCTGCTTCGTACCTTAAAATAGGGTCCTGCTGAGCTGGAGGTGGACAGGTATTGGCCCATTGCTTGTTGGATGGGCATCCTTTGACCAGGGTATGAGGGGGAGGGTGCTGATGGCTGTGCAGTATTTGGTGCATACTGGGCAGTGCTGGGAGCATACTGGCCACCTTGCATATACTGCTGGGCTGGATAACCCTGGAAAAGAGACAAAACAGATACCCAAAGATAGTTAGAAGGCAGAAGGAAGACTAGAGAAAAGGCACCTAGAAGGGGAAAAAAACTGCCTGAAGAGCACCATCGTCTTACACAAGGGCCATGGAGTACGGAATTCTGAGCCCTGAAAGAATACAAGGGATAGATGAGGTGGGGAGGGGCTGATGAGAGAATTCCTGGGCTTGTCTGGGGTTCTGCTCCATTTGCCCTCTGGGCTCTGGGCAGCTCACTCCAAACTGGTACTTGTTCATGCTCCTCTATGCTTGTCTAAACCTGAACCAGATGAGACTATGTAAACATGAGTACCTGAGGTTATCTGTGCTATCCCTGGGGAGAAGCAATTCTCAGATCTTTCAGTTCCCTTTTCCCTGTACTTACCTCATTGGAGTAGGCTCTCTTGACTCCCTGTCGGGGCATCTGCTGCGTCTGGGGGGCCCCTGGGTACCCATGCTGGGGCAGTCGCTGCCCTCCATACAAGGGAGTCATTCCAGGTGCCCGGGTTGGGTTCATACCCATGGGGGAGATACCAGAGGGGCCCATCACCCCTCCTATATTGGCAGGGTTCATGCCAGCTGGGACACTGGGCCCCCTTGGACCCCCATGCTGCAGAAATTGGCTGTTAAAGGGCTGTCCTGCCCCCATCTGGGGAGAGAAAAAGGAATTATCCAAGGCCTGACCCAGAAGAAATAACCCAGAGAGAGAGAAAGAGAGAGAGAGAGATAGAGAGAGAAACACTTCACATCATCCTTGCTTAGCCCTCAGCCCAGCACAACACTTTCTCCATCCCATCTGACCTCCATCATATTACACAATCTTTCTTGGGTCTTTTACTACTCTACTTCTTCACTGTCTTTCCCATAGCATGATCCTTCATCTGGTGCCCCTCCCACCCTTTTTCCAGTAGACTCCCCCAGTTTCCAGAAATGTGAAGGGAAGGTGGTAGGGGAAATGGTATAGCCCTCAGATGCCACCCCCTCCACCCTAGCCCCCATGCATGTCCATCTTAGAGCAAAAAACTCTCTCCTTGTGCCGTGCTGAGGACCTAGACTAAGTCAGTGTTTTATCAGTGACCTCACAGAGAACTGTCCGTTTTTAGAGCTAGAAGGGCCCTTAGAAACCTATTGAAGTAATTATTTTAAACAGATGAGGAAACTGAGATTCAGAAGTTAAGTGACTTGCCCAAGGTCACACAGCTATTTACTTGTTTACAGAACTGAGACTAGAACCCAGGCTCTCAGTCCAGTACTCCTTCCCCTACACCATGCTGCCTCAGTCTGGGCACATAGGGCCAAGGTGAGTGGTCAGGGAAGGCACCTTACCGCTCCATACTGGCTCAGCTCCTGACTCTGCTTCTCCTGGAGAGCGGCCACAGTGGCAGTAGCAGTAGCAGTGGCAGTAGCCGCGGCAGCAGCCACAGCAGCAGCAGCAGCTGCCTGAGTGAAGTCAGTGGAGGGTCGGGTGGCATGTGAGGGGAGACCTAGGCCCCCAGGGCCACTTGGGCTGCCTGTGTAGCTGCAGGAGACACAAGATTATACCTCCATTCTGCCCTGGCTCAGAAGCAGCCTCCTATCAATCACATAAGGCGAAGATTTGTGTTCTTTCAGAAATGGGACTTGGCTAACCTAACTTCTTAGGCAGAATGGAATCTCATTCATTCTTTTTAAAATGTTTTAGGCCATATCTGAAGTCAGCAGAGTAGCACAGTTAGTCTGTGCATATACAATTAACCAACAAATACTGATTCACTCCCTAGTATGTACATGGAATTGCACTAGATGCTGTGAACTAGAGACCCAAATTCTAAATGGGGAGAATTCACAAGAGTTGGGCAGGAACCCCTTGTACAAAACAGTGCTTACCTGGTGGGAAAGCCAGGCCCTCCAGGGTAGCTGCCACGGCCATACATTCCTTGCTGCATATAACTCTTGTTTGCACCGCCTTCTGGAAAAGCCTGCTGCCCCAAGAACTGAGGAGAGTTCATAGCAGGGCTGCCACCTGCCATGCCAGGCATCATGGGACTACCAGAGGGGTTCCCCCCAGGGCCCATGGGGCTTCCCAAAACCTACAAAAATCAATAACACTCACATTGCCAAGAACCTCTAAATCAAGAGGTTTTCTGTGTCATGAACCCCTTCTCAGAATGTTCTTAGATACATCAATGTTAAAATAATGATGCATTTTTTTTCCCCATCCAAGTTTCTGAAACTCCTGAAATTTCTCCTTGGAATACTTGTAGATCAACAGACCCTAGACTAAGAAGCCCTTCTATAAAGGGAAGTAACAGACTAGTAGTCTGCTCCAACACAGCAATTTTCTACACTTCAAAACAGAGGGGCCTGGATGTCAGATTAAGGAAGGGAAAGGAATGCAGGGGCTGGGATGCAGATTTACTGAGGAAAATTCAGAGATTACAAGAAAGATACCACAGAACAATATTCTAAGAGACACTAAGGGAGCCTAATATGTCTATGGTTTTGTTTTGGGGGAGTGACAGACTAAGTCCTAGATATTTGGGTAGGAAGCTTTTACCTGACTCTGGGATGTATTGCTGACTCCCCACACGGTGGTTACCACGGAGAGTGATCCTGTTGGCTGATTGGTGCTCTGTTGCCAAGGAACAGATTCATACGCAAATGAACCATCACTGTGGGGGAAAGAGGCTAGTAAGGAACATATTTCAAGTTCCAGACAGTGAACTGGCATAATCTTGAGGTTAGATGGCATAGAGGTGCCTGATAGTACAGGGATTCACTGTTCTGAGTGGAACTGAAGGCTGGATACAGGAACAGGTCATCCCAGGGAAGATAGGGAGTGGAGCGCATAATCATGACTCAGACAGACCAACCACACAGGTCCTGGACTTAAGCAAGGCCCAACACAGGAATGGGAGTGTCTTGTACTCACCCGTGTGGCGTGGGGGGGAGGGCAGGTTTCATTGGGTTCATGGAGTTCATTGGCTGTGAAGTATCGTGAGGGACAGGGGGGTCTGGGACTTGAATATAGTTGACCTCAGTGGGGTTAATCTGGGACTCAGCCCCTCCAAGCTGCTGTGACAGAAAGAGAAAAACTGTCATCTCTGAGGAAAATTCAACAGAAGATGCTATAGGGACTTGCAGGAAATTATAGAGTAACTGAATCATTCCCTCCCCACCACAAACAATGAATAGAGAAAAGCTGAATGGGAGAGTTCACAGGTATGCTCTTTTGGGGACTCATCAGCTAGTTAGTGAAGTCCCTGGGGCTCTTCTTTCATGAGTAGAGTGTCACTAGATGGGTATGAAGCACATGGAGGGCACCCCAGGCAGGGCAGGGTTAAGCTTAGGGACCCAGGGGGCCATACTCAGGGTGTCTCGGCCAGCTAGAGGAACTTGGCGTCCTGCCCATGTCTGGCAAACCTCTGCTCCTGGCAAGCTCAGCTAAGAAGAGTACATTAACCCCATGTGGCCCAGCTACTACCACATAGGCACCCAGAGCACCAGTATGAATGACCCAGGAAGCTATTTGTCTGGGCACAAATGTTGTCATCATTTTCTCTCCTCTATACAAAGCTCTTCCTCCCTGTTTTGCAGTATCCATATTTAAAAAAGGGAGATCTCAGCTTCTTCCAGTTGAAACTTTGGGAGTGGGTAAGAGAGGAGAACTGGGTCCCACCAGAAACCACTTGAAGAAGAGAGGGCAAGTAGAGAAGGGAAAGGTGTCTTGGTTGTGGAGAGTTGCTGGCTCCTGTTTACCATCACTTGCCAGAACAGAGGTGAAAGGCTGACACTACAGTGTTTTCCTGCTCAAAGGGATTTCCATAGCTGACAAATGACAATGTCCCTAGAGGAACTAAGCATGGAAGTAAAAAGAACCTTGGGGGCCTTGGGGGATTTTGAGAGCCAGAAGTCCAATATGAGCAAGAGTACTCAGAGCTCAGCTTCCTGAAGCTAGGCAGGGTCAAAAAAGGACTCAGCTCAGCTCCTACAAAATTCAGATGGGGGCTTGAAAAACAAGGCCAAAGAAGCCTGAGAATTATTTTCTGGGAAAGGTGCTGAATAGAATCTTACCCAAGGTCAAGAAGGTCACAGAGGATTAGCAGGGTACGACAGAGTCCAAGGAATTACAATGTGGTATAACTACCACAACCAGCAGATTCCACTATACTCCTCTTTATCTGGAGCTGATGCCATGGGGGAAAGGGGATATAGCATGGGAAATCAGAAAAAAGACGAGGGAAAAAGCAAAAACAAAACCTTTACTCAAATGAAGTACAGAATCTTGGCTGGTGAGTGGAGACTTGAGGTCTTTCTGCCTCCTATAGTCTCTTCCCCAATCCCCTGGAAATAAGGGACATTTTACCTAACAGAATTCCTTCTCTGTGTCTGAAGGAACACATAAGCCAGCTGCCTTTCCTTCTTCTAAGGCCAAGCAGCCGTCACCTCAGGAGGCAGCAGAAGCTGCTCTCTAGCACACACAGCATTAGACTGGGAATCCAGTGTGAGCCCTTTAACACAGTCTCTCCCCTCCTCCCAGAACAGGGGAGGGGGGCATTAGTTCTGTTCTCATTCCTGGGCCAGCTGTGCTCTGTGTTAGACAGGCAGTAGCCATCCCACTTAGGGCTTCTGTGCAGTCTGCCAGCCTCCTAGGCAGAGTGTGAGCATTACTGCTGGTAAGACTAAGGCTTTTCAGAAAGGGAGAAAGGCTGATATTGGCCACTGAAGATGGAAACACAGCCAGAGGCAGGAGAAAGAACAGGGCAGAGTGTGTAGGAGCACAGAGGTAGGCCTTTAGAGATAGACACCACAATCAAGACATGTGGACACTCTGAACATGTGAGTCCGTCTGAGGAATCGTCTACCCCCATCTGTCAGAGGGTCTGTGTTTGCTCCCATCTGTCACACACATCCAGCATGAGTAATTGTCAGTAAGCACACAGGGGACATGACTTGCACAAGGGATGTTGCAAACAAGAGGCATGATACACTTAAGACACAAAGTACATAAAAGAATGACAGTGTTCCAAAGAGCAAGCAAGCCTGCCCAAGACATGCAGAAACATTCGTGAGCTGAGGAATTAACAAGGGGACAATGGGGAAAATGCCAATAAGAATTCATGAGTGAGAGCATGTGCCTAAGAGACACACTGTGGAAAAGGGAGGGTAGTAGAATGAAAACCGAGAAGGCCCAAGATCCAGCAAGAAATGTGGAAAGAGACAGAAATGGTGAGATGGTGCATACTGGGAAGTGCAGAGGAGGAAAGACAAGTCTCTTAGGGATAATTGGTAAAAATATATGTGTACATAAACACACAGTACATACATACACATACATCCATTATAGGAGTTATAGAATTAAAGAACCCTTCAAATGCTAGGAGTTTTAGAAACCATGTAACTTATTTCCTTTTATAGAAGAGGAAATATGACATGTCTAAGGTCATTAGAACCCAACTCTCCTGACCCAAAGTCCAATGTTCTTATGTGTATGTGTTCTAATTTGAAATAGTAAAACCTCAATCCTTTCTAGTCCAGATACTCTTTCATGGGGGTGGGGGGAAAGGAAGGGTCAAGATGCCTCTTTATTCACATTTCACCAGTGAAACAATCCCCTCCCCTGACTGGGTGTTACTAGGCTGTTTCAACTGGTCTTTAGGAATCCCACAAAAGGCAGCAGACCTGGATCAGTGACCTTCAAGTGATAAGGGAGCCCACCTGGAGAACGGACCCTTTGTGTCCCAAAGTACTGAACAAAGGAGACTCTGGTCTTGAAGACAGGCCCAGGGTTCTCACCAATGAAGTGACATACTGAAATGGAATTGACTTTTGGAGGGTGGAGAACTGCACAAATCATCACAACCATCCAAAATACCAAGGACTCAGAGTGGTTGAATAAGAGAAGCAAAACTAAAGTCAAATCAGGGACTCCACTCCACCCCACTTAGCAATTCAAAGTACTTTATGCACAAACTTCCAGTTTGGGGAGGGGAGGAGATGGGAAAAGTTCATCTTATTTTTTCTAACCACTTTACAACTTTTAATTGTAGAGATGAAGAAACTGAGGCATAAAGAACAGAAGGTGAGAGCCAGGTTTAGAACTAAGACTGGATGATTGTAGTCTGACTGGTGAGCTGGTGTAGGAGAGGAAAAGGGAGGGAGAGAAGGCAAAGGAGGGGGAGGGAGGGAGAGGGAGAGAGAGAGAGAGAGAGAGAGAGAGAGAGAGAGAGAGAGAGAGAGAGAGAACTAGACAGAAAAGTAATAGGGGAAATTTCCTTTCTAGCTCAGAGAACTCAAGACAATTTCCTAGAGAACTATGGAGTTACTTGGTTAGGGAAGGAAGGTATAGAAAGGAGAAGAAAGTCTGTCTCATACATAGTGTCTGGATATGGCATTCTTTATCAAAGACAAAATACCAACACTCCTCACCCCCCCCCCCCCACCTTGAAGAGTCAGGAGGCTCAGGCATTCTTTCAAAGACCCAACTATTCTCCCAGTCCTAACCTTTGGGCAAATAAGGCCTCTTAAGAGTAACCCAGCTCACAAGGGTCTTTCAGAAGCATGTTTCTAGCCAGGGACAGCTGCAAGGCAGTCACAGGGAGGGGCCCAGAGGGAAGTAAGTGCAGGCAGTTTAATTGAAAGAGCAGTAGGGGGAGGGGAAGACTGGGCTCCAGAGCTTGCCAGTTAGGTTTAGGAAATTCTAGGCAGCATAAGGCCAAGCCCACCTACCTCCCACCCCTTCCGGTTCCATACATGCACAGGTGATGAAGACCTCTCTCAACTAGTAAGTGTTCCAAGATCTGATGGGTCGGGACTATCAGCTTCAGCAGTTGTCAAGGCTTTACCCCCTCACAATAGATTCTACAAGCTTTAGTTGGAAAAGCAGGGGCCCAATAACTTTCTACCCCCAGGGCCTAAATTCAACTCAACAAGGATTTATTGAGTTCCTACCATGTGCACATACTGTGCTAAGGGGATGAGGTACACAAAGACAAAACATCAAATTGTTCATGGCCCTCAAGGAACTAGCATCCTTTTGGGGCCCCAAACATAGGGCTTACCCACCTCAGGGTAAAGAAAAATAGATTCAGCTGGTCCAGTTACTGGAATGTCCCAGCAATGGTCAGACAAAAATGAGGCTTCCCCGAATCCTTACAGCATGGATGACACACAGGAAGGGGGGTGGGGAGATTCTCAAACAACTAGAATCAGGGCTTAACCCACAAGCTTCCTTCTTTGAAGGTAGCAGCTACATGGAACATCAGTTTGCTAAATCGAGTCCCAAACCCAGCCTTATTTCTCAGGAACGAATAGAAACATTACTATCCCTTTTCCACCATAAGGGTCCCTGTAATGGCTCTCTCAGCTCTCCCAGAATGCAAGAGATCTAAGAAGGAAAATTGAAAGTTTGGAAAAGACATTTTTCTGGGATGAAAAAGGTTTGTTCTATGGTATATCTGATCAATTCAGCTTACCTAGGAAATTGTACAGGACTCTGGTCAGGTTACTGTTAGAACTGGGTCCTCAGTTGAGACTATCAGGCTGGAGCTAAAGAGAAGAGAGGGGCCTGCTATCACATGGGTTTGGGGAATTCCAAATCAACTAAGTTCCTGCCATGGACAGGAGACCACAGATATTTTCAGTTCCCCCAACCTAAATCCTACAAAAGACAAGGTGATTTTCTACCATATTCAATTATTGTGAATTTCTGTGGTCTCTTCCATTTTAGTGGACAGCTCCCTCCAGATTTCCATGGGTTTAGTTTTTTAGGGTGAAAAGAAGAATCACCATTCTTTAATGCCATTCATTACACTCTGAAGAATCTCAGCAGGTTGACCAGAGTCCTGGCAAAGAAACTCAGAATGTTATAGGTGGAAGGGATTGTAGAAATCATCCAGTCCAAACCCCTCATTTCACAGATGAGGAACCGAGACCTGGTGAGGGTAAGTGATTTGCCCCATGTCATACAAGTTGGTGGTATATAGCTGGGGCTAAAACTCAGTTCTTCTTAGTCTTAATCTAGTTTTCTTTTTATCATACCAGGCTGTCTCTTACTCACAAAAGGGAAAGGCTTGGGGGATCATCATCCTAATCCTTTTGAGATGGAGGCAGATTTCATTCTCTATCCTTCTGGGCCCAGGAACAGAGCTAGAAACAACAGAACCCAGGAGGAGTCTCAGTTTTATACCCCCCTAAAGAAAAACACAGAAGCAACACTCTCTTGGTTTCCTTTCTCTTTGCTCTATTGGTACCACATACAGCTCCTTTCTCGGTAATAGGCAGCATTTCAACCTACTTTCACTGATAACAGGGACAGACTGACACCCCAGTGCTATTACATTGGGGTACAGGGGCAATCTGTATAGTCAAATAGCAGGAGAAATTCAGACCATCTTGATATGGGAGAACACAGAAAACAATTCTAGACTTCTTTCTCACCGTGGACAATCTGAGCTCAGAAAAGTACCTGGCTGATTGATGAAGAGATTCCTGAAATCTCCTAAGTGACTAGAAGAGACAAGACAGCTTTTATGCTACTCAAAAGAAAAGACATGCTAAATTGAGTATCTGTCTTAGTGGCTAACCTTATGGGTACTAACTTTATGTGGCTCCAGAGGAGCTTTCTAAGTCTGTCTTCATATACTTAGACTCTTCAGACTCTAGCTAGCCCAGGCTTTCAACTGGGAACAGGATAACAGTTCACTCCTCTTCGAAGCTGAGCAACAGGACCAATTCTCCTCTGCTTTCCCAATGAATCAACCAGACTCCCAAGAGTATGGCCCTGTGGCAACTCATTCTCCAGAGGTTGCAAAAAGCTGCTAATAGGAAAAAAAAAAGCTGCTAATAGGACTTTTTCAGCTATAGACTTCTACCTTGTAGCTTCTAGGTGGCAAAGGTAACTGTAGAAGGGACAAAGGAGACCAGATGAATTGAGAAAAGACTACAGATAGGATGGTGATGGGGCAGAAGAGTTTCTGACAGAGGTGGGGAACAGAAAATGAAACAGAGGGAGAAGGAGGATTAATTTGTACTACTAGAAAGGGCCACAGCCTTGTGTGACTGGACTGACTGTGTTCTATTTCTGGTAGGTAGCATAAGCTACTAGAATAAGCATCAAGCAGAAGCCTAGATATTTGGGTTCTGATGCTGGTTCACTCAGTGACTTTGGCCAGATTACTTAATCACTTTATAAACCTGAACTCTTCAATAAGCAAAAGGAGTAGGAGACAGCTCCTGCTCCTATCTATTTCATAGGACTGTCATGTGAATTAGAACAAAAGAATTGCTACCTTGGGTCAGAAACATGGCCTGTCCAGTCCATGACTATAGGTCTAACATTGATCTCAAGGGATCTTTTATGCAATAGCATAATTGTTCTTTTAGATATCAATCATAAGACATCAGAGAGATGTACCCCCCCAAACCCCAATATTCTAGTTTCCCATAACAACTCATTAGGGAGCTATCCTCTATTAATTTAGCTAATTTTTGAAACATTCATTGTTTTTAGTCTGTACCTCCTGGAATAATTTTATTTAAGTTTACTATGAAAAATAAGAATTCCTTTTATTTATCCTAAATTTACCTTTTTCAAGCTTCAAGGAGTGCCCCCTAGTTCTAGTATTCCAGGATTTGGTGCTTAAGTCCAGGTTCACCCTATCTGTACCCTTCATGATTTATGACATTCTGTAGATGTCCCTGTGAAATCTTCTCTAAGTAAAAATCTGTGAGAATAAATAATACAAATGAAGTACTTTGAGTCAAAGACATTATTACTGACATTATTATTAGTACTGCTATTTTATGCTCCACCCTTGAGTGTCCTAATTCTAGCCTCTCCAGGCTTCAGTTTCCCCATTCTGGAATGGGGTGTGCTCTCTAGGAGGCCATGGCAGGGGACTAGAAAGGTAAACAGTCTACCTTGGACCCAAGAGAAATGTATAGCACCTTTTGAGATGAGCCTATGTAGGGTCAGACTACCCTGGTGGGCACATCTTGGGGGTTGGAATGGGGAAGCCTCCAAGAAGACAGGATAGAAAAACCAAAGTGGGCCTGGCAAGACAAACCAAAGTAGGCCTGGCAATGCCTACCCGTAAAAGGAGAAGCTATCCAGGAAGGCCCACTCGTTTCACCACACACAGGTAAGGAAGGTACTGAATGATGAGTAAAATCTCGGTTCCCAGATAGCCCCCCCCCCTTCTAGATTTCTCGGAACAGCTGGGTTTTCCCCAATCAAACCCCAAACAATGGCTCAAGTTGGATGAAAGAGAAAACCTCAGGAGACAAAAGGGTCATTTCTGCCTAACAATAGGGTCATTTCTTCGTAGGACCACCCCAAGGAAAGGAATTCAGTCAAGGTATGTCCCAACAGACGGACTGGAAGGGAACAGAAGGGGGATGGGGTGGTCTAGTTCATCACCGATGCCAACCCCCCTCCCCATGCAAAGGAAGCAGCAGCCGCCTGATGTGTTGGGGGGGGGCTCAGGAGCGCCCCAACACCCACCTGGGTTCTACTGGGCAAACAGTCACAGCCTCATCGGACTTAGCTAGCCCATTCAGAAGGATAGCTTAGGCCTGGGGAAAAGGGGGCGCAGCTAGGATACCCAGGGCCGGTGGGGCGGGCAGGCTCTAGACACCCACACTGTGCCGTCGCCGGCGTGGGAAGGGGGCCCGCCGGGCGCGCGACCGCGGCTCCCCGCGGGGGGCCTTCATCCTGGCCCGGCCGCGCGCCCCAAGCACGGGCACGGGCACCTCGCTCTGGCCGGCCTCGCGCCCCCATGTCCCCTTGCCCCCGCGGCGGCCTCGTTGCCATGGTGACCCCGGCCTCCCCGGTGAGGGTGGCAGCTCCGCTCCGCGGCGGGAGGGGATCCGGGGAAACCGGCCCCGGGCGGGGGTGGGAGGAATCGGGGCTCACGGGCCCCGGGACGACCCCAGCGTCGGGCCCGTGCCTGACCCTTCGGCGCGGCAATCTCGCCCACCCTCCCCGCAACTCCAATCCTGGCTCGCTCACCTCCCAGCCGGGCTCCCAGAATGGCCAAGGGGCCCCAGAGCCCGGCTGCGGCTCCGGGCCCAGCTCAGCGCCTCGCCGGCTGCCTGCCGCTGCCGCTGCCGCCGCCTCCACGGCCCGCCTGCTCCATGCCGCCTCGCGGCCGCCGCGCCGGCCGGGGGGCTCAGCTCAGGCGCCCTGCTCCTGGGGCCGCTGCTGCTGCCGCCGCCACCGCCACCTCCCGGCTCCGATTGCACAATGGAGCGGCCGCTGCCGCCGCATCATCCATATGCATGAGCTCGGGAGACTGTCCCCGCCCCCAGCCCCACCTCAGGCAAGAGCAACACATCCTCGAATGATCGATAGGTAGGGGAGAAGACGGCGGGAGCTGGGGGGGGGGGGGGGATTTGCTCTGCTGCCCGAAGCAAGAGGAGGGGCAGGGAGGGAGCAGGGAAGAGGTGCTCAATCCTGATGCTTTCCCCCCCACTTATCTTTCTGGACTTCCAACCACTCACCACCACCCACTCTCCCTCCCCCTCTCTACTATGATTACCCCGGCCACTTCCAGGCAGTTGTTTTTGCTTTTGAGAGATGTAGTAATGAACTGTCCCCCACCCTGGACAAGAAATAAGAAAAACAATGTGGTTCTGGATACCTGGGGCTACGCTACCCTGGTAGCCAAACTGGGAACGACACTTGGCAGAGCCAGGCGTGCCCTCCAATTGTGTTGTGCATTCCATAACTCTCACCCGGGAGTCCTGGCAGGAAACCGAAGGGGGTGGGGATGGGTGGGAATTCGGGAGCAAGTCAGAGGTAAACTCTAAATTCCAGAAACTTGGTTTTGATTGGGATGATGGACAACCATCAGTCAGCCAACAAGTATTTACTGGGCAGACTAGGTGCTGGGGTGACAAAAAAAAGTATGTCTGACCACAGTTACTGGGGAGAACAAACATGGAAAGCAACAGTCAAGTGCTAGACTTATCGGTACTGACCATTCTTCGGACCTCTTAAAGCTGCCTACTGTATGCAAAGCCAAAGTCTCGTCCAGAGTCGTGGGGGGTGGGGGTGGAGGTTCATAGTTCGTGGGTCTTGCTATCTAGTAAACTTCTTAGTTCCAGATATTCCCTGTGCCTGGAATACTCTCCCCCACTTGGCTAGTTGAATTCCTTTCCAGCTTTTAAAGCCCAACTCAAAAGCCACCTCTTCTAATTTCTCTAACTCCCCCAGGGCACAAAGCACCTTCTTCTCTTCCCCCCTCCCCAAAGTACCTGATTTTTACATCTCCTAAACACTACTATATTATTTTGTATTACAATGATCTTCCCATGTCCTAGTAGATTATAAACTCCATGAAGATAGACAGTAGCTTATCTAAACTTTGTATCATTTCCAGATGCTGCCTAGATTTTGTAAAGATTTTGTATGCCCCTATACATTGTCTCCCCAGGCCAGATCTTAAACTAAGGGGCAAGGACTATTTGTTTCCTTTTCATCTTTGTCTTTCCAGAGATTTGCTTAGTGCCTGGCATATAGGACAAGGGCTAGAGACTAGTCCTGTGATTTCTTTAGTATAGGAAAGTCCTGGGTGAAGAAACTACTTCTATCAATCCAATTGCAGAAACATATACTGGAGAAGTTGCATAGAAACCTGGGAAGACAAGCCACTTGTCTAGGCTCACAATGGCCATGGCCAGTGAGTCAGAGGCAAGACTTGTACTCAAGTTTACCTGGTTTCCAGGACAGTTCTCTACTATGTCATGCTGTCCCCTCCCCTGACTTATAGGGGGTACTTAATAAATGATAGTTGATTGATTACATATAGTAAACCATATTAATGTTTGTTGGATAAATCTAATGTGTAAGACTTGGGCAGCCAGGTGGCACAGTGGCACCACAGAGTGCTAGGTCGGGAGTCAGGAAGACCTGAGTTCAAATCTGACCTCAGACACTTGCTGGGCAAGTCACCTAACCCTGTTTGCCTCGGTTTCCTCATCTATAAAATGAGGTGGAGAAGGAAATGGCAAACCACTCCAGTATCTTTGCCAAGAAAACCCCAAAAGGGATTGTGGAGAGTCAGACAGGATGAAAAATAACTAAACAACATAAAGCAGTGGTTCTTAATATTTTTCTGTTGTAGACCTCTTGGCAGTCTAGTAAAACTACCTCTTCTCAGAATAACGTTTATAGAGGATGTTCAACAAGGTTGAATGCAGTTTTATGGCACTATCTTCATAAAATACCTAGGATTACAAAGAAAACCCCTAATATTGAAATAGGGTTATCAGCTAGGGCAGCTGGGTGGCACAATGGGTAGAATGGCAAGTCTGGAGTCAGGAAGACCTGATTAGCTGTGTGACTCTGGGCAAGTCACTTAATCCTATTTGCCTCACTTCCTCCTCTGTAAAATGAACTGGTGAAGGGAATGGCAAAAGGACAAAAAAAAAAAAAAGGAGAGTGTGTGGAGAGAGAAAGAGAGAGAGAGAGAGAGAGAGGATAGTGTTCATGGATACCAGCTTAAGGGAATAGAACATCTGCAATGAAAAGCAAAGCAATAACCCACATCCTGAAAAAGAACTCTGGATCTGAATGCAGATTGAAGCATAGTATTTGCTCTTTTTTGTTATTGTTGATTCTTCTTTCTCCTGGCTTCTCCCATTGGTTCTAAACCTTCACAACATGACTAATGTGAAAATATGTTTAATATGAATGTATATGTATAGCCTATATCAGACTGCATGCCATCTTGGGGAAGGGGGAGAAAATTTAGAACTCAAGTTCTTGTGGAAGTGAATTTTCTTAGAGTTGCCGAGGCTCAGAGAGGTTGTTGCCTGCGCCCGCTCGGCCACACTACTAGCAAACTCACCCAAGTTTCGAAGACTCCTAGCAAAGCACTATACTAGCATCCACTATACTTAACTGCCTCTGTAAGTATGTGAATGTGTTGAGTTATAGGGTTTGAAGCTTTACGAATTTTTTGCTTCTCCTGGGCCTGTCATCCTAGAAAGGGAGCTTCCTAGCCTCCCAAAGCATTCATTTCGTAGAGCTCTAGGCACCTTTCCTGACTTCCTACAATTCCAAAACAGTGGCCTGCCTTCCCTCCCGCACTCCCTTCCAGCTATACATAGTTACTAGATATAGCCTGGAACAACTCTATTCCTGAAGCCTAATTCCTAAGAACTATAACAACTTATCTGAACTCTTCCTCAATGATTAATGTAATCCTACCACATCCTACCCTACTCCTCCCAGAGTTTCTGAACCCCTGGCTGCTCTTTGATTCCCCTATCCCCCACAACTGAACTCCTCCACATCCTCTAATCCCCACTGCCACCATGTCCCACACTAAAACTACCACTCCTTGCACTGTACTCTCTGGAATGCCTGATCCACAGGTAGCAAACTAGCTTTCATCTTAAATCTTTTTTTTTTCTTGCTCACTCCACCTTGCACTCACTGAGACCTGGCTCCATTCTGATGAATGAGATGGCTTCTCTGGCCATGCATTGTAGTATTGGTTGCACATTCATTCATACCCCCAACTTGCTGGGTGTTGTGGGGGGAATTGGAATACTCCTGGCTCTCCATTGCCACTTCCAGGCTTTCTTTGAACTGCCATCAATCAATAAGTTCTCTTTCTTTGAGGTTCATTCAGTACATATTTATTAACCAATCAGCATTCTGATGGCCAATTGTCTGTGGACCTCTAAAACAGGATACTCTTCTTCCTTAATGAGTTCAGTTCCTGGCTCACAGTCTTTTTCTTCTACCCAACTCCTGCCCTCATATTAGAAGACTTCAGTATTTGATATTTCCTGAAACAACCTAACCTCTTAATTTCTCAATTTGCTCATTTTCCACAGCCTATTCTTCCTCTACCTTCCCTTAGCTACATATGGTCATATCCTTGCTATTGCCATCACCCACAAGTGACCCCCTTCCATGTTCATGAACTCTGGAATTTTTTTATCTGATCATAATATGTTATTCTACATCTCCCTTTGCCCTGCAATTTTTCAAGCCCCGTTCTTTACTCTCACTGCAGCCTCCAATATCTCTCCTCCCCATTTTGACCCCATGGTGAATGAGTTTAGCTCCTCACTGTCCTCTTGAGTCCTTTGTCCCCTTATCCTATCAAAAGTCTTGCCATACTAAACTTTAGCCTTGGATTTCTCCCACCATACACTTCCTTTTCTCCTACTCATGAGATGTTGAATGAAGCTGGAGGAAATCACAGAAACATGCTGACTAGGTCCACTACAAATCATTATTCTGTAATCTCAACTGACCCTTACTTTGGCAAAGCAATCCTTTTATTCTTCCCTAATTGATTCACTACCCCATTTACCACAGTGCCTTTTCTAAACCTTTTTATCATTCCTCAGATCTTTCACGGCTCTCCCTCCCCCATCCTCTTAGCTGAGAACTTTGCTTCATATTTCACTAAAAAAATTGAGGCCATTCTCTGAGAGTTCCCTCTTGTCCCCTTCTCTTCACCCCACACCATAAGGAAGCTTTTCTTTACTATCTCATTCACCCTTGTCTCACTTGAAGAGGTGACTCTTCTCCTTGCCAAGGCAAATGCCTCTATATGCCCAGTGATCCCATTCCATCCCATCTCTGGTGGATTGCCCCTTGTATCATCTTCACTCTCTCACTTATCTTCGATCTTTTCTTATCTACTGGCTGCTTCCCTACTGCCTATAAACATGCCCATGTGTCTCCTATCCTCAAAAAACCCTTCACTTGATCCATCCATCCCTGCTAGCTATCCTCTCATATCTCTTTTCCCTTTCCTGTCTAAACTTAGACATCACGTAGTACAACTCTCTTACTTGGCAGATGAAGGAGTTGAGTCAGAAAGAATGAAACTTACCCAATGTCAAGATTTTACAGGTGGCCTGTGGAGATCTAAAAGCAGATCCTCTGACCACAAATCCAGTGATCTTCCTTGTATGCCACACTGCTTTCAGAAAGGTAGAAATAAATAGCTATGTAAGTTCAGAGGGTATAAGTGAGTAAGAGTGCTGGCCTCATAGTTGGGATGACCCGAGATTGAATCCAGCCTCAGAAAATGAGCACCCACACATAAATAATGACTAGCCGTGTAACCTTGAGCAAGTTATTTAACCCCAATTGCTTTAAAAAAAAGTTCAGAGGGTATAAAGGTTATCAAAAGCTGAGGACAGCTAAAGTTCAAGTCCTTTCAGAAGAGCTCATAGTGCAACAGGAGTTGAAATGAATTAGGAACTTGGGGCAGGTACAGATGACTTGTATGATGAGGAAGAAGGCTTCATGGAAGGAATGATACTTGAGCAATGCTTTGAAGAGTTGTGTGTGGGGCAGAGCCAAGATGGCAGAGTAAAAGCAGGGACTTGCTTGAGCTCGTGCTCCAACCATCTCCAATAGCTGTTAAAAATGACTCTCACGGGCGGCTAGGTGGCGCAGTGAGTAGAGCGTCGGCCCTGGAGTCAGAAGGACCTGAGTTTGGATCCGGCCTCAGACACTTAATGCATACACAAATAAAAACCTAGCCGTGTGACCTTGGGCAAGTTACTTAACCCCAATTGCCCTCCAAAAAAAGCAAAAAAAAAATGACTCTCAGCAAATTTTAGAGCTACAGAATCTACAAAATGACAAAATGAAATGCACCTCCAGCTGAAGTCAGCCTGGCAAGCTGAAAGGAAGGGTCTATCACACCTGACTGGGAGCAGAGCTCAGTGTGTGTGGGCCACTTCAGCACAGAGGCACAGACCAGCCAAAGCAGACCTCAGGGGACTAAATCACTGACAGCTGTGGCAGTTTCCAGACTCTCAACCCATAAACATCAAAGAGAAAGTAAAAGGTCACTGGGGAAACTCTGTTGGACCTGGGTGAGAGAAGAACATGGTATAGCCCCTGCCCCTGGGGTGGTCAAAGCAGTGGGGGCTGTAGCAGTTGGGCTGCCAATTCCAGAGCTCTAGATTAACTCAAATGGCAAAAGAGGTCCAAAAAGCTAATGAAGAGAATGCCTTAAAAATCAATTTGACCAAATGGAAAAGGAAGTCCAAAAGCTCACTGAAGAAAATAATTCCTTCAGAATTAGAATGGAGCAAATGGAAGCCAATGACTTTGTGAGAAATCAAGATATTATAAAACAGATGCAAAAGAATGAAAAAAAATAGAAGATAATATAAAATATTTCATTGGAAAAACAACTGACCTGGAAAATAGATCTAGGAGAGACAATTTAAAAATTATTGGACTACCTGAAAGCCATGATCAAAAAAAGACCCTAGACGTCATCTTTCAAGAAATTATCAAGGAAAACTGCCCTGATATTCTAGAACCAGAAGGAAAAATAGAAATTGAAAGAATCCACTGATTGCCTCTTGAAAAAGATACCAAAAGTGGGGCAGAGTCAAGATGGCAGAGTACTAATAGCATTTCCGTGCAGCTCCGCCTCCCATCACTTCCAAATTTATGTAAAAGGGGCCTCTGAACAAACTCTGGAGCTACAAAACCCACAAAATGACACAGAGAAGCTAACCTCCCACTGAGGACAGTCTGGCAGCCCAGCACAGTACTCAGGAACCAAGGCCAGGGGCCCATGAGTTGGAGGTTTTAGCCCCAGGATAGCCAGACCAGCAGCCCACTGGAGGGACTCCAGAACACCAGCAGCTGTGGCATTTCCAGAATTATCAACAGATAGATGCCTAGGACAAAGTGAGAGGTCAGTGCCCTGTGGAGTTTGGGACTGGTTGAGAGAAGACATAGGCCTCTTTCCCTGGGGGCGAGAAGCCACTGATTAGCCTCAGCGCAGTCCACCATTTTGCAGCTTCAGCTCCTGGCCTGCAGACTGTAGAGGGATCCAGCAATCAGTCGGGGGGGGGCGGGCAGGGAAGCGCTCTTGCTTTACCCTTCTTGGATCTGAATTGAGGTCTGGGGTGGAGGTTTTGGGGTGTGTGACAAGCTTTGCCAGAGCTTGTGGAGGCTTCAGAGAGGGCACTCAACTAATACCTGTGGCTGCTGAGAAAACCCCAGCATTTGGGATGGAAGCTTTCCTGACTAGTGACAGAGTCCTACTGTGGCAACAAGCCCAAAAGTCAAGTAATTGAGTGGCAAAATGGCTAGGCAAAGGAAACAAAATAAACAGAAAAATTCAACATTAGACTCCTATTTTGGGGGCAAAGAGGATTGAAGCATGGAAGAGGAGGAGGACTGGGAGGTCAGAACTCCTGCACCAAAAGCCACAAATGAAAATATGAGCTGGTTACAGGCCATAGAGGACCTTAAGAAGCAGATAAGAGAAGTGGAGGAAAAATGGGGAAGAGAAATGAGAAAGATGCAAGAAAAATATGAAATGAGAGTCAACAGCCTGACTGAGGAAAATAATGCCTTAAAAAGCTGAGAAAAGTTTCATCAATTACAGTTATTGTTTTTCCCTGTAGGAATGTAAATAATTCAACTTTGATAAGTTCATAGTGATTTCTTTTCCCTGTTTACCTTCTCAAGCATCTCTTGCTTCTTGTATCTGAATGTCAAATTTTCTATTCAACTCTGGTTTTTTCCTCAAGAATGCTTGAAAGTCCTCTATTCCACTGAATGATCAAATTTTCCCCTGAAACATGATACTCAGTTTTGCTGGGTAGGTGATTCTTGGTTTTAATCCCTCCTCCTTTGACCTCCAGAATATCATATTCCAAGCCCTTCAGTCCCTCAGTGTAGAAGCTGCCATATCCTGTGTCATCCTGATTGTGTTTCCACAATATTGAAATTGTTTCTTCCTGGCTGCTTGTAATATTCTCTCATTGATCTGGGAATTCCAGAACCTGGCTATAATATTCCTAGAGTTTTCTTTTTGGGATCTTTTTCAGGAGATGATTGGTGGATTCTTTCCACCCCTATTTTGCCCTCTGGTTCTAAAACATCCGGGCAATTTTCTTTGAGAATTTCCTGAAGGATGATTTCTAAGTTCTTTCTTTGATCATGGTTTTCAGGTAGTCCAATAATTTTTAGATTGTCTCTCCTGGATCTATTTTCCAGGTCAGTGGTTTTTCCCATAAGATATTTCACACTGCCTTCTATTCTTTCATTTATTTGGATCTGCTTAATAGCATCTTGATTTCTCATAAAGTCTCTGACTTCCATTTGTTCCAATCTAATTCTGAAGGAATGATTCTCCTCAGTGAACTTTTGAGATTCTTTTTCCATCTGGTAAATTCAGCTTTTTAAGGCATTCTTTTCCTCATTGCCTTTTTGAGCCTCTTTTGCCATTTGAGTAAGTCTGTTTTTTAAGGCGTTATTTTCCTCAATCAGGCTGTTGATTCTCATTTCATACTTGCATCTTTCTCATTGCTCTTCCCAATTTTTCCCCCACTTCTCTTATCTGCTTCTTAAGGTCCTCCATGGCCTGTAACCAGCTCATATTTTCATTTGTGGCTTTTGGTGCAGGAGTTCTGACCTCCCAGTCCTCCTCCTCTTCCTTGCTTCAATTCTCTTTGCCCCCAAAATAGGAGTCTAATGTTGAATTTTTCTGTTTATTTTGTTTCCTTTGCCTAGGCATGTTGCCACTCAATTACTTGACTTTTGGGCTTGTTGCCGCAGTAGGACTTTGCCACCAGCCAAGGGAACTTCTGTCCCAAACATTGGGGTTTTCTCAACTTCCAGAGGTATTAGTTGGGTGGCCTCTGTGAACCCTCCATATACTCTGGCAAGTTGGTCACACACCCCAAGACCTCCACCCCAGACCTCAATCCATATCCAAGAAGGGTAAAGCAAGAGTGCTTACCCCCCAGACTGATTGCCAAATCCCCCTACAGTCTGCAGGCCAAGAGCTGAAGCTGCAACAGAGCAACGTGGTGCAAGCTGTGCTGGCTCCTCAGCGGCTTCTCACCCCCAGGGGAAGAAGCTAATGCATTCTCCCAACCAGTCCCAAAGTCCATAGGACACTGACCGCTCACTTTGTCCTAGGCATCTATGTGTTGATAATTCTGGAAACTCCACAGCTGCTGGTGTTCTGGGGTCCCTCCAGTGGGCTGCTGGTCTGGCCACCCTCAGGCTAAAACCACAACTCACTCGTGCCTGGGCTTGGCTACCAGAGCACTGAGTTGGCCGCTCCCTGCCATGCTGCTGGGCTGTCCTCAGCAGGAGGTTAGCTTCTCTGTGTCATTTTGTGGGTTCTGGAGCTCCAGAGGTCGTTCAGAGTCCCCCTTTTACATAATTTTGAAGTGGTGTGGGTTGGAGCTCTGAGGAAGTGCTGTTTCTACTCTGCCATCTTGACTCCACCCCCCACAAGTTACACTTTCTAAAGGATACCTTTCCTGCTGCTCCCTGATGCTAGGGTCTTCTCTCAAAAATTATCTTGTATACATTTTGTATATATCTTGTCTCCTATATGTATATGTTGTCTCCCTTGGTAGAATGCAAGCTTCTTGAAGACAGGGACCAATTCACTTTTGTCTTTGTATCCCTAGTGCCTAGTGTCACACTGCTTGCATATAGTAGGTACTTAATAAATATTTATTTATAAATTGATGAAGATAATCAAAAGAGTAGAATTAGGAGATGGAGCTTGCAGAAAAGTGGAGTCAGGTTGTGACATAAGGCTATACTTCCTAACAGAGCTATCTAAAAATTAAATGGTTGCCTTGGAGCTAGTGGGTTATCCTTCACCACAGGTCTTAAAGAAGTGGATGGATGAACACTTGTTGGGTGTATTGTAAGAAGAGAACCCTGCTGAGGTAATCGGTTAGGTTACAGCTGGCGTTCGCGATCTTTTTGTGTGTGTGTCATAGACCCTTTTGGCAGTCTGATGAAGCCTGGGGACCCCTTTTTGAAGTAATTAGTGTGTATAAAGAAATAAAACAAAATTCATAGGGTTACAAAGGAAACCAATTATCCTGAAAGTTATTAAAATATTTAAAAAATTTACAGACCCCAAACTAAATACCCCTAAATTAAATGGTCTTTGAGGTCCATTCCAACTCAGATTCAGTATTTTATCATGTGTAGGGAAGCTCAGCTAAATAGTAAGATAATTACTATATAAATAAGAAGCCTAAAGTCCTAGATGAGTCTGATTTATATTTAGGATCACAGGATTTCGAGTAGAAAAGGATCTTAAATATAACCTGTATAGGTAGATATCTAGGTTTTTCACTGACCAAAAGACAATTCTGAAGTAAAAGGGCTTTGGTACTGAAAGATAAGCATAAGAAAGGTAGAGAACAAGGGAGGAAAGTAAGTTTTTATATAGGATCTACTATGTGCCAGGCACTGCACTCAGTGCTTTATAATTATCTCATTTGATCATCACAACAACTCAGTGAGGTATGTGCTGTTATGATCCCCATTTTACAGTTGAGGAAATGGAGGCAGACAGAGGCTAAGTGACTTGTGTGACCACTCTATCTACTGCTTCACCTCATTGTCTCAAAGACCAAAGTCTTTGCCTCCTCAAATTTTCCTTTTGTTTTGGCTCAAATGCATTTGGTAAGATAAAAAAAAATAATTTGGGGAAATATCTGACTCTAAGTTAGATAGGTATCCATTACAAAGGACTTTTAATTAATTAATCCTAACTTGGAGAAATTCTAATTGGAGGGGGGAGAAATTAAATGTGTTGGTGGATGTTTGTGAAGTTGGTTTTGAATGGATTAGGACCCATAGACTGCATTGAACCTGGGTAGCTACTCTGGGGGCCTCACATAGAAGGTGCTACAACTTCCTAATTTTAATCATAAGGAAAGGGAAACCCAAGGGGATGATCTGCATAAAGTCATAGGAAAGAAATTAAAGATCTGGGATTTAACCCTATGTCTTCTGACTTTAAATTCAGGGTTCTCCCCTACTTCTTCTCTCCTCAGCACATAAGATAATGCTTTGTAAAAAGTAGGAACTCAATACAGTTTTGTTGATTGGCACATAAAGCAATGCCCCACACCAAAGGAAGCAGAATTATGATTTAACTAGGATATCTAAACTAATGATTTCAAAGGATATCTCAAAATTCACAAAACAGCAATTCAAAATAGACTTTTAAAATAATAATATAAAATAATGAAAACAGGGATAGGGTCTGGATCTGCAACTTCATTGGCATGGGGTAGTCCCAGGTGAGGAAACCCCTACCAACACAAGTCAGCATGTTTTCTGTAACTGAGAATCTTGGAGAGTTGCCTAGAGCCATGTGTGTCAGAAGCAAGTCTTGAACCCTGGTATTGTTGGTTTTGAGGCCAGCTCTCTATCTACTTTGCATGCTACTTCTATGAACACACATATTTGAGAATAACTTTCCTAAAGAGACAATGGTTTAAGTCCACTTTTTATCTGACCTGTGTCTTTACCTTATAGGTCTTATTTTTCTCTAGACCAAGGCCTATTCTAATCCTATTTCTGTACCCTGTTGTAATGGAAATGCAAATTTAAAGATCTTCCCTGCCCTTAGGCCATTTGATAGGCTTAAGAGACTCTGAGAACCTTCCTTGATTTGAAAGTATATTCTGCCCCCTAATAGGATGAATGTGGTCACATGCTTGGTTTTCAGGAATGCCCACACCTAGATGCTGTGTGACTGGGCAGTGGGTCAAGAGGGTGGTTACATTTCCTGACCCAGGAGAAGGCTATATAATTGTGAAGCTTTGCTTTGGGTTCACTTTGAGAGGTGTTGTGTGATTTGACCAGATGAGACTCTGGGCAGCCATTGAGAGCTCTGTCCTCCCCTCCCTCCCCCCTCCCCCCTCCCCCCTCCCCCCAGCTTTGAAAACCTAGATGTTGATGTTTCCCTCTCTGGTAACTGTGATTTGGTATTGATGTAATGGTTGGGCAGTTTGGAAGCCTCTCTGCTTGATCTGTTTGTTTCTCTGTCTTGTAAGTTCTGTCTGTATACTCTGAAGTTCAGGGTGCTGACCTTTTTCCCCTGAACTAGATAAAGAATATATGTTTGATTGATTAAAGTAAGCTTGTTAACCCATTTTGAGTTTCTTTCCTTTAGAAAAGCAGTCTAAGAACCTGTATTGGCAGCCACCCTGGGGATGCTGGGGTGCTTGCTGCTATACCTGTTGCCCCTCCTCAGAACTGGCTAATTTAATTTCAAACTAAACCTTAAATCAAGATTTATTTTACAATTAAACCCAACTTTTAGTCACTTAATTTTAAAAATAAGTGTTTATTCAAAATCAACCATTTCATATTTAACAGGTATTTATTAAGTAACTGTAGTACACCAACAAAAAAGTTTTAGGCACCAAAGAAGATACAAACATAAGACAAGGCCCCTGCTCTTAAAGGAATTTTCATCCTAGTGAGATAAGCATGTGTACAAAGAATAATAGTACAAATAGAACTCAGTAAATGCATAGAAGTATAAGCAAAGTACAAGAGTCTCAAGGAAAACTTGTATGACCTGATACAAGCAAAAGCAAGGAGAAACAGGAGAACCATTAATTCAGTGACCACAATGATGTGTAATGGCAGGACAGGTCTGAAAGCACCTCCACTCCCTTTAATCCTGATATATTTATTAGGGGAGAATAAATAAATCTTTATGGCATCAATGATTCTGAGGTATGAATGAGACCTCAATACTTCTACCCAATCAATCAAAGACTACCAGAGTGATGGTGCTAGTAAAGGTGAGTGATTGGCTGAGGAAATTTTGTAAAGCCTTGTTTGTCTTTTGAAGAGGACAGATAACATCAGGAAGGTGATGTCTTGACTTGCAAGTGAATTGGATTTAAGTGGTGGAGGGCTGCACAAAGTCACCAGATTCACTTTCTCCTCTGGAGTCATCTGGGTCTAGAGGCAAGATAAAGATCAGGATTACTGGAGATGGCCCCAGAGGCAGTGGGAGATCTTGGCCTTTTTAAGTTAAGGTCTTTCCCAGGTCTGAGGCAAAACCCATTCAATGATTTAAGGTTAGGTAAGAAATGAGGCAAAAGATGTCCTCTTTTGTCTACTAAAAAAAAAAAATCAGTCTGGGAGGGGAGGACCTTCAGAGTTTCAGGGCCCAAACAATGATCAAGTGGGGCTTGGCCTGGGACCTATTGTTGGCTAATCAATGCTAGCCTGAGTGATCTGGGTTTAAGGCATGGTCCTTAAGAAAGAAATCTAGCCCATGAATCCCAAGATATCTTGGGAGGTTTCAGTGATTAAAATTTGCATTCCTTTGGGTATGATACCCTATATGGACAGAGGGAAGAGAAGAGAAAGAGGAAGGAAGAAAGAAAAAGAAGGAAAGACAAAATGAAAGGAAGGAAGGAAGGAAGGAAGAAAGAAAGAAAAGCCATGTTGCCCAACTGGCTAGTTTCAGTTGGGTCCCCAGTGGGGAAGCTCCTATTTCTACTCATAGAAGTTGTTGCTGTCCTTTGTTCTCAAAGAGAACCATGACATCAGGGAGATGATACCATGACATGCAAGTGAATTAGATTTAGGTGAGGCAGGGCTGTGCAAAGTCACCAGCCTCACTTTCTCCTCTGGAAGACATCTGGGTCCAGTAGCAAGACATAGCTCAGGATGACTGTAGATGGCCCTGAATACAGTGGAAGACCTTGGTCTTTTTAAGCTAAGGTCTTTCCCAGGTCTCAGTTTGTCTGAGGCAATACCCTCAAATTGAGGCAAAGAGATGAGGTAAAAGGTAAGGGATGAGGCAAAAGATGGCCTCTTTTTTTTCTACTAGAAAAAAATCAATCTGGGAGGGGAAGACCCTCAGGGTTTCTGGTCAGAATGGAAACAATTGCTATTCATTCTCACTGGGAGCCTACAAAACCCAAACCCAAACAATGACCAAGTGAGGTTTCCATTGGGACCATTATTGGCCAATCAGTGAGAGCCAGAGTGATTGGGTTTAATGTTGGTATAAAAGGAGGGAGTCAGAACTGAAGAGATTAGAGCAAGGGAACAGGAGAGAGCATTCCAGCTAAACTCCTGAGGGGAAGAAGGGAGAGCTGAAGAATGAGACATATGTTGTCAGACATGACAAACACATTGGTTTGTTTTACTTACCTATACTTCTTTATTACAAGGGAGGGGTTGATTGGAGGGAGAGATTATCATTGAGAAGTGACAATGATCTAAGAAAAAAGCAATGTAGCTCTCAAAGACTCTATGATTCTTATCTCAACTGCCACTTCAGCACCAGCAGGGCCAATGATTCTTGAGAGCTCAGCTACATCTCCCCCTTAGGGCCCTATGGGTAACACTAAGGGGCTGGAGAGTCAAGTTCCTGTTCCCATGTGTCCCTCCTAATGTCAGTGTCCAATGATTGGTACTCAAATGTCATCTGACTAATATCAATTAGTTTTCAAAAATAGATATTTACTGAAAAGATATAGCAAGAACAGAAGTACAAAACATTTCCCTGAGCAGGGCCACACTTTCACCTCTCTATCTGGAGAGTCCCTGGGGAAAGTAATTTGTTAGTTGAAGCGTTACTTCAAAGCCTTTGCTTTGTTAAATTTGCTAAATTCATTTCTTAATGTCAAAGAGCCAATACATGGAGTTCATTCAATCAATTAATCAATTAATATTTAGTAAATGCCTACTATATGCCAGGTACTGTGCTAAGCATTGGGGATACCAAAAGAGGCAAAAGACAGTCCCTACCCTGAAGGAGTCTCTCTCTTGCCTGTAGGACATAGCAGCCAGACTGTCATGTTGATTCACTGCTGGGCTGGGTCATACAGGGCTCCACTGGCACCTTACCTGGCTCAGTAGAGGCAGCTAGGATAGTCTCTGCCATGGAGTCCCATCACTGGACCACTGGTGGCTCCTCTGACCTTTTTAAATCTCACAAGGCCCTGTACCAAAGGAAAGCAGACACAAATAGGAGGCAGCTCTGTCTTGGACACAGGTTTGCCTGAGTCCATGTATCACCTTAGGACAGGGAAAGGCCCCCTCTGCACCAGCCTTCCAGAGCTCAGGGAGTCATCCTTGGTGTGGTCGGTATGGTTGGTATGGTTTAATAATGGTATGGTCAATAGGAAGGAAAGAGACTGAGCTTTTCTATCGAAGCCTTTTGTACTCACTTTTAGTTGGACTCTTCTTCAACATGTAGCAAGCAGAGTGAAGCAGCGAGCTCCAGAATACCTGTCCATCATTAGGCACTTCGGGAATGAGCTCACTGAGTGTCTGTGTGGATTGGGTACAGGCAGAGCAGATGGCATATGCTTGAAGGACTGGGTCTCTACTGTCCAGTTCCTCATTACAACATAAAACATTTGTTGTTATTGTTATTTTAGAGTTCCAAAGAGGGAAAGAACATTTCCAGCTGGAGTGTGTGGAAGGCTTTGGAAGAGAAAGTATTCTAGCTGGATCATTGAGAATAAGTAGGATTTCAACAGGATGAAATGGTGTAGAGAATTCTAGAGATCAGCACAAAAAGTACATGGGTGGAAAGAGCTGGGATGAGTTCACAGGATAGCAGGTAGTCCCATTTGGATGGAGCATAAAGACAATAGTAGCAGCAGTAGTAGTTGTTTTTGTTGTGCTAACATTTGTATGATTTTTCAAAGTTTTCAAAGCATTTTATATATAATAACTCATTTGAGCCTCACAACAGCCTTGGGAGGTAAGTGCTAGTATCATGCTTACTGTAAAGACATGGAAACAAAGGTAAAGAGAGGGTTAAAGATCACATAGTAAGTAGCTGAGATGGACTCCAAGTCTCCACTTTGTGTAAGAAAATGCTGCAAATGTAGGTTGAAGCCAGTTTTGGAAGGATGTAAATGTCAGACTTTATTGTGTCAGGAGCAGGGAACCATTGAAAGTTTTCGAGCCTGACATGATCAAAAGGAAGGCTAACTGGCTTCAGTGTGAAGCCACATTGGAGAGGTTAAAGGCTGGAGGCCATTGGCCTCAGACACTTGGTATTTAACTAGCTGTGTGACCTTGGGTAATTCACTTGGCCCAATTGCCTTGCCTCCCCCCGCTCTGCCCCCCAAAATTAAAATTTTAAAAAGAAGTGAAAAGGGGGCAGCTAGGTGATGTAGTGAATAGAACGCCAGCCTGGGAGTTAGGAGGACCTGAGTTCAAATTCGATCTCAGACATTTAACTAGCTGTGTGAACTTGGACAAGTTACTTAACCCCAATTGCCTTGCCTTCCTCCCTCCACTCCAAAAAAATAATTAAAAAAAAAAAAGGCTGGAGGCCAGGAGTTTTTATTAGAGAGTATTGAAATAATTCAGACAATAGATATACTAGATAACAGGGGCTGGACTAGGCTGGTGATAATGGAAATAGAGGGGAGGGAACAGGATAGATGCAGGATGGATGGAGGAAATACTGCAAAGGCAGAATCAACAAGACTTGGCAACTGATTGGATGTGGGGGGGTAGGGGAAAGGGAGGAGTCAAAGATGACAGAGAGGTTTCCAGCCTGGGTGACTAGAAATAGTAGTACCATTAACAAAAATAAGGAAGTCAGGAGGAGGAACAGATTTGGAAGGAAAGATTATGAGCTCCATTTTGGACATATTGAATTTGAAATGCTCAAACCTAATCCTAACACCACTCAGACTTGTAAATTAATACCAAAAATTACCCACCCACATAATCACCTCCCAACTGGTAATGAAAATAAAATTATTAATTGTGAAATAAATGGTTGAATAAAACTGTAATTTGACTAAAGTACTGATTCTAGTTATTGCAGAATCATAGAATTTTTTTTTAACTGGAAGAGAACTTAGAGATCATCATCCAATCCATTTTCCCTATTTTTGGCTAAACCTCAATAAGAAGTATCTCAATTCATTAACTCTTATTTAGATTGCTAATATCAAAAGCATTGAGTGGATTAACTTTTGAATTCTAAAAGCACTTATTAGGGATCTCCAAACATATATACATACATATAGATAGATGAACATATATATTGGGATGACCCCCTGTGATATGAACGAGAGTTGCACAGGATGAGTAGTCTTTTATGGCAAATATGGAGGGGGGAGAAGGAAGGATAGAGAGAAGGAGAGAAGGAAGGAGAAAAGGGGAGGGGAGGAGGAGGAGGGAGGAAGAGAAGCTTATAGTAAAATGGTATGTATTCCAATATCTTATTGGTCTTGAAAAGCTATTCATATTTCAAGGATGGGATACATTTGTATAACAAACATACAGCCCATGTAACTTTGAAAAGATATTACTTAGGGGTGGCTAGGTGGTGCAGTGAATAGAGCACTGGCCCTGGAGTCAAGAGGACCTGAGTTCAAATTTGGCCTCAGACACTTAACACTTAACTAGCTGTGTGACTTTGGGCAAGTCACTTAACCCCAATTGTCCCTCCAAAAAAGCAAAACAAACAAACAAAAAGAAAAGATACTACTCATTCCTTTTTCTTTTAGAAAGTTCTTGATGGTCCTAGGTGGCTCCAGTCTGCCTATTTCTAGAGATCCAGTCAATCTCTGGTTGTGATTCAAGGGAAGCCAGGTGTCATACAAGGTCAGTGATCAAATGGCTTCTTTGGCCTGTTGTGGAACTGTGGTTGAATAGTTCTCCTAGTCAATAAGTCAACAAGCTTTTATTAAGTGCATACTATGTGCCAGGCAGTGTGCTAAGTGCTGAGGATACAAAGAAAGGAAAAAAAATTGTCCTTAAGAAGTTGACGTTCTAACGCAGCTGGGGGGGGGGGGCGCATTCCTAGAAGACTGGGCAACTCTCAACTGGTCCTTTAGACACTGAGGTTTATTCATTGGTTGACAAGTCGATACTGTGCTTTGAAGATACCATTATTAATAGTAGTCAGCTGAGTGAAATCCTGAGCATAGAGCAAAGAGCAATGGTGGGCAATGGAGTGGTTGTGGTAGTGGTGATAGAACAAAATGTATGGGTGGAGTTCCCCGTTGGCCAGGGCTAGGAAAGTCCACTCTCAGGAACTCTAGTCTGTGATCTGTGCTCAGAAAAGGAAACATGTTGAAAGACCACAGGAGACCAGGAATTGGAGGTCTAGGAATCTTGCCTCTTAGGCATGTGTTTCACTTACATGGCACAATTTTCCAATCCTGAGGAAAGAGGAAAAGGAGAAATCTCCATCTTGTTATACACAATCACAAAGTTCAAGGGAGTGAAAACAAAGCAAAAGAACCCAATCCTCAGCTTTATTTTATATGGGGTAGGGATTGTATAGGGACTAGTTATACAATTTCAATGGAATAAGGAACTAACTAGAGAGGAAACTCCCTCTCCTAAAGCAGATTGGCACCTTCTCTACAACTTAGTCTTAGAGCATTGAGAGGATAAGTGCCTTGTGACCTTGCCTGTGGTCACGTAGTCAGCATATATCAGAGGTAGAACTTGACCATAAGTCTTTTCTGGCTTTAGGGCTAGCTCTCTATCCACCTTGCCATAGTGCTTTCTTGATTTGCTATAATATCATGGGTGAAGTGCCACTCTTCTGACAAAAGTCTGTCCCCACTGACTGACTCTCACCAAACCTCTTGGAGCTAGCCCCAGGCATCAGAAATCAATCAGAGAATATCCTTGTGTTCTTCCAGAAGGATGTGAAGAGGCTTGTCTATGTCTATGGGAGTTACTCTTGAAACAAATGGCTGTGTCCTATAGTTTTATCTAACTGACTCTTCAAATTACTTTTACTTCCTTTCAAGTTTGCTTTAAATAATAATATTTACATTCTGGTTTCCATACTCACTACTCTTTACCTAACATCATTACGTGACTTACTTATGGTCAAAGCTGATGACCTCTTTTCTATCATAGTTTTGGTCTTTTTTACTGTCTTTGCCAAAACTTATCATCTTTACATTGAATTTCCCCCCTAGCTTCAGTTTCATAGAAACCATGTTATTTTGGTTCTTCTCATACTTTATGATTGTTGCTGACTCCTTGTCCTCTCCCCATAGGTACATAGGCTTAGAACTCAAAGGGATCCCAGAGGTGACCAAGCCCAATTCCTTCATTTTTATGAATGAAGAAACTGAGGTCCAGAAATGAAGTGATTTGTATAAGCTCCCACAGGGAGGGGAAGAGGTAGGACATGCATCCATGTTAGGTAGAAAGGTGCTATATTGGGTTATGCCTGACTTAGAGTCAGGGAGACCTGAGTTAAAATCCTGCCTTAGGCCCATACTAGCTATGTGACCCTGGAAAAGTCACTTTGCTTTTGTCAACCTCAGTTTCCTCATTTTGTAATGGGGATTTTAGTAGCTGATAGCACCTACCTCACAGGGTTATTCTGAGGATCAAATAAGCACTTTATAAACCTTAAAGGATTCTATATTGTTAGCTATTATTGTTGTTGTTATTATTATGTCTTCTGTTATCAAATCCAGCCCTATCTATATACTCCTACAATATGTTCATAATAATAACTAGCATTTAGATAGCATTATACATATGTAATCTCCTTTGATTCTTACAAGCCTGTGAGGTAGGTGCTATTATCATCCCCATTTTATAGATGAAGATGCTAAGGCTGGGAGAAGATAAGTGAATTGTCCAGGATTACACAGTTAATAAGTGTCAAAGGAAGGATTTTAACTCAGATCTTGACCCCTAGTCCAGTCTACTATACACTATGTCATCTAGCTGTCTCTCCACTCTCCTTTCTAGTCTTTTCCCTCCCTCCCTCCCTAACTTTTTTCCTTCCCTGAATCCTAGGTCTTTTGCTCTGGTCCCAATGGGATGTTCATCTGCTCATGGGACTTCTATTTTCTTATAATCTTCATGAAATACTTCCTGAGCAACAAGTCCAGCTGAGGAGATAGGACATAACATAACCAGAGCAGACATTAATGTTGGTGCTTTAAAGGTTGCATACATACACACATTATCTTACTTGATTCTCACAACAACTCTGTGAGGTAGACATTATCATCCCTATTTTATAAATAAAGAAACGGAGGCTCATAGAGGTTACTTGTCCATGGTCACACTGTGAGTATATTTGAGAAGATTTGAGCTGAGATCTCTCCTGATTCCAGAGTCAACATTCTTCCATTATTTCCATGCTCTGAGGGGACTTATTGCACTTAATTTTAAGTATCTAGTTATCTTGGGGTCATGCCCATTCACCTTGGTCATCTTCTTGACATCTGCCCTGCACCCCCCCCCCCATTTCCTTCCAGGAGTGAGAAAGCACTTTAAACTTGGTGCCTCCACTCACTCTTTTTCACTCTCTGCAATCAGTCTAGCTTCCAGCCTCATCATAGTTTCTTCAAGATCATTTAACCAATTGCTAACCAAATGTGAGAACCTGCAGAGTATTTTATTGACTGTTTCAGATAAGTAATAATAAACTCGGGGTGGCTAGGTGACGCAGTGAATAGAGCACCAGCCCTTGAATCAGGAGGACCTGAGTTCAAATTCAGCCTCATACGTTTGACACAATAGCCATATGACTCTGGGCAAGTCACTTAATTCCAATTGCCCTCCAAAAAAAATAATAAGTAAAAGGTAGGTATGATAAATTTTCCTACCATTTTATCTGCAAGGAAACTGAAACTCAGATTGGTTAAAAGACTTTTCCATGGGGCGGCTAGGTGGCGCAGTGAGTAGAGCGTCAGCCCTGGAGTCAGAAGGACCTGAGTTCAGATCTGGCCTCAGACACTTAACACAAAAAAAACTAGCCATGTGACCTTGGGCAAGTTACTTAATCCCAATTGCCCTCCAAAAAGCAAAAAAAAAAAAAAAAAAGACTTTTCCAAAGTTATATGAATATTGCTCAGGCTACTACTGGAACCCAGGTTTCTCTTGACTCTAAGTAGAACACTTTGTCCACTACACTGTTTCCTCTAACATACACAAAGAGATAAATTCATTCATTCAATAAACATTTATCATACATTTATTGTATGCGGAACACTGTACTGGGAATTGGAGAATAATACAATACTCCCCAAAGCCTAGCATATAGTGAGACATATTGATGCTTAATAAATGCTTAAGACACAATCCCTGTCCTCATTGAATTTACAAGTCAGTAAATAAATCAACAAGTATTAATTAAGCATCTATTATGTGCCAGACACTGTGCTAGGCTCTGGAGATACAAATACAGTTAGTGAAACAATTGTTTTACTACTCACAAGAAGCAACAGTCTAGCAAGAGGAATAGAAACAAACTCAGATAACTATAATATACAATGTTACTTGGTGTATTAGAGAATTAGAAAACCAAATGCTTTGGGAAGTCTGAGAAGGAAAATGATCACTGACTTGGGAAATCTGCAAGGTCTTCCTAAAGGAAGGGCCTTAGAGTCAGTAGAAAGTCAATAGGTGAAGAGGATGGAGGAATTCGATTACCAATAATAATACAATATGCTAGCTGAAATAAAACAAACATTTCAGACTATAAAGTCAAGCAAGGCCAGATCCACTGGGGATTATTTTTCGGTAGGTTAAGCATAATTTCTGGGCAACCAGTATGAAATAATAGAGAGCTCTCTAGATTTCAGCTCAGAAAACTTAGGTTTGAATGCCAATTCTCCTAAGCCTTTCATTCTAATGATCTGTTTTGATCTTGGCCTCACTACCTCTCTAGACCTCATAAACTGAGGAGGTTGAACTAGATGATCTCTAAGACCCTTTTAGCTCTAAGTATATAATCCTGTAATGAATTCAGTTTTGAATCTGTAGGTCTTGAAGGGACTGTAGTATATCTATGTGGAAATGCCTAGTAGGCAACTGGAGATAATATATAACCAGTACTCATAAGAGAGGTCAGGGTTGGAGCTGTAATTTGGGGAGTCATCTTCAAGGGGTGATAAATGTAGGCATAAAAGTCAATGTGATCTCTAAGGGAGAAAGGATAGAGAACAGGGTCAAGGACTGAGCCTTGGGGATATACTCACATTTAGGTGGGAGGAGGAAGAGGAGCCAGTTAGAGAGATAAAGGAATGGCCCACACTCAAAATTATTAAAAAGTCAATGTAGAGTCACTGAAGATAAGTTGTAGTGTGGTCATAGGGCTACAGATCCAAAAGGAACAATAAAAGATAATCTAGTCAAACCCTCTCATTTTGTAGATGAGAAATCTGAGGTCCTAAGAAATAGGCAGTGGTCAAACACCACACATAAGTGTGAAATTAGTTCCAGAGCCAGGACAAGAACTCGGGTACCCTGACTTCAGGGTACTAGATCTTTTCTAAAGCTGCATAGAGGTAATGTGGTATAATGGAACAAACATCAGGTTGGAGAGTCAGAAGACCTGGATCCCAATGCTGACTTGATTACTTAATAGCTATGCTCCCATATTAGCCTCTTTAGATCACAGTCCTTTTATCTGTAAATGGTGTGGGTGGGTGGATGAGATAATTTCTAAGGTCCTTTCCAACTCTAACATTCTGTAATTTTGTGGGGTCAAGGAGAGTGAGTATTGAGAAAAGCTAATGTAATCACCTACATATACTTATCTATCTACCTGTGTAATGTGTCACACAGCTCCATCTAGCTCTGATCTTGTATTCCTTTTCTAGTTCATTAAAAAACAATTTCTAAGACACCTTTACTCAAATCTCCCTTTGGCATCAAAAGATATTTCTAGGCCTTCACTCCTTTCCAGATTTCCCATCACTATCTGTTAACAGTATTTCTATCCTCCCAGGCTCTCCAGGCTCCTGACTTTGGAGTTACCTTTCAAATTCACCTGGACTTCATGACCCCTAAGGGTCCTTCCAGCTCTAAATCCATGATCCCATTTACTTACTTACTATTCCTAGGCCCTGTGGTGAAGATTTAATCTATTACTAGGTCTGTCCCTTGATCTTCAATACTATTTACCATCTTTGTCCTTTCTGTATTTCCATACTACCTGTAATAAATTAAAACTTCTAACCATGTACTTTAAGACCTTTCTCATCATCTGAACCTTCTCCCTTATCTACTTGCCTTCATCTCCTGTTACATGCCAGTCTGTGCTCTGAGCCAGCCAAACAATCTGCTTATTGTTCATTGCACACAACTCTGCCTCTGAACCATCATTAATTTTATTCCTCCTGCTTTACCCAAACCATGGCCCTTGTCTCATTTAAAACTATATTAAACATTTACCTCTTCCATAAAGTATCCTCTGACTAACACTGCATTTTAGTCACTGATCTTTCCAGTAATGTCTTAGGAGTCATATTTGTGTTTAATGTTCACCTGTTTTTTTTTCTTACATTATGCACCCAATACATGTTTGTCTATATTCATTATACTCCTTAATGACAAGAACTATGCTGTCTCCATTTTATTTACCTGGAGGCACTCAAAATGATTAATAACAGAATAATTCACTTTTAGCTAAGTAGTTTGTTAGTTATTTTTCTATGGATACTTTTCATTTCCTAACATTTTGCGTTTAAATCAAAAGTCCTGATTAAGACATATACAAGGGTGGGGGGGAGGGGCAGCTAGGTGGCGCAGTGAGCAAAGCGTAGGCCCTGGAGTCAGAAGGACCTTAGTTCAGATCTGGCCTCAGATACTTAATGCACACACAAACAAAAACCTAGCAGTGTGACCTTGGGCAAGTTACTTAACCCCAATTGCCCTCCAAAAAGGAAAAAAAAGACATATACAAGGGAGTTATATACATATGCACAAAAATAAATAATTAAGAAGAAAGTTATTTGTAAATACTTAGCAGGAACAATAAATAGTAAGTGCAGTTATAGCTAGAAAAGTCATTGAACTTAATCAGGTAAAGTCAGTAGGAAGTAGAGAACCCCCATGAGTCAACAAAATCTGTAATGTTAGACTGAAAGTCTGAGCCAAAATTTTAGCTTCTAAGAAGTATTGATTATTTTAACCCACCTAGTCTGAGAAATGATAACTTTTAAGGAGTAATACTTGGAGAGAGGGAATTCAGGTAACCCCTGAAGTGGGGTCACACATAATAGCTTCCAGGATTAGGAAAAGCAGGGGGTAAAGAGAATGGAAATAGTAGGGTACTTCCAAGATAGGGACAAGAATCTGTTGAGCCTTTACTTTCTCTTTTGCAACTATTAACAAAAATCTCCAGGTCCAAGTACCAAGATATGTTAAGTACCAAGGATATGATGCTAACTACTGGGATGGATACTCCCAAATGTAACCTTAAAGTGGGCTTAGAAATACCTATGCAAGGCCTTGCATTAGCCAGTCTCAGGGGAGTCTTGATATTCGACCTGGAAAGGAAAGATTAAATAGTAATGGGCTGTTGCAAATTCCTCTAGCTGGGTATTAAGATCCTTTTTTTCTCCTCTCTTCTGTTGTCTTTTGGTCATTTTTCATTAATCATTAGCAACTCCACCAAAGGGGAAGTAAATTAAGGGAGTTTAAAACAAACCAGTTACTTCTGCTTTTTGTTAGCTTTTTGGTGGGAAAAGAGATAGAATCTATTGGCTAAAATTGTATTTTGTTGAATTTATGCACTTCAGTTACTCTGTTGCTTGCTATCATAGGAAGTCGGTTGTATAATATGAGACTTTTTGCCAACCCTAGCCATGATTTATACTATACCATTTTCCACAAATCCTAATCCTAATCTTATGAAATTTAACTCAATGTATGAAGACTATTTGGTATATTTGATACTGATTTGAGGTTTGGGTGTAGAGGAATAAGATACACCTTGGAAGAGAGGATACCAATTAAAAATGAATGGAGTACAATAGAGCCAAGCACAGGATGGTACTTTTGAGAAGGAAAAGCAAATTGTTCTCAGTCATAGCTGTAGCTTGTACTTTAGTAGTGACAGGGGCATTCAAGTCACAGTGACCCCTTAGCTTTTATATCCTTTTCTGAGGTGTGGAAGAAAATTATTTTGGATGGCTTCACAGTTACTAAAGGAAGGATGACAAGGGACTGTTAGTATTATAAAAATCAAAGAATTCTCTGGTCAGAAGGTCCATAGGAGCCACTGACTATTAGAGACATTAGAGACATCTACCCTTTTTACCTGGGTAGAAATCAATTTACTTTGGAATAGCCAAGATTATATACCTATTTTTTGTGGAACAGTCACATTCAAGGAGGCTCGTCATCAAGTTAGCTGAAAGATAAAGAATTTTTCAATCACAGAAACTAAGACCATCTACTGAGTTGTAGAGGGGTTGTATATTTCTTATGAACTCACTTGACTTGGTATAGTGTGCTTTATAGTTAAAGCACAAGGTTCTGAGATCACAGGATCAAAAATTCAGAGCTGGAAGGGATCTTAGAGGTCACCTAACTCAACCTTATCCTTTTACTGATGAACTGAGACAAAGAAAAGTGAAATGACTTGCCCAACTTCACACAGCTCTTAAATCTGGGTGCCAGGATACAGAAACATATAGAGTTAAGGTTAGAGGTAACTTCATTGACTGCTTGTTAGAACTTCAAGCATTACTAGAAAATAGTATGCCATTCAAGGATTCCAACTCAAAAGTTAGAGGGAGCAACTTTGGAGAAAACCAGATTATAGTATTAAGAACAGAGATAACATTTCCATTGCAAAATTATATTTCTAGAGAATAGGGTCAATCAATCAACAAGCATTTATTCAATGCCTATTATATTTCAGGCACTTCTATAGACTCTAGTGATATAAACAAAAGTAGTTCCTGTCCTCAAGGCATATACTTTGTTGGGATTATAGCATTATTGCTGTTAAGAACCAGGGACATAATTTAGTCCAATCACCTCATTTTACAAATGATAAAAATGAAGCCCAAGGAGATTTAGTGACTTGTCCAAGGTCATATAAGCAAGTATCTGAGGCAGAATTGGAAGCCAAGATCTCTGATTCTTAGGTCAGTGTTCTTTCTACTGTACCACAGAAAACCGTATCTAGGCATTTATTTATTTACACACACATACTTATGTGTGTATACATACACACACACACACACATATATATACATATATACACACAAAAAAGATGCACAGTAATTTTAGTAGGGACAATAGGTACTGGCAGCCTGGGGGATCAGGAAAGGCTTCATGTGGGTGGTACCGATCAGTCTTGAAGGAAATTGGATTCTGAGATACTTATTGGCTATATAACCTTGGCCAAGTCACTTAACTTCTGCCTCAGTTTCTTTATCTGCAAAATGGGTATAATAATAGCACCTACCTCTAGGGTTGTTGTGAAGATAAAATGAGATAATAATTGTAAAGTGCTTAGCACAGTGGTTGGCACATAGTAAATGCTATATAAATGTCAGCATTTAAGAAGAGGTAGGGAATGGGATATGGCCAATGCAAAGGTACAGTGAGTGGAAATGTAATGCCCATGTGTGAGCATAACCAGTGCCACTGAAGTCCCAGTTATAGGGGTGGGACTATATATTACTAAAGGAAGGATGACAAGGGACTGTTAGTATTATAAAAATCAAAGAATTCTCTGGTCAGAAGATCCATAGGAGCCACTGACTATTAGAGACATTAGAGACATCTACCCTTTTTACCTGGGTAGAAATCAATTTACTTTGGAATAGCCAAGATTATATACCTATTTTTTGTGGAACAGTCACATTCAAGGAGGCTCATCATCAAGTTAGCTGAAAGATAAAGATTATCTTTATCTTTCCAGTTATAGTATGGTATGGAACTGTGTGAGGGGTGGGGCAGAGTTGGTGAGAAAGGAGAGGCTCAATTTTCTTTGAACTGGAGTCTCTTCATTCTCTTTGGGCTTTCAGCCAGTTTGGGTGAAATGTGGCTTCTGGCTTCAGGAGAAAAAATGGAAGATGCCAACCCCAAAGTGGCTGAAGGAAAAGACTTTGGGAAGAAACTGACATGAGAGGAACTGGCTGTCTCCATCATGTCCCTATCCCCAGATTGCTACACTACAGACTTCTGGGAACTTCCCCTTGGGTGAGATCTAGGATTCTCTCTTGGTTGAGTTACCTTGTTCCCAATGGGAGAGTGCCTTCATTCTGTATTGTCTGACATGATCTCCTATGTGGGAGAGCCAACGTGGATTTACCTCAGTGCCCTTGAGAGGTCCCTGGACCTGTGACGGCACTGCCTCCGGGCTTAGGCAATGATGGCAAGGCCTCTCGCCCCCATTAACCCTCTAGGCACTTGAGGGACTGCTAGGCCCCCAGCTGACCACGCCTTGTTCTAAGGAGCGAGGTACATCCGGGTCCACAAGGAATATCCTTGCTCCAGGTAGAAATCGTGAGATAAGAGTCCCAGGGTTAAGGTGTGCTTGACCTTAAAAGGCAAAAGGTGTTGTAATTGGCCAAGAGCCAAAATGGAAAGTGCTTGCGTAGGATAGGCTATATATGTAGAAGAGCAGGAAATAAAGTTGGAGTTGCCCCCTGAGTTGCTGTGTAAGTGTGCTTTGTTCTGCTCGGCCCTCCCGCCACGTGGCATCCGGAAGGCCCCAGGAAAGGATCCGATGACACTCCTACATATAGTTTTATTATAGCATTGGATAAATGGGTTTCCTTTCTACTTTCTATATTAATTCAAGGATCAAACCTTGAATATGAAGCTTGGTGTCCTGCTTCCCTGTAGTAGCAAGCACCCTGGCACACCCAGGATGGCTGCTAGCACAGGTCCTTTTGATCTGCTTTATAAAGGAAAGATAGCTTTAAAGGGGTTAACAATCTTACTTTAATTACAGAGAAAGAAATAAGTATAGAAAATGCAAGCAGAGAAATTAGCACAAAGACTAACAGACAGGGCTCTAGCTCCCTGAATATAGCAACATTGCTATACACTTTACATACATCACTGGATCGAGGGAGCACAGACATCTAAGCAGGGGGAAGCTCTGAACATATGGCTATTCAGAATCTTGACGGGGAAATCAAAATTACCTTCTCATGAGCAAACTCCCAAAGTAAAATGCCAACCTCCCAGAATATATAACAGAGTTGGCATCTGATTGGTTGAGTGCTGAGGAGCTTGAAAATCCTCGTGCCCCAGCACTTAGTTGGAAACTCCTTGTAGTCCAGAGCCTGATTCCTTCTGGGCCAGGGTTCTATGTGCCTATTAATGGGCAGGGAAGATCTTCAAATTCCCTTAACATTACATTCCCCCATTAATGAAACAACAATCAGAAATTAGCTTGAACCTGAAAACTACATTCCCTAGACTAATAATATTTAAGAAAACAGATAGATATAATTCTATCCTAGTACTCCTTCCCTCTGAGTGTAGAATGTCTAAACTTCCAGCTCCAACCTCCTATTTCCCTTGTAACAGGAAATACAGTCTCCCTTGGAAAAGGGTAGAGGGAGAAGAGGCTAGAGATTTCTATTCTTCCTTTCTTTGAGCTACACAGTGACACCTCTTTATATACATGTGGGACACAGCCCTTGTTACTTGAGTGGGAAGGCCAGATTGACTGAGACTGGAAGTGGGTAATATATAAAAATGTAGGTCAGAGCCAGGTTGTAAAAGGCTTTAAACTTCTAATGAATTAATATTTGACCCTATAGAGTAATAGGGAATACTGGAATATATTGAGAAAGGCAGTGACATGGTCAGAGCTATGCTTTAGAAAAATCCTTGAGCAGCTTTGTACAGGATAGGTCAAGTCTTTGGAATAGTCTAGGCTAGAGGAGATAAGGACCTGAGCTTAGGGTGATAGCTATGTGTAGTGAGAAGGGGACAGCTAGGTGAGAGGGCTACTAGGGAGAAACTCTAAGATTTTCCAGCCCAGTTTGGTTTCTCCAACTCAAGTCAGAAGGAGTTTTGGAGAAACTATTCCAAGGTTAGTTAAAGAGGCTGGAAAATGAAGGGTCTGTCAGTCACTCAGTAAGCATATAAATGTTTACTATGTCCCAGGACCAGTGCTAAGTGTTGTCGAGACAAAAAAGGGCAAAAAATAGTCTCTGCCCTCACATATCTCACATATCTCACATATCTCACATTCTAATGGAGACTACACTCAAGTAATATTTACAAACAAGATATATATAGGATAAATTGGAGATTATCTACTTAGGGAAGGCACTAGTATTAAAATGGACTGGAAAGATTTCTTGTAGAAGATAGGATTTTACCTAGGACTTGAAAGGCATAGAGATGAGGAAGGGAATTCTGTGCTTGGAGACAGTCAGTGAAAATGTGGAGTCAGAATGAAGTGTCTTGTTTATGAGGAAGAGCACAGAGGCTAATGTCTCTTGAAGGGGGAGGGGAGGGCCCAGGGAAAGATTAAGCTGTAAGACTAGAATGGTAGGAGGGTGCCAGGTTGTGGAGGGTTTTGATGGCCAAACAGAGGATTCATATATTTGATCCTGGAAGTGATAGGGAGCCATTGGGGTTTATTGACTAGAAGGGGTTTTTGGAAGATCACTTCGACAAGTCCATGGAGGATGGATTGAATTGGGGGAAAGACTTATGACAGGCTGACCAACCAGCAGGCTCTGCCAAGAGTCTTGCGGCTGAGAGCCTGCACCAGTGGGCAAATAAAGGCCTGGAGAATGGGAAGAGTGTGGGGTCACTAATAGCAGGGGCCAGCTCTGCGGTCTAGGAAGGCCTTGGCCTGGGGGGCGGGGCGCCCAGCAGCTCTTCTCTCTCCAGCTCCAGGGCCCCCCAGTAGGGAAATGGTTGGGGCCGCCCTGGGGCTTCCAGGCCTGGGGGGCAGCGGGGTTTGGGGACAGGGAAGGCTGCCGCATGTATGGCTGGGCAGGAAGCAGGCAGGGCTGGGCCCCAGCCCTTCCCCTTCCCTTTCCCCGTGGCCAGGCCGAACCGGGCCGGGCCGGCCTCGGGCCGCGCGAGGGAGCAGGCCCACACCCGCAGGAAGCAGCCGCGACAACGGGAAGCGGCCTCGGGGAGGGGTGCGGGCCGATGGGATGGGCGCGGCGGGGCCACGAGGCGTCCCCCGCTGGCAGCCACCGCCACCGGTCCAGTCCAGAGGGGCCTGACCCGGATAGGTTGCCCGGCGGGTCCGGGCTGGGGCGTGGGTGCCGGGGGAGGGACGTCGGCAAGAGGACCACGCGGACCGGGCGCGAGCAGCTCGAGGGAAGGGGGTAAGAACGCCCAGCCCGAGGTCTCCAGAGTCCCCTGCACTGACTCCCAAGACCCTCCCCTTTGTCGGAGAGTCCGGGGGAGAAGTGTGACGACAGGAAGGAAGGGGTTAACCTCAGGCAAGCATCCCGCCTGCCCTTCCCCCCGCTCCTGGGACCTGGGATCGAGTTTCCATAGCAACCGCAGCCGGGTTGCTCACCCCGCCTCCTCTAGGCGGATGAGAGCTCTGCGCAACCGCAGTCCAGTCCACCTCCCCCACCCTCTCCGGGGAGCTTCACTTTTAACTCTTCGCTCACCACTCCTAGTTGCCTGAACTGGAAAGCGCCGATCTAGCTAAGGGGGTCAGGTCACTCTTCACTGGCCCTCGTTGACCTTGGGCTCAAGTCCTGGCTGGGGCCCCTCATTCGGGGGCAGGACTGAGGGAACAAGGGGGACACCTGGTGGTCACGGAAGAAAGCACAGTTCAGACTCAGGAGCTCTCCAGGGAAAGGGGGAAGGATGATGCTGTGGGAGACAGCCCTCTCTCTTCAGTCACTGAACGCCCATTATCATGCGTCTAACTCTGCTCTGCCTCCAGAGCGTGCTGGGGCCTAAGGGATCTGCCAATCAAGCTGGACCTGGGCGGGAGGGGGTGGCAGTGAGGGGGGTGGTGGTGCTAGGCTGAGATACTCTAGCCAAGAAAAAGGTGGGGGGAGCCAGGTGGGTAGATCTGGCACCATGCATAGACTGCTCTTTTGTATAAAGAACCTTTTGGAACTTCCTCCCTCTCCCTCCCCCTCCAATTATCCTTATTTCTCCTTCTACATGTAGAATCTCATTCCCAGAAGGGGCCTTAGAGGTCGTCCAGTTTAGTTTCACATCCAATGTAGAAGTCCTCTCTCTACAACCTCCCTGACAAGTGGTACTTCCACCAAGCACGAATAGATTCCTTGTCTTTTAAGTCAAGACCCTGCTTCCAGGCTTGCTGGACAAATGACATACTCTGAAGCGCATTTTATTCATCTGTAAAATTGTCACACAAGCACTACTCCTGCATCACAGGGTTGTGAGGAAAGGGCTTTATAGATTTCAGAGTGCTCAATAGATAGTGCTTGAACAATTCCAGGGAAGCGACTAGAACCGCTTCCAATAAGACAGCCTATGAGGTTGGACAGCTCTGGTCAGGTGCTTTCTCATAGATGCCCCAATCTGCTCTCTGCTAACAGTGACCTATTGCTTCTGGTTCTGATATTGGTACAGCACAGACCAAATCTTCTCCTTTCTCTACCTTAGAATACTGACCCTTCCACTCACTAGTTTAGTACCTTTGGGCAAGTGGATTCACCTATTCTTTAGAGCAGGTATTTAGATGAAAAAACCTTTATTGAGTCTCTTTCAGCCCTAAAATTCTTTTAAAGTATTTGGCTTCCCCTTAATTTTGTCCAGGCTTCACAAGCCTCTAAGTTCCTCATATGATGATTCCCAGACCTCATTCCCCTCGGAAGTTGCCCCTGCTCTGGCGACATTACAGTTTATGTTCCTTTTAAAATATAATGCCTGGGGGGCAGCTAGGAGGCACAGTGAATAGAGCACCAGTCCCGGAGTCAGGAGGACCTTGAATTAAAATCTGGCCTCAGACACTTAACAAAAACTAGCCGTGTGACCCTTGAGCAAGTCACTTACCCCAATTGCCCTCCAAAAAGCAATATATATATAATATATATATATATATATGTACACACACACACACACACACATATATAATACCTAGGAGACAACAGAATTGTAGATAGAGCTAGCCTGGAAACCCAGAAGACCTGAATTTAAGTTCTATCTCTGACCTAAAAGCAAACTTTTATGTCACAGGACCCTTTTAAATCCCCAGAGAGCTTTTGTTTATATAGGTTATATCTATGGATAGTTACCATGTTAGACATTAAAATGTCTTAGTATTATAAAAAGTAGTTCTAGCCTTGTGAACCCTTTGAAAGGGACTTGTACCTAGACCATACTTGGAGAACTGAAGCCCTAGGTAAATAAGATTATAAGTCGCAGAGAAGGTGCTAACCTGCATTGCTAGGAGTTTCCTTATCAGGGAATTTCCTATACCAATGAAATCACAGGCCATACAATTCCTATTCCCTACTCAGGCAACAATCCATCCCTGGTTTGATCAAAACAGATTATTATTATTATTACAACATATAATGTGGAGAGGCAGGTCTATGCATATAACCTAGGACTGAATTACCATTTTAAGCTGCCATGTCAAGATACATGTTTGAATCAGACTTGGAAAAAATTCAGCTCTTAATAATTAGTCTCCAAGTCCATGGCATTTGGAGTCAGAAATTAGTTGAAGTCTGGACTCAGATAAATTGGGTAAATCACTTCACTTGGTTGAACCTGTTTCTTCAACTGTAAAATGGCACCATATATCTATCTTATAGGCTTATGAAGATCAAAATTGACACATGCAAAGTAATCTGCAAACATTAGAGTGGTAGCTAGCCCAAGGTCACATGGCAAGTTATAGGATTCCCATCCTAGAAGCTATTTCATTGAATTTGTCAGCTGAAAACCCAAAATATTTTAATGTGAACTACAAAAATCAGAGCTTCTCTATTCTGAACTTCTTTTATCTCTGCCTAATTTGACCTCGGTAGTTTCAGCTAAGCATTTTTGACTGCTGAGATCATTTTGAATCTTGATTCATCATCTCTCATCTTCTTGATCCCTCTTGCCTTTGTGACATCTGCAGTTTCAATAAGTCTGCTTATTCAAGTCACTGATAACATAACAGGACAGGCCCAAGGATGGAGTTCTGGCCACTAGAGACCTTCCAAGCCAACACAGAAATTAATGCTCTTTGGTTATGGTGCTTCAACCAGTTTTAAATCCTCTTAACTGTATTATCATCTAGGCAGGGTCTTACCACCTAATCCACAAGACTATCCTATTACAGGAATTCATCTTCATGTCCTCTTTTGATTTGGATCTGGGGTCTACCCAGTAGTGAAGCACACAGATCATTTCAGTGACTTCTTTTCCTGTCTAGAATTTAAGGAACTGAGGTTCTGGTCCCCATTCCAGCAGTAAACTGGTGAGTGACCTTGGGCAATTTTCTTTTGTGTTCCCTCCCAGTCTGGCTCAAACTAGTGTGGTCAACATTCAGCTACCTGCCCCCTTCCCCCCCACCCCACTTCAATGGACAGAAAATCTGGGTTGACTTTTTTCTCTCCAAAGAATGTTGTAGAATTCTTTAAAAAAAAACAAAAAAACCAACAACCCCAATCCTTCCAACATAGATGTGAGTGTTGAAACTTCTAAAAGGCTGGGCCCCTGCCACATTAGGTCTTGGCTCTGTCTGTGACTCATCTTGTGACCTTTGGCAAGTCCCTTTGTTCCTCTGGAGGCCCTCCCCTCCTTTCCTAAAATGACAAAAATGTTTGCTACTGTCCTCAACCACACTAAGAGGTGGAATAGTAAAAGGCAACCAGAAGTCTTAGAGAACACTAGAAGTGAATGCTACATGGATACCAGCTTACTGATTTCAGATACTTGGTAAAATAAGAAAAACAAATGGCTATTTTTAATTTTAAAGCATCACAGGGCTTTAATTTTAACTACAAATCTCTAACGTGCCACTTCTTCCTCAGACAGGACTTTTTTTTCCCTCCTCCACCAGCATTTATTTCCCAAGGCTTGGTTACCTTCTGTTTTAGATTAAATGTGAGAGCTCTATTAGAACTTCTGTCCAGCTCTTGGCCAGTTTCAACTTTATTTTAGGTCCAGGACATTTAGGACATTTGGGATCAGGTAGAGTAGATTAGAAAAGAGGCAGTTTTAGAGAACTTTTAGAGAGGAAAACTGGAGTTCAAGTCCCATCAGTGACAACTGGATGAGGGATTCCAGGTATGCCAATTAACCTGTCAGTGAGGTACATTGCAGAACAGTCTATGGAGGAAAACCCCCAAGGGAAAAAAAAATCAAACTACCTGCTTCTAGTAACTGGCAAATTTGTTAATAGAAAAGGGAGGAATTCAAAACTTAAAGCACAAGCCATACTTAAAAGTGTTATGGTCTTTGCACAATGAGTGCCACATCAATTGAGAACTTTAAAGTCCTAGAGGGGAGGTCATGTGTCCAGTAGAATGCAAGTATGCCAATATCATTCTCTGAGAATTGTAGCATTTGACATCCTTTGTGGACTACTCTTAGGACAACTAAATCACTAGCCAGATCTCTATGGTTTGGGGACGATGATGGGTGAGAGACTTTCCATAACAAAATGGATTCTGGTTCTAAGGAAAAAAAAAACCACCTTAGGATTTTTCCTAGATCCATCCACAAGGCCAATCTAAAAATGGAGGCTAAGAAAAGGAATGTTGAAATAGCCAGCATTGTGGAAGAGAGAATTGTTGCATTCCTAATTCAAGCCAGTCCCACCATCCACTGAAATCCAATCAACAAGTATCAGGCAGATTTTAGGTGCTACCTCTCTACTAGGCCTTTCTCCTCATGAAATTACTTTTGTATATACACATATATTATCCTCTTAGTAGAATTTAACTCTTTGAGGGGACAACTGTCTAGCACAGTGCTTCATGCATAGTAAGTGCTGGAGAGATATTTGCTGACTTGAGGGCCTGCCAACTACAAGTCTACACACACCAGCAGTAGTGGCCAGTTTGCTTAGGAGAGCCAACATTTTTTTTCCTCCAAAATTCAATGGGTATCAATTTTGATATTTTCTTCTGTAATGATCTATTTCTTGAAAAATCACTATAAATTCACTAAACAAGCACACAGAAATAGGCTGGGGGTGAGGGAGCATTCCATAGGTAAGAATAATATTTGGGAAAGAACCCTGAGCATTCCACAGCCAGGAGGTAGTACGGGCCAGCCTCAGCTGTCCCCATGTTCCAGGCATGCTTTTCTGCAAGTCTTCATGCTCTAAGCCTAAATGCTTTTATTGAATTTAATACCAGAAATGCCATGTAGCTTGTCTCAGGGCTCCAATTAGAAGAGCAGCAGCCTCGGTCATTACAAGAGAAGTAGTTGTCGATAATTACTTACAATGTACATTGCAGGTATAGTATTTTGTTTTACTTATGTGCCTGATTTCCCTAAAGGATGCAAGGCCTTTTTGAAGGCAGAGGTAATTTTTTTTATTCCCAGTGAATGGACAGTGCCTGGCACAAAATAGGTTATTGATGTTATAAAAGCTTGTTGAATTTAATTCAATTCTGAGAAATAGGGTTCCTACCAAAACAAAACAAAGACAACTTTAAGGGGAGGTCATAGGAAAAAGGAATGTTGGCTAATGGGAAAAGAAAGGGTTACAGTATGGGTTACATCAGAAATAATGGCAAATCTCATCCCTGTCTGTTCACTCCTCCCACCCCCTTTCTTTTTTCCATGCTCACTTCTGGTAGAGCTTCTGACACTACTTTCTAGGCTTTTAGGACTTGTAACTACAATGGCTGGTCCCATTAATGTAGTTTTGACAGCTCTTTGGACTTTGAGTCTAAGCAAGGCAAACCATCTTACCTTTACCAGATCCAGACCAATAATCATCAGCAGTAAGATGGTGGCTGAGTACACTAAGATATATAGAAGACACAAATATATATGATGTACACACAGCCTCGCTGCACAGGGAGACAGAGAGCCTCAGATCATGTCATCCTGACTCTATTACTCACTATATATTTTCTCTCTTAAGTTTCCTTCTCTGTAAAGTGAAGTGAGGAGTTGGACTCTTGCCTTCTGGGTATCTATTTCAAGGTTTCTGCCAGCCCTAAATCTATGATTCTATGAAAGAGAAGGGGAAGGGAGAGAGATACCTGTCCCATAGCACAACACAGGTAAAGCACCTTGTCCAGCTAGAAGCCCTGTAATGCCAAGGTACTGCCTACTGCCTGTCTTCTAGAGATGGGATTTTTAACCTTAAGTTCATAGGGAGGGGTTTGTGAACTTGAGTGGGTAAAAAAAAATCTTTATTTGCACTAAGCTTGGAACTAAAATTTAGTATTTCCTTTTTGTTATGATTTAAAAAGAAAAGTATTCTGAGAAGGGGTTTGTAGGCTTCAAAAGAATGGTAAAGGGGTCCATGATACAAACAAGGTTAAAAACCCTTATTCTAGAAAAACAATATTGGGCCCTCAGTATGCTGGGGTTACAAGGAATAAAAGTGATTAAAAGCGAAGCCAGTATGGGAAGTATGGGGTAAGAACAAGAAAAAAGGACCTTTGGAGATAATACATTGTTCCTTAGTATATGGTTACATAAATAGTCATCCAAATGAGCACTGTATCATCTCTAAATTCCAATAAAGAGAAGGAAATTTGAACCATATTTATCTCACTGGTAAGCTATCTTCACAGTGTGTGACATGGATGTATGTACTTAGGAATGATGGGTCTGGAAAGAAAGATATGCAAGAATACCATATTTCCGATTTTAAATTCTTGATTTCTTAGATCAGAGTTGTTAAACACAGCTTAGAGTAAAACTTTCCCAAGGCTCCCTGTCACATCTTCCCATGATAAGGGAGCATATAGACTTAGTTCAAGTTACCAAAATTCAGAATAAGGTTTTCTTTTCCTTGGCACTAAGATGGAGTATGTCATACTAAAGGAAGATCTAGACAGGCCCAAGGATAATTTCTTATTTTATTGGTGAAGCCAAATACAATGAAAAGCTGTTGTTTATTTTTTAACCAAAATAAATAAATCAGATCTGTCAATGTGAAGAATCAAAGTGATGATGAGGGGCAGTCACCAGTTTTTGCCCCTATCCCCCAACCCTCACCTCCCACCTCCTGCCACCTTTTGCTTTGGCACAGGAAAGGATGTATCAGAAAGTCTCAATCTTGTTTAAAAAAAATTTAAGGAGAAATACGGAAGGAAGGAAAAAATAGGTATTGGGAAGGAGAAGTGGTGAGAAAACGAGCAAAAAGGCCATACCTAGGCTTATTTACCACATCAGGGGTCAGAGCAGCACATACCTTATGGGCTGCTGAGTACAGAAGGGAAAATTTTCTGGAGAAATTTTTGGAGACCTGGAGACCAAGGCCACCTCCAATAAAAAAGTCATTATTCAAATGATGTACATAACCTGTGGCTCTGTGCTCCGAGTTTTCACCCTAAAGCAAAGCTGTATATATAGGACAATGGGCAGCAGTATGAAGGGCTTGGGTACCAGAAAGGGACACTGTTTTTCACTGTTTTTGCCAATTCTGTGACACAGAGAATAGTCAGTGTAGAAGAAAGGGCAGAAGCAGTAGAGGCTGAAGCTGTCCCTAGTCACTAAAGCATGAGGGACTGAGGCATGCAGACCACATGCAAGAAGCCCAGGAGGGATCTCACACAGGAAAATAAATGATGGACAACCATACCAGAGGAAAGAAATTGACTGGGCTGCCTGCTTTGGATTCTGGGACTGCCTCAAGCTGGACTTATCCTCTCTCCTCTTGAGCTAGGCAGCCAAAGGCATCCATCTCCCTGCTGTGGCCAGGTACCATGCTGGTCCCACTTAGAGAAGAACGCTGCAAAATCCAGCTCTTGGGAACAGATTATTTTTTTTTCCTTTTGGATGATCATTCTGGGTTTAGCCCCAGAAAAAGCTAGGTAATCCTAACCCTAGTCCAGAAGTAGAGACCTCTTCTTTTGCTGGGTAGCATTTTCAGCATATGGGGAACCCAAAGTTCCTCCTTTACATTGTGGGGGTGGAATTTTATCAGGTCAGGGAGTGGAAGAGTCCGACATCACTACCTAAGGGCTTTCTGTCTGGTACGGTTATGGGTCCTTGGAACTGTGATGACAGCAGTACCCCATTCCCTTTCTGTTACCTTCCCCCTCTGCTGCTTCTGCAGAAGGTGCTATTCCACTAAGCTATTCACCTTCACAAAAAGCCAAAGCAGTCATAAAACTGGGGATTGTTGAACATTTGGTGGAGGTGAGGCAGAATACTTGATAAAGAAATGATAACTTCAATTTCTAAGAGACCAGCTTTTGGAGGTGGGTGGGTAAGGGAGGGGCAGTAAGAAACGAGCAGAGATTTGGGGCAGAAGCTGGGCGCCACGCTTTAGTTGACCAAGTCTGGAGTTAGAGCAGAGGTGAGGTGAGTGGCAGACGTGGACATACGGACAGACACAGGCAGGGTCCAAGTCGCTGTGGCCAACGCCTAGAACAAGCCCTTGAAAGAGTCCAGATTGAAAGCAGTATCCAGGAGACGCTGCAGCTCTGTCAGGTGTGTCTTCTTGTTGCCTGTGGCTGGTGCAGCAGCAGGGTCACGCCCAGCGTACCTGAGATGGAAACAAGTCAGTGGCAGTGAATCTCATCTTGTTCCTTCAGTAGGAGCATCATGTTCATTTCCACCAAAGATAACAATGATGACAACAGCTGATATTGGTATAGCTCTCGGAAAGTTTGCAAAGCTCTTTATGTATATTACTTCATTTGGTCCTCAAAACCTTATGAGGTAGGTGCTACTATTACTCCCCCATTTTATAGATGTAGAAACACAGGAAGAGAAAGGTTAAGTGACTTGCCTAGAATCACACAACTAATAAAAGTCTGAGGTAGAATTCAAATTCATACCTTCCTGACTCTAAGTCTGGCATTTTCTATGATGTCACCTAGGATTTTCTCTGATATTCACCCATCAGCACTAAAAAGAGGTAGCAGAACGAGAGAGTCCCCTTTAGGATACCAAAGAACACTTTGGGTTGGAGTGCCTTCTGGACACGAGCCATTTGGAGCTTCTGGAAGGCACCGACAAAGCATGGAATGCAGCACAAGGCAGTAGGGATAATTACCAGACAGGCTTGGCTCGGTCTATGGTTGTGCGAAGTCTTGGCTTCACGTAGTCATAGTAACCTTGATTTTTATGCTCTTCCTGGCACCAGGCCAGCTCTGCATTAGGGTACTTCAGCACTTCTTTCTGCAGGAGGTCGAAAGGGAAGGGGGAGAGCTGGGAAGGAAACAACAGCACAACTTCAAACACAGCAGGAGGAGACAGGGATAACCCAACTAGCCCCCTTATTGCCTCCAAACACTCAAAAGATGAAGTTCTAATGGTAAAGGGTGGAGGTTAGTCCCTACAGGGTATCACTCACCACAGGGCATTCGTAGGCTAAGAGGCGACTTCTAATCTCATACTGCATGCCTTTGGTGGCCATGATTCCATCTAGTGTGTATCTATTAAGTGGCCACTATGTGCAAGACATTCTTTGAGCCACTAGGAATATGAAGACAAAAAAAATGGAAGACTGCCCTCAAGAAGCTTCCATTCTATCAGGGGAAAAAATGCCATGTCTACAGAGAAATATGAAATATACACAGAATCAATATAATTATATGTATGTGCTGGTGAGGGAGGGTGGAGAGAGAACCAGTTAGGGGAGCTTTTCTAGGTTGTAATTTGATTCAAACGTTTAGTAGGCACTTGATACGTGTGTGCAAGGCACCGTCCTAGATGATGGTACAAAGATTAAAAAAAGTTGTCTTTAAGAAGTTTCTGCTCTACTGTAGGAAACAATAGCTACATAAGTGAGTTAAGAAAGAGAGAGCGTTACAGCTAGGAAGAGGTAGGGAAGAGAGTGGAAATCAGGTAATTTGATTCAACAACAATTTTTAAGTGCCTGCTATGTGTCAGGCATTGGGATAGTTCTAGAGATATCAGGAAAAAAGCCCCTCAGGGAGCTTGCACTGTACTAGAGAAAAATGTGGATATATAGGAAGGACAACTCCTCAAAAGCAAATAGATATGGGAGTCATGTTCTTGTTACTACAGAATTACCAACACATACAGGTAGTAGTTGATTTCTTCCTCCCACCTGCTCAATCCTGGTGATAGCCACATCTGCCTCCATGTTTCTGGCTTGTCGCTCTCGGGTAAGGTCATAGTACACCTTGCCAGTACAGAAGAGAAGTCTCTTGGTTTTTTCTGGGTTCTGGGATGCAGGGCCACTGTCTGGGATTACACGCAGGAAGTTGCTTCCTAGAACAGAGCCCGTATTGGACAATGTTATCTCTGGAAATTCAGTCAGCAAGAGTTCCCAATCATCAACAGAGAAGCACTGACACCCTCCAATCCTCTTAATTACTAATCAGAAAATTCCCCCAGGAAATGTCACACATGAATGAGGTCAGACCCATAGCCTATCTAACTTGCTTTTCTGTTTCTGAGGGGCAGCAAGGGAAACACTAAGGGAAGATAGTTTGTATATGTGACACATCCCAATGATGCCTCTAGCACCCAAGAGTTAACTAAATACCTTCCTTGGAGGCTTATTTTCCTTTGCCTTTCAGGGTAATGGATTATCTAAATTCTAATACCACTTAAATGAAGAAATGTTTCCTTTATTTTTCCTAAAGAACCTACCCTTTTCAAATTTTAAGAGGTCCTACCTAGTTTTAATATCCTGGGCTTAGATGAACACATCCATATTGAGTTTATCTACATCCACTGTGATTTTATATTTATAATTTTTAGTTTAACCACAGCAAAAAAGCAAGCTCTTCAGTCCAAATTGGTGTTGATTATCCCAATATAGCCTTTGTATAAGGATCAAACTAAGATAGTGTCAAACTCAAATAGAAACGAGGCCCACTAATCTATATATAAGGGTCCCTGCAGGCTGCATATTGACTTAATTTTAAAATGTAATGCTATTTATGGTTTAATGTATATTTATTTATTTTGTTGAACACTTCGAAGTGACATTTTAATCTAGCTTAGGCTACAGTGGGTTAGAGCTGTGTTTGATCCCTCTGATCTAAGAAATCAACCAGAAACAAATGCAATTCGCATAAGGTTTGTATGATATGCAGAAGACCTGATGAAAGGGCAAAGAATTCTTTTTGACACAGAAAAGCTTGAGGGAACTCCCTTGTTAGAGAGGCAGGCCCTTGCAGGTGGCTATATACCCGTTAGGAGGGAGAAGTGGGTGGAGAGTGGAAGAATGGGGATTCCCACCCACTTGCAAGTACAGCTAAGATATCTTACAGTGCAGGTTCTGAATTTCAACACTCTAGCAGGAGAAAGGTTCTATGGATCCTCATGCTGATTCTCAGGATAGGAAATCTCTACATTAGAGATGTCCTTGAGGGGTTGTTCATTTCCCCATAATCAGGAATCTCCCTAACTCAAAAGGAGCAGCTGTCTATGGTTGAGTTGCCCTGTTCAAAAAAGACTCACAATGCCAACAGCCGCTCAGACATGGTACCTATCTTTGCTTTCTCCTATTCTGACAACTGTATTCCACATTCTCTGCTCATGAACAAAGGGGAAAGATGCCAGTGACATTCACAAACTGCTGTCAAAACACACTGAAAATGGTAAAAACCCATGGCAAAAACTGAGACTGGGATATCAGGGCTCAAGGTCCAAAAGGAATTGCAGGCCCTTACAAAATGCCAGGGTTTCTCAAACCCTTCAGAGGCTTCGGAAACTGAGGAACAAACAGGGCTGTTACTCCAGTGTATTTAAGATGCTTGGACTAAACATGTCTACCTCACCACTAGTACGACTCTACCTTCTAAGGTTAACTGTTTACATTCTTCTCTTCTTAACCCAAATAGCCACTTTCCTTGTAGGAAGACACACTGTCTCTCAACACTATATCTCCATGCTGGAAAGGAGCTTGGGGAGCATTTAGTCTCATCTCTTCATTTTATAGACAAGGAAACTAAAGTCCAGAGAGTGTGTCTAAGGTCACACAACTAGCTGGCAGAAGACTCCTGAACAGGCCACTGTCCTTTTTACTACATTAGATCATCTTTGTTGGTCTCCAATTTTCAGAGCCTGGACTACAGACTGCCCAAACTCCTGGGGTGGTTTCTTGTAGCTGCTTAAATCTGGAGCACATAAATTCTTCTGAGGGAGTCACAGAATCTCTGAGTTGTAAGGAAGCTCAGAGGTTACCTAATCCAACCCACAAGTAAACAAAAATCCCCTTTACAACATACCTGTTATGTGCTTCAAGCTTTCCCTTGAAGACCCCCTAGTAAGGGGGGGTATTTCAGACATTTAGTGAGAAAGAACCTACTACCTCTTAAAGCAGTCCATTCCCATTTCACTTCTGGACAGTTATAGGAAGCTTTCTTTACATTAGATCTAAGTCTCCCTTATGGAAGCCTTTACCCAGTGCTCCTAGCTCTGCCCTTAGGGACTAAGCAACAAGACTAACAATCCTGAGACTGATGGTCCTTCAAACACTACATGGCAGCTACGCCCCCTTCCCCCCGCCCCAGTCTTCTCCAAGCTCAAAACGTCCAGTTCCTCTAACCATTCTAGACTTCCATAAGGAATTAAATTAAGCTCATTATTCTAGAGTTTGCAGACTCTCCTCTCTTCCCTTTTTTGAAAATGAACATCTGCTCTTCTTCAGTCCTATGGCATGTTTTCCATTCTTTCTATGATCCTTCAGAGATCAAGGACAGTGGCTTAGCAACCATAATGTCTCATTCTTTAAGTACTCTGGTACACATTTCATCTGGGTCTGGCACCTTGAACTCAGCAAAGGTAACTTTTCTCACTCACTACTGCCTTACTTATCTTTGGAAATAACACTCTAGCCTACAGAGAAGTGACAAGCCACCACACCCTGGCCCTGGAAACCAAACAAATGACCAGTTAACAAACAGGAAGCAAGGGCAGGTGTTCTCTCCAGGCTTAGTCACCAAGGAAGTACCTGACCCCCAGTGTCAGGGAGCCTGCCTTATGCCAAGAACCCTGCAACACAAGAGGAAGCTTACCCTCCCTGGAGTCAGGAGAAAGAAAGAGGAATAAACTCTTCTAAGAGAGGGCCAGGGAACCTCTTTCCCTAATTCTCTTACCTGGCAGCATGTCATCAAAGTTGGACCTGGCTTCAGGGTGACGCAGCAGTGACTTTGGAGTGAAGACGATCAACTGAAATACAGTGGGAAAAGACTCATGACAGGCTGGATTCAGAGTGCTCCAGGAGGGAGCTCAGTAAAGTAACTAGGCTGTTGCTTTTCATTAATGGGATCCTGTACATTGCAAATCACACCAACTCTTCATAACAGGTTCTCCATGGAGAAAGAGGAGGTAGAAAAAGGAAGAAAGGAAAATGCTACCTGCCCTTTCTATCTCCCACACTACATGAGGTCACTAGACACAGACTGAGGGGGAGAGAAATCCCAAGCAAGGCAGAGCACACTTTGTTTCCCTTTAGCTGGCTTAACGAATCCATTCTGACTGGAGAAAAGGAGCTGTCTGCTTCTCCCATATCACAGTTACAAACAGCTGCTTCTGGCTCACGCTTCCAAATGCCAATTTACGAATGGCATCATTCTGCTCCTCAAACCAAGCTAGCAGGGATTTGGTTGCTGGCACCCAGACATAACTAGTGACAAAATGTCCTATGAGAAAGGAGACCACTCAATAATACCCCCATTTATCAAGGTTGGGAGAACAGAATCCCTCTGGATGATTCTTCTATTTTATTGGTAGGAAATCTGGCTGAAGGAAAAAGCCTGATACAAACAAGTAGAGACTCATTCCTCATTTCTGTATCTTGTCTCTACCAAAACAATTCAAATGAAGACTCTGTAGCATGCACTTTAGATGGGAAACTGATGCCCTGAACTGTATTAAGAGCTGAGGCAGCCCTGAACTCTCCAAGATTAAACCATTAAAGAGTAAGCTCTGACAGGTTCTACCAAACTAGAAGGCTTTGAGTACGGCCTTGGTGACAACGGTATTCAGAGATGCTCATCATCCCAAAGTTGGTCACCAGGTGATAAGGATTTTTTGGATTATGAATGAAACCATTTATTAAGGCATGGACAGGTTTCAATATGTATCAGTGGAAGGAATACTCACAATGATGAAATCACAAAGACGGAAGCAATACCTATCCTGGGGTAGACTATCTTAGAACCCAAGTATGTGTAGAATAGGTGGAAAGAAAACTAGGGGCTCAGATCTCACCTTTGCCCAATTTCCTATAAGGGATGTTTTTACTCTTAGAAATTCGATGAGGTCAGCACCACCCACCCAGAACTCTTTCTTCTGGGATACAACAAGGTAACCAATTTGGGCCTGTCCCTTGGATCAGAGCCTTCTTCTGGGCATAGTAGGCTCTATAACTGACCGGCTTCCGGAAGGGCAGCAGGATCTGTCGTCGTAGGACGTGGAAGAAGTTAGCAGGAGTGGAACAATTAACGACAATCCAGTTGCAGTCATAGAGTTGACGTACATCAAAGTCATCAAGTTTCTGTAGCAAAGACAGCAAAGTGAACTGTCAGGGTCCAATGAGTCATTAAACCAACCCTTTTGTAGACCCACTGTATTCAAGCAGTAGTCTGGGTCCTTGGGTTGGGAAGATTACAAAAGGACAGCAATAGTGTTCTCACTATTGAGTCGAAGTCTACCCAGGAGGGAAGGCATTTAAACACAGCTGAAAACAGAATCATGGGACATTCAAAGAGCCTTCAGAGATGATGCTAAATAATTCTGTAACCTTATAGTCAGAAACACCATCATGGATGAGGGCCCTGAGTTAGCCAGCCCAGATGCTTCTCTAGACTCAAGTTCTAGGTTCAGTCATTAGATTACCTTGGGCCTCTAATTTTTGAGTCACATTCTGGAATTCCGCTTTGAGCCCAAATGCACTTCACTGCCCTGTTCAGACTGAGCAAAGTCACAATATGCCCTGACCCTGTGCTACTTTTTATAAAGGGCCATCTACATCTTTTTATTTCTTTAGTACTGAACACTGTGCAATTTTACTCTTGGTCATATAATGTCTAGAGTTGCTCTTTGCTTGTTTTACATTTATACAACTTGTCTCAAAATAGATTATAAACTCTCTGAGGGCAAGAGCATTCTTCTTTCTGTGATAAAACAGGGTACACAGTATGTACTTAGAATAGTTAACTACTTATTAACACAGTTTATTGTCGTTCAGTTCTTTGTCCAGTTGTGTCCAACTCCTCTCATATTCACAAAACCCAACCCTATTTGGGGTTTTCTTGGCAAACATACTGGAGTGGTTTGCTGTTTCTTTGTCCAGCTCCTTTTACAGATGAGAAACTGAGGCAAATGCGGTTAAGTGACTTACACAGGATCACATGGCTAGTAAGTGTTAAGTGTCAGAGGCCAGATTTGAACTCAGGTCTTCCTGACTCCAGGCCTGGTGCTCTGTGCACCCTAGCTGTCCCTATTAACAGAGTTAGTCTTTAGTAAATAACTCTCCATTTGCTTCTTTTTCAGAATAAAGTGTCCTGAAGCTCTCCGATACAGTCTTAGCATATTCAGGCTATTCACCCCAGAATAGTCCCCAAACCTTTCCTCCAGCAGCAGGTAGTGAAATTAGCACTGGGTTTAGTCATAGTAACTGGGTTAAAAACCCAACTCTGCCACTTCTTATTCATGGAACCTTTCCAGGTTACAGTGTCCTCCTCTGTAAAATGAGGGGGTCGGGTTGGATGATATTCAAGGTCTCTTCCAGTTAGATGACATTCAAGGTCTTTATCTCTGGTCCTCAGATTCTTTAGTATCATCCTAAAAGAAGTTCTTAAAAAGGATAATTGGCGGGACTTGCCCTGGAGGGGGTAAATAGAATCAACAGCTTTCAAATTCAAGTCCCTCAGTCTTTGGCAAGGGCAGGAAGCTACAGGAAGTAGCCCCAGCACTTCTATTTCCTTTGTACTCTGCTGAGGTCTCTCATTTAGGGGAAAACCAGCAGGCAAAGTGGCCACACCTATCTACCCACTCACACTAATTAGGATAATGAGGAAGTCTTGTCAGCCAGTCTCATTTCTAAATGAAAGGAGAGCACAGAAAACAGAATGTCTGCTGCTGTCAATATCAAGGACCACACAAGCGATTACCAAAGTGGAAGCTGCCAAAAACAGGCAGATGGCCACATAAGTCCAAGTGGGAATTTAAGAGGGTCAGAGGTTTGAGGAGGAATTTTCTTCCTGCGGCTACCCTCCCTTGGACAGCATGGGCTGACTGCACCAGACTTTAGTTACCCACTCAGAGAGTCCCAACCAGGCCAGAGGCAACTTAACTTACAGGGAAGACATCTGGGTCATCATTGCACATCTGCAGAAACCTCTCTGGTCTAGCTGATGAATGCTCTGGACCCTGGAACCAAGCAAGAAATCAGTCTGAAGTTGGCCTTCTGCTGAAGATCCCATTCTGTTAACAGATGCTTGTTTGTACCATCACTGCCAACTTGCTTGTCTTAGGTTTGACAAAGACCAAATTCTGTGTTTTTAGCACTGCTGAATTTGAATCCCCCATCTCTAACCTCTTGACACCTTCATCTCCTCTCATATTCACAAATAGGGCATGCAGCATTTAGCATTCTTATATGAGACTGCTGAACCTGGGGCTCTTTGACTTTTCCCCTTAATGAAGGCCTTTACTACAGAATCTCAGGGTCGCTTTCATCTTTTCCAAAACCAGAGATTAAAGATAGTGAGAAAGAGTACAAGCTGAGATAGTACTGGGTGCTCCTAGCACCTGGGGCAGACTGGGGCTTGGAAAGTTGGGGGTAGGAATGAGAGTGCTAAGAAGTCTGAGTGTCTGATTGGGTGCTGTCAAGGGAGACTTATTTTCCACAATGACTCAAAACCGGAAAGTGATGATACAAGCATGTATGCATGTCATGACATGAACACATGACAAAGCCAAAATTTCCCGTTTTAATTCAGGAAGGGGGAGTGTGCAGAGGAAGAGGGGAGATCAGGTTTAGGGCAAGGTAGAGAAATGGGGTCTTGGGGGCTACAGCTGGTGCAGCTTCCTCTCCCATTCCCCATTTATACCTCCACAGAGAGACCTGGGGATAAGAGAATGGAAAGTAACAGGCAAATCTTTTTTGTTGTAACCACTATAGGAGACAAGAACTGGCTGGTGTCTTTAGGAATCTTTGGGGGTAGGTAGAGGGATCAGGTGCCAAGAGGGTCACATGTAAGAGCTGAGGTCTAGAGAGTAGACTCTTCCCTAAGCAATTGGTTTAGGCAGGAGTAGATACCAGGTTGGGTCAGTGGAGAGAGAAATGCTCACCATTCCTTCCATGCCATGGGGTAGGAGCAAGACAATGCCATTCTGTCGAACCCACTTGGCCTGTCCTGGGCAGATGAACTGGTCAATGATGCACTGAGCAGTGTTGTGGAAGTCGCCAAACTGAGCCTCCCAAAGGACGAGAGCATTAGGACTTGCCATAGCAAAGCCCAGTTCAAAGCCTGTGTTGTACAAAGGAGGAATGGAGACAGGGAGGCCAGATCATTACCCAAGAAGTGAGGAAGGATAAAGAGGTATGCTCATTCAACACAGATCCAGTGGGTTATGACTCTCTGGAGGCAAGGGCTCTCACCTAGGACTCCATATTCAGACAGAGAGCTGTTGCAGACTGTATATGGAGCTTGGTTGGGCCAGAGGTGGTTCATGGGAATACAGATTTTCTTGTCTACATTCTGGTCATGTAGCACATGATGACGATGGCTGGAAGAGAAGAACAGTTATTAATACCAACTTCATCCCCTTCTCCCTCAAATGACCCTGCACTGTGGGAGGAAGCCATGACAGAGGAAGAGAGCTCCCAAACATCTGTACAAAGACAACAGAGTGCGGTTCTTAATAAAAGCTGTCCAAAGAAAATCAGTGCAAACACTCTTTTTCTTTCTTTCTTTTCTCTTTTTTTGGAGGCAGCTGGGGTTAAGTGACTTGCCTAGAGTCACACTGTAAGAAAGTGTGTAAGACTGGATTTGGGGGTGGCTAGGTGGTGCAGTGAATAGAACACCAGCCCTGGAGTCAGAAGGACCTGAGTTCAAATCTGACCTCAGACACTTAACACTTACTAGCCATGTGACCTTGGGCAAGTCACTTAACCTCAATTGCCTGGTATTCCCCCCCCAAAAAGGAAAAAGAAAGAACTGGATTTGAACTCAGGTCCTCCTAACACCAGTGTTGATCCACTATACCACCCAGATGCCCATGTGACTGCTCTTTTCAAACCAAGGACCCCATGACTGAATTGGACGGTAATGTACGATTGTGAGAAACGGCTCGGGCTATCTCCAATTCCCATCATCAATGAGGTGGTAACCAGTAGGCTTTACCTGAAGGTTCCCCGTTCAACATCCTGGCCACTGAGCCGAATGTGGATTCCATCTTTCAGGAGTGAGCCAAAGGCCATGTACTCAGCAAGGGCCCAGTCCACTGTTCGATTCTTTACCAGTTCTCCACGGGTTTTTAGAATCCGCCTCAGGCCTAAGGAGACACTCATGCTTAAAATCCCAATCCAGGCTTGACCAACAGTTTCTGTACAAGCAGGCTCTCAACTGCACCATATTAATGAGTAGGGAACAGATGCTTCTCTCTCCTCTTGGTTTGGAAAACAATGAAACTGTTTTATTAGAGAATGGGGCTTAATCTTAAAGTTGCAGTGATTTGACTTTTTCTCTATACATACATATGTTATATGTCTACTAGGACAGCTAGGACCTCATCCATCTTTTTTTGGACCCATTTCATTATTTAGAACAACAAATCTCGGATCAGAAACTTTCTCTGCATTTTACGCAATGAGACATAAGCCTCCTACTGGTTAAGACAATGACCATAGGTCACAAGGAGAAACTGTCACAGAATTCAGGCATCCTACAACTTAGTGTTTTTTTTTTTTAATGTCAAAACATTCTTAATACCCATTTAAAAATTTTGGGCTTCAAATTCTCTTCTTCCCTTCCTTTTTTCCCCTTAACTCTTTGAGAAGGCAAGCAATGTGATATTAATTATACATGTGAGGTCAAGCAAAACATATTTTCACATTAGCTATGTAGCAAAAGAAAGCAAAAACACCCCGAGAAAAATAAAGTTAAAAAAGTTTGCTTCATTCTGCACTCAAAGTTTCCTAGCTCTCTTTCTGGAGGTGGATAGCATTTTCCAACATGGTTCCTTTGGAACTGGATCACTGTCTTGTCCTACAATTCTACAGAGCAATAAAGCTATTAGTTACCCCCATGAATGGTGAAATTCTCCACAGGAACAGAGCTGGCTACATTTCCTATGTGTGCCAGAACCTCTTCAGTTAGACCAGTTGAAGGGCAAGACATACTCCTGGGCTGTCCATCCAGAGTAAAAAAGCCTGGAAGAGAAAAGATAAGCCAGAAATGGATTGTCACCATGTCTACTCTCCAAAGGGCCATGATGGAACACTGAAGGACAAAGACTATTCTGTTCTTCCCTGAACTGAATGAGAAAATGTGGAACTTTGTGAAAAGAGATTCAGAGTAAAAGGTCCCAGGACTTAGATTCATCTGAACTCTTTCAAGTTTGGGGGTATCAACTTCAGGACTTTCAGCCTTCTACCCTGTATTACATGTGCTATGTACATGTACTATTAGAATATAAGTACCTGGAAGGCAGAGACTAGAAACTATTTGTCACAGGATCATGAATCTAGAGCTGAAAAGGACCTCAAAGCCGAGCCCAATCCTCTTGTTTTAGTGATGAGGAAACCAAGGCCCAGGGAGAGTATGTGTGACTTGCTCAGCATTACACAGATAGCCAAGCATCACAGGCAGGATTTGAACCTAGGTTCTCTGATTTCAGAGGCAGAGCTTGAACTCAGCTCCTTTGCATCAAGAGTTAAGTGTTGGGGTGGCTAGGTGGCACAGTGAATAGAGCACTGGTCCTGAAGTCAGGAGGACCTGAGTTCAAACCCAACCTCAGACACTTAACACAAAACTAGCCATGTGACCTTGGGCAAGTCACTTAACCCCAATTGCCCTACCTGCCCCCTCCAAAAAAAAAAAAAAAAAAAAAAAAAGTCAAATGTTCTTTCCCCTGTATTGGTGATTCTGTATGGCTATGAGTTATACAATACCACAGTCTCCAAAGAATGGAGGTTGAGGGTCACCTAATGGGCAATAGAGAGGCATGGCGAGCCAAAGTAGACTATAATATATCACCAATGAAGAACATAGGAGAAGTAGAATAAAGGACGTATGACCAGAAAAATGAGCCAGTTAGAGAGGGAAAGCAATAGATAACTGACAGACAAAAACCTTACAGAATATTTATGGGAAAACATGGAAAAAATTCACAAAGGAGAAGAAAAAAATGGATATTTACAGTCTGCATTGCTGGAGGGAATATCATGGATAAGGTCACAGATCCCTCAAAGTATAATTTCTACTCTACCTTTAATTGTATATTCATTATGATGTGATTAACCTTTGAAAAGGGGCCATATTGTCCTGATTAAAAAAAGCATACTTTCTGAGATTCCCTTCAGAGGTCTTTCTTATACAGTTTCTATGGTGCCTTTAGACATAATGTAATTTCCCTGTTTTTCTCTCTCGACAGTATTTTTACTGTTGAATTGTCCAAAATTGTGACTGCAATCATCACTTATGCAGCAGATTTTAGGTTCTATTTTCTAATTTATTTTGCAGCTCTTATGTTTTAGATTTCAATCCAGACAAAGATAGAAGTTTTCTCTCTCTCTACATTTCTTTATTGTATTACTATTTTTAAAAAAATCAGTAAAGGTGCTGTATAGCCTGTTTTGTTTGAATCAACCTAATCTTAGTCTCCACTCTCACAGAGTGATACCCTTCCTTGTCCTTTCTCAGCCTAGGACAAATCTCTAGATATGACTTTTATTGATACAATCCTTTTTTAAACAACAACAACAACCAAAACCTCCCTTTTACTTAGCCCCAGAGAAGAGTGGTTAAGGAGCCTTCCTGCTCCCTATCACCCCATTTTCTCCTTGAATGGCTTCCATCTTCGACCTGCTTTCTAAGAAATATTAATTCATTCTCTCCTTGCACTGTAGTCTTAGAACAGAAAGCTTTAATAAGTGACCTATTACTACTCACCAGGCCAGGGTGAGTCAAGCCAGTGCTTGATATGTAGGATCTTCTCATCTTTAGATCTGGCAAAGGCCTCCTCACAGATCTTATCGTACTTGGAAATCTCCTCCTAGAAAGTAGTGACACAGAACATCGGGTATAAGACCAAACAGAGAGTGCATCAGAATCCAGAGGCTGCTCTCTCATATTTCAAGGGAGGACAACTTCCACTCATGTTCCTAAACTTCTCACCAAGCCAAGAAATTCAAACTGTATTAGCTCCCAGGCACCCTGGAGTCAAGTTTACAACAGAAGGTCTTCTTTGTCTGTCAAATCAAGCTCACTAGGATTTGGAATTTGTTTTCTATTATCTGAGTACCTCATTTATTTTCTCTTCCTAGTCTTCTGAATAGGAAATTTCAGTATCCCTCAAAACGAAAACATATACCTATACGTACATAACATCTGTCTGTCTATATGTCCTTGTTGTTCAGTTGTTTCCAGTCATGTTTGACTCTCCTCATTTTGGGGTTTTCTTGGCAAAGATACTGGAGTGGTTTGCCATTTACTTGTCTAGCTCCTTTTACAGATGGGAAAACTGAGGGCAAACAGGGTTAAGTGATTTGCCCAGGGTCATATAGCTAGTGTCTTGTGTTGGATCTGAACTCAGGAAGAGTTCCTGACTCCAAGCCTGGTGCTCCACTATGTCACCACCTTGCTGCCCATATATTTTCTTACAAAGTTCTTAAGTTCTAGTGATGAAAAAAAAATCACATCCCATAGACTGACGATTCCAAATCTATACCTGCAGTCCTGATCTGACACTTTCTGGCCCTGTTTCTCTGTTTTTTATTCATATATTCTGCTGATATTTAAATCTGAATTCACTACCTTCCTTCCCCCAAACATTGTCCCCTGTTTGTCTTTCCTTCCTTCCTCAAAGCTGTTAATGGTACCATTAGTCTTCTTGTCCCTCAGTTTCTTGGAGTGACTATCCTCTTCGCTTTTTTAAAATTCAGTCTCCCGAGTTGCTCTATTTGCTATTTAAAGGCAGCCATTATTTATCTTTCCAGATTTATTTCACATGATTAAAAAAAATCTTAATATTTTATTTTTTTCCAATTACACATAAAAACAATTTTAACATTCTTCCCCCACCCCAATTTTAAGTTCCAAGTCCTCTCACCCTCACCCAAATTGAGAAGGTAAGCTATCTGACGTAGGTTACACTTGTGTAGTTATGCAGAACACATTTCCCTCTAAGTCATTTTGTGAAAGAAAACAGATAAAAAACCCCAAGAAAAATAAAGAAAAAGTATCTTTGATCTACATTCAGGCTCTATCAGTTCTTTCTGTGGAGAAGGATAGCACCTATTTCACATGATTCTTCACCTCACTTTTGACATCCCAGTCAAAGCAGCTTACTTGTAGTTCTCCAGACATAACATTCCATGACTCTGCAAATGGTGACCACAATATTTGGGATGTTCTGTCCTTTCAACCCAACTTCTTGAAATCCTAGCTTCTTTCAAGGTTTACTAGCTCAAATGCTGAAGAAAACTTTCAGGATTCCCCTAGCTTTTACTCTCCTCCCACTCTGAAATTATTATTACTTTCCCCCCACCACTGACTTGTGTATATATTTATATATATATATGTTGTTTCCTCCATGTAGAATGGAAGTTCTAAGAGGGCCAGGGTTTGTTTCATTTTTATATCTCCAGCACTTGTCAGGTAGCACTTGGTATATAGCAGGTATTTTAAAAATATTTGTTGAATTAAATACCAAGAGTTGCTTCTCCTTGCTCTGCAACATCCTTTTCTCTCCCATCCCATGGTCTTTTTCCTAATCCAGGGCCCAACAGCAATTTACCTGGAATAATGTAACAAAGCCGGCCTCCTGATTTCTAGCCTCTCTCCATATGCAACCATCCCAAATATTATAATAGATTCCACTGTCCTGAAGCACTATTTATTGCTTGCCCACTCCCAGAAGTCTTCAGTAACTCCAATTTTTTTCTGGGATGATAGTAAAACTCCAAATAATGGGCCTTCTATTAAACAGAACCTTTATCTTTTCTCTGTGTACATGTAGTTGTTCCCTTACCTTATCTCCAAACCACATACCCCTCTTTCAAAACAATGCTTGAGTCTCATTTCTTTTGTGAAATGATCTCTTTCCTTTGAATTTTTATATTATCTCTTTTTATGTATCTGTTCAATTCAACTCCACATTTATTCATAAGTGCCTACTATGTGCCAAGCATCATACTAGGGCGGTAGGAATACAAAGACAAAAAATGAATAGTCCCTATGCTAAAGGAGCTTATATTCACCTGGGGCAAATAACATGTGAATAAAAATAAATAGAAGGTTGGGTTGTTTTTTTGGGGGGGGTGGAGGGGAGACAGTAAGGGGAAAAGGTCTACTAAAAACTGGGAGAAATCTAGAAAGGCCTCTTGTAGGAAGACGTACTTAAGTGGAGCCTTGAAGAGAGCTAGGGTTTCTAGAGGAAGAGGTCAAACCAAGAACATTCTTGGCATGGGGGGAGCCTGTGCAAAGGGACAGAAATGGGCATGTTATGTATGTGGAGTATCTAGTCGTTCAACTGGCTAAAGCTTATGGTGCTGGAGGCTAGTAAGGTGCTATCAGGCTACAAAGTCAGGCTGCAGTTAGATGGGAAAGGGCTATAAAATTCCAAACAGGGGTTTTATTTTATCCTCCAAGCAAAAGGAAATTATTGAAAGTTTCTTAAGCAAAGAAGTAACAGTCTAAAATCACATTTTGTCTTGTTTTAGAGATATCTGTGTATATTTTCTATCTCCCTGACTAGAATATAAGCTCCTTGAGGACAAAGACTATCTTTTAAAAAAATCTCTCTCTTAACACTTACCATAATGCCTAGGGCTTGACAAGTGGTTGCTGAATAAAGAGATTTCCCAGACTAGCACAGCAATTCAACAACCACATTTGTAATCCTAGCACTTAAGACACAGGTACAATGAACATGCTTCAGCTAAATCTGTCTCCTCTACTATTATTTCATTTGCATTTGAGCAGAATCACCCCCCCACCCCCCCCCCGTCCCCCCACTGATTCATTCTCTAAGACAAGTACCGTGGCTACAACCTCCTTTTGTTTTTGTCCTGTCCAGAATTTAGGCACTTGATAAATGTGCTGACTAACTTTGACAGAGTTTGATGGGGTAAATAGGATAGCCCAAGTGACTGCACCTCATATTCAGGCTGATTGACCACTCCCTGTGACACCAGAGTCTCAGCATATTTCTGCAACACAGGTTTCTGTTTTCTGATCTGCTTGTACATGAGGGGCTGAGTGAACATAGGTTCATCCATTTCATTGTGACCATTACGTCGGTAACATACCTATATAACAAAGGAAAGAAGTATTAGAAAACTAAATTCTCTAGTTATGTTCGGGAAATAGTGAAGTCTGAGCAAAAAATATACTGGACTGAAACTCAGGAGTTTTGGTCCCAACATTTCTACATAACTTTCTTATTCAACCTTCTGGTTCGTTCCTCTCGATTAGGATGCCTCTACCTTCTTAATTCTTAGGGATGCTTTGTGAGCTTAAAAAAAAATGAAAATGCTTTAAAAACATAAGCCTCTTCTTAAAAATAAATTGACAAAAAAAAAGAAAGATAAGTCAATATTGGAGGGTTTGTGGAAAGATAGGTATGCTATAATACATTGTTGGTGGAGCTATGAAATGCTATAACCATTTTGGAAAACAATTTGGAATTATGCAAATAAAAGGACTACAATATCCATGCTCTTCGAATCAGAAACTCTATTGCTGGGCTTATACAATCACTAGGAAAAAATCCTCATATATAGTATTCCAAAATATTGATAGCAACATTTTTTATGATAGCTATGAATTGGAAACAAAATAGATGCCATCAATTGAGAAATGGTTAAATGTGGTACATGAATGTAACAGAATGTTACTGTGCTATAAGAAATGATGGATGTGATGAATATAGAGAAGCATGGAGAGATCTCTATGAACTGATGCAGACTGAAGTAAACAGAGTGAAGAAAACATATATGGCAACTACAACAATGTAAATGGAAAGATACCAAAAAAATCAAGAAAATATTAAAAAAAAACTTCTTTTAAAAAAGAGAAGGTAACATGCTTAGTAAGAAATAACATTTAAATGAGAGGAAAAGGCCAATCTCATAATTAGCAATCTTCTATCACCTTCAATACTTCTGTTAGTCAGAAATAATAAGATGACTTGGCATTTATCTGTGTTAGGAAAGAGTAGAAAAAGTTTGTAAACTGGAGACCAGTGAACCTGACTGATTCCTGGCAAAATCATAGAACAGTTGAGGTAAGCTGAGGATATTTAACCTGGAGAAGTGGTGTTTGGGGCAGGGAATCCCAGATGGACATATGACAGTCTTCAAGCATATCTGAAGGGCTGACATATGGAAGTTTTGCTTGGGTCCAAAAAGCAGAAGAAGGGGCAGTGGGTAGAGGTTGCATAAAGGCAGATTTTAGGCTTAATGTAAAGAAAAATTTCCTAATAACTGTTTGGGCTATCAAAGTAGAATGAATGCCTTGGGAGATTCCCCCTATTAGAGGTCTTCAAGGGAAGGTTAGATGAACATCTACTGAACAAGAAGTAAAGTGGATTCTTATTCAGGTATGGGTTGGACCAGTTGATCTTTGAGTCTCTTCTAACTCTGAAATGCAATGGCTTTTGACCTGGATGAATATTCACAAGGATTAAATAATGGGGAAAATTCTGAGTTGATTCCCTCCTTTTTTCCTCTTAAACCTCTACAAAATGCCAGAAGTAATAAGAGACAAGTTAAGGAGATAAAGCGGAAGGCACTGACACACACAGCTCCAGAACATCAGTGACTGAATCCCATTGGTTACTTACCAAATCCACAACCACATCCTTATGAAAAGTGCTCCTCCACTCGGCAGCCACATTGCACACATACATAACTGCTTCAGGGTCATCAGCATTCACATGGAAAATTGGTGCATTCACCACTCGGGCCACATCAGTAGGATATGGAGAAGAACGGGCCATTCTGGGGTCTGTGGTAAAGCCAATCTGCATGAAAAATGTCCTGAGTCAATGAGGATACTCCTGCAGTCACTTAAGATAGCCTCATAATAGCTCCATCATCATCATTCATGATCTTACCACCTCCAAGAAGGTGGCATTAGACTGAAAAGGTAACAAAAAACTTTATAGGCAAAGCAACTTCAAGGGCTACCTTAACCCAAGTAATTTCAAGCTAACATTGTGATCCTCTAGTAACCAAACCCCACTGTAAAGTCTGGAAACCCTGCGGTAAGCTGGAACATTATTTGGCTAAATGATCATTTATAACATTGTTCCTATGGAACTGCTTTTGTTTCTCAGATACTGCATTTGCAACATCAGTGAATGTCATCAAGTAGAGCATGTCTTTCTGTAGCAGAGAGAAAAGGCCCAGGCTTGCCACAGCTATCACCTGAGATGCCAGGAGAAGCTACGGAGAAGGGAGGGTAAGAGAGTTTCCTAAACACTGCCCTGTGCTCATCATTAGATCCTCATTCTTATTTATATAGAAAGATTCTCAGACAACTTTCGACATAACCATAGCCTCAATGTGTCTAAACAAAGTATAGGGCTTTATAAAATGAAATCTCTGGGAAGAAGAACACCAGCACCCCCACCACACACACATACACTCTTTCTCTCTCTCTGCAGGAGAGAAGACAGGATCACAGAAGAAAGACTCTTATCTAGAGCAGGAGAACAATAGTCCCAAATCACTTTCTAGCTCTTCCCTTAGGGACAGAAACACAATCATGGTAAAGCAGGTCCATCCACTCCAGCCACAGTTCTTAAACAATCAATTGGTGCCCAAAGGTTTATTTTATTTTTGGTGAAAGACCAGGATTAATGCCTACAACTCAGAGTGGGGAGGTTTTTAACATAAGGCTGGGAATTATAAAATATTGAAAGTTGCTTTTAAACAATTTTCTCTTTCATTAACCTCCTGTAGAGACAGTACAGTTGGGCAGCAATTGATGAGATCTAAGCATATAGCAGAAGAGTTGCAGGTACTATCTGTGTGCTTTTGAGAGAGTTGTTCTCCATGACCTCTAAATTTCCCTGCAGCTCTAAATCTAGGATCCTGTGAAATGTCTGTTGAGTTGAATATTCAAATGGCTCAGTGAATTCCATCATTGTGGGAACTAATGCCAATGGATGAATATTAAAAATTGGAGAGGCAGTATGACAGTGAAAAGGCCTGGTTCAGATACTGCCTCTCATACAAACCAGCTGTGTGACCAAGGGGAAGTCCCTTTACCCTTCTTTAAACTTCAGGCAAGTCTTGATAATGTGATAGCAGCTAACATCTGTATAGTGCTTACTATTTGCCAGGTGCTTTATAATTATTATCTCATTTAGTTCTCATGACAACCTGGGGAGGCAGGTGCTGTTATTATCCCCATTTTACAGTTGAGGTAACTGAAGCAGAGGGTAAGTGACTTGTCCATGAACACACAGCTAGGAAATGTCTGAGGATGGATTTGCCTGTGGGACTTCCTGACTCCAGGCCTAGCTCTCTATCCACCAAGCCACCTAGCTGTCCATTGAAGACTATAATTTAAAGAAGACTGCAATCTGCATTAGTAGGAGCTCTCATACGGATAAAACCACAAGTTTTGATATAATGATATTTCTGACATTTTAAAAAGCAGCTTGTGTACTTATTCTCCTTCTGAAGAAGAACTGACAAGGTTGGCCAATCATGGATATAGCACCTCCTGTCTGGTTGTCATTCCCCAAGGACACAGGTCACTCCATGGAGCACAATGTTCTTGCTACATTCTGAAAATGGCCAGGATGGGCTACTATGGATAAAAACAATTTAAAAAGGATTAATTTTATCTGTAAAGTAGATGAGAGACTCTTCAATGAAAGGAAAAGTGAACTCTGGATGAGAATATAGCTACCACAAATCAACCAGAAGAAGAGTTCAGGGGCATAGTCCAAACATTTTGTATTGTCACACCCACTTGTAACAACAGTAGCTGTGGATGTAAGACCATTAGGAAGACAGGACTAGAGCCCTTCTGCTCTCTCATTCCTGCTGGGTGGGAGATTTAATCACCCAAGCATTTTGTTTTTTAACTTAAGAGTATTTTATTTTTCTCCAATTACATGTAAAGATAATTTTCAACATTCATCTTTGTAATATTTTGAGCTCCAAATTTTTCTCCTTCCCTTCCCTCCCCAAGACAGCAATCTGACATAGTTTATACATGTACAATCATGTTAAACATATTTCCACAATAGTCATGTTGATCACTAGTCTTTTAAACAGTGAAAGCTGCAGCCACAATTCAACCAGGAGAAAAGTTCAAATGGAATAATCTAGCCATTTTGGATTTTCCATCCTTCCTAATTTTGTCATGAATCATGAGTTTCCTTATGTCTTGAATGACCTTGCTTCTCTTCATCCATCCCCAGCCTATTGAAATACTATTCTTGCTCTAAAAAGAAACTCAGATCCCACCACTTCCATAAAGCCTTCCTTGACATCCTCTAACAGATTCTCAGTAGAGGACCTCTACCCTATATTCCAGACGACTTCCTCAAGGTTTTAACATTACCTGAATACCAGTACAACAGTGAAGCCATCTCTTAACTTTATTCCTGCCAAATGACCAGCCTGCTACCTCTTCTAATCACTGATGACACCTTTTATGCCACTTCTTATGTGTTAAGACATGGTGGCAATATGAGGCAGCCTTTATGTCCAACATGTTTCCCTCCATTGCCTTCCAGGTCAACGATAATTTTGATTCTTAAGAGATGGTGGCATTGCATGATTTACAGCCATACACCGTCACTGGTGGGGCATAAAAGGGTGAGTTTTTGTTGCAGGGAGCAGCTTAGGGTCACTGAAAATGCTTTGCCAGTGCCCAAATGCACTGTGGCACACTCTTTTTCTTTTACTTAAGAGTCCATTTGCAGTATCTGACCAAGAGAATTGTACTGATGGACCAGCTCAATGGCCTACTCATCCAAAAGCATGCTGGAATTTGGACAAAAGGCATTCTTCAACCACCTATTTTTTTCCTACACGTATAGTTAGAACAGATTCAAATGTCTACCGATGTCATTTAGGAGGTTGTGTAATACTCTGAAGCTTGATGTTAGCACAATGTTATCTGAAAAAAAGGATTGTCAGGGAAGGTATCAACATTATAGGAAAAACTCTCTTCCAATGATTTTTTGCTGGACATCCTAACAATGCCAAACATCTTTCATGAGCATGTGTTCCTGTTTAATGTCTTAATATTAATCAGAAGAGTATTGAGCAAATTTATATCCATTCTCTCCATCAAAGAGTCCTGTGTGAGTTATCTTAAGTAGGAAGCTAGTTGGCACTATGGATAGAGTCCTGGAGATAGAGTCAGGAAAACCTGAGTTCAAATCTGGCCTTAGATACTACTTAGCTATATAATCTTGGACAAGTCACTTAACCTGTCTGCCTCTGTTTCCTCTTCTGTAAACTGGGAATAATAATAGCAACTACCTTCCAGGGTTATTGTGAGGATAAAATGAAATAGTATTTGTAAAATTATATAAATGGTAACTGTTGTTATCATTATCACATGCCTGGGAGACACCTTCTTGGTGGAGAGCCTCTGAGGCTGTATTTTGCTCAACTGAACTCAGTGCTTCTTTATAATTAACCAATAAGAAATAACAGTGAAATCTTGTCTTCTATGCACCTGTCAGTCAAGTGCATGACTGTTAGAGATGTGATGGGCAGTACATCATTTGTAAAAGCCAGCTTGTTCTCATGTTTTCCATCAAGGATGCCTTTGGCAGATGTGTAGATTATTCTTATAAAGATTTTAGAGAACTGAGAAAGTAGGCATACAAGACTAAACAATGAGTTATTTAGGTCCTGTTGATTGCCTTTTCAGGGGAGTGAGCCCATGTGTATTTTCCCCTCTTCAGGTTATCTTGAGAATCCCTCAATGCCATCAAAATCACAGCACCTACAGCAAGGCTTTCCAGATGACCTTCCTGTCTTTATCTTCTTTACTGCCATTTTCATTTCCCCTTCTTACACAGTTATTGAGGATTATTTTGTAGTAGTTACCAGTGTTTGTGTCATGTCCCCCTCTTAGACAATTAATTCCGTCAGGGCAGGAACCTGTCATATCTCATTTTCTAATTCTGTCCCACTGCTAGATCCTGTCACTGGGCTCTCTCTGTGTGGAGTAGGCATTGGTTTCTGAACTGAAATCAATTTGCAGAAGTTTCCTTCACTGATGCTGATTATAAGATGATCTTTGAACAGTCAAAATGCCTATTCCTAGCTGCCTAGGAATATAGCTAGATTTATCAATGAGGTTGATGAACTTTAAGGGTTTAGATAGGAAAAATCCATGTTACCTGATTGTTAACAACTACGTGCACAGTGCCATGTGTAGTGTAGGAGGGAAGGTCACTCAAGTGGAATGTCTCATACACAATACCCTGCCCAGCAAATGCAGCATCTCCATGTATGAGGATGGACATCACCTAAAAGACACAGAAGAAGAGGTGGACGGTGAATTCTGAGACCCCGAGAATCCAGATGGAAAATTCTTCCTTTTAGATCCTCAAACTCTAAAAGGCAAGTGGAGGCTGAGGTGGAATTATTTTGGAGGTGAATTTAGAAAGAACCAAATTTGATGGGTAGAGGATCCAGAGAAGTTAACCAAGTCGACAAGAGGCAATATAGGGTACTGTAAAGATAAAGGACTGGTTTTGGAGTCAGGAAGGCCTGAGTTCAAATCCTGCCTCTGACACATACTAGTTGGATAATCACATCATTTAACTTTTCAGTGTCCCAGGCTCTAAGACCATATGTTAAGACAGAGTTGTTGATATACATTGGTGAAAGGAGTTTTCATGAAGAGAATTCCTACTACTGATAAAATCACAGATTTGGCCCATGGGTCTGAACCAAAAACAAATGTCATACTCAAACATACAAAAAAGGTTAACTTGGATAGAAGTGTTAATAACGACATGCAAAGGCCTTGCTTTTTCATACCTTTAAGTTTTCACATCTATTTTTTTTCCTCCCAGATATCCTCAGCTTTATTTTTCTAGGCTAGTTATCTACTTCATTTTCAGCTCCAATCTTATTTCCCAATATTCTAGTGTAGGCCTATAATACCTTACTGCTAGATCTCATCACTCCTTGTGACCTTTTCTTGGTTCTCTGACCATGCTTCAGTGCTCAAACATCAGTAACTCATTTGTCATTACCATGGCTCCCCACACAGTAAGTAGCTGTAATTGCAGTCTCAGGGACATGATAAACAGGATGAAAAGATGTAATTACATACCACACATGTAAATCTGATGGTAACTGTCCATTCTCTAAGGATTTATTTAGCACTGGGTCTCAAAATTGTGGTCTGATGGGCATGAGCTGTGCCTGTGTTTGCTATATTCTGGCATTTGAGAAATGTCTTCAGATAATAAAACTCCCCAAGGCTGTATAAACACTGAGCCAAATTTGGTCAGGACTCACAAATCCTGTACAAGGTTACGTAATCTTTCATGTGTACTGAGTGCCATTATGTAACAGACATACCCCAGGTTTCAGATTTCTTAACTGTAAAAAATACTGAATGCCCTGGTAAATACAGAGCAGCAGCTACCAGAAAAGGGGTGCAGGCAGGAATAGGAGGTGGGGCAGGGGTGGAGGGGAAGAGCAGGTAACTCAATTGTGGGGGGTTAGAAAGGCTGGTGAAGATAAGAATAGAGCTGCTGGGAAAGAGGACAGTGGCAGAGAGAAGGGAATGGATGGAAGGGAGAACAGCTGCTGTCAAATAAATAATTCAAACCCCAACTCTGCAGGGTGGTCTCCTTTAAAGTTTTAAACCCTTTGTTTTGTTTTTTTGCTTTTGGGAGAGGGGAAGCTAGGGTAATTGGGGTTAAGTGACTTGCCCAAGGTCACATGGCTAGTTTTTTGTGTATGTGTATGTTGTGTCTGAGGCCAGATTTGAACTCAGGTTCTCCTGACTCCAGGGCCAGTGCTCAATTCACTGCACCACCTAGCCACCCTGAGTCCTTTGTTTTTACACAACAGTACAACAGTCATTTCCTGGTATGTTCCCCTCTAGTGCACATCCTGAACCATCCTCTATACAGTTGAGGGTGCTGGATGTGGATCCAGGGAACCTGGCTCAGATCTTGGCTTTGCCTCTTACTATACGTTTGTGAACTTTGGCAAGTCATCTCACCTCTTTTTTTTTTTTTTGCTTTTTGGAGGGCAATTGGGATTAAGTAACTTGCCCAAGGTCACATGGCTAGGTTTTTGTTTGTGTGTGCATTAAGTGTCTGAGGCCGGATCCGAACTCAGGTCCTTCTGACTCCAGGGCCGGCACTCTACTCACTGTGCCACCTAGCCGCCCCAGTCATCTCACTTCTAAAGTTGTTTCCTCTTCTGGAAAATGAGGAGTTTGGATCAGATGACCTTGAGGTTCCCTCTAGCTCTAAATTTATGAGCTAGGAAAAAAACCCAACTGACATAGTGACCTCCTGTCTGGGTGAGCATCACTTTACACTTATGGACGGATGGACAATAGTTTTCTTTTTCTCTTTCTATACCCAGTGTCTGGGATACAGTAGGTGTTTAATAAACTCCTGCTGATTGAAAGATAAAGACATTTGCTAGGGTTCAAATGGCAGTTTATTTTTGGTTTAGAAAAGACAAATGATTTTAAATTATTAATTTTTGTTTATCTTCTACTGTGTGTTGCTAACAATCTCATTATTTTTCAGGGATACAGGAATGAACCGAGAATTTCCTGATTCTAAGAGAGACAAGGCAATCCAATTCATTTTCTCTTTTTTTCAAATTTTATATAACATCTTTCCTCCCTCTGCTACTCAGCCCCTAACATGACGGGCAGAAGATCTTGTATTCAATATTCCAGGGAACTAAAATGCTAGAGGAAATGACAAGAGAGACTAGGACTTATCTCCTTTCAAATGGCCTCCAGACTAGTCAGGTCCCTAGAAAAGCCCCTGGGATAGCTGTGTCCTAAAGCAGGTGGTTCAGAGTCATTTCTTTACTTTTGGAGAAATGTACTTGGATGTTCTATGGCCAGCAAGTCTGTGTTCTAGCTTCATTTCCCATCTCTTACAGTATTAATCCTATGGGCATTCATTTAAATGATACTAGCCTTTACATATTACCTTCTACTGTTCTTTCATTATTAGTTCTTCACTTCCACGACCTCTGAAATTACTTTGTATATACCCTACATTCTTCCTTGTCAATATTTTGTACCTCCCCAAAAAGAATTTGATTAGACTCAGCACTCTCTGAGGGTAGAGAGGATTTCACTTTTCTCATCACTTGGGACATAGAAGGTGCTTAAAGAAATGTTGTTTACTGATTCTTGTATTACTATTCTCTAAGTCTGAAGAGGGAGCATGCTATAGTAGAAAAACTTCTGGATTTGGCCTCAGAGCACCTGGGTTTGTGTCTCCGCTAAGTTCACTTCTCTGGGTCTTGATTTCTCCATCTGTAAAATGCAGATGCTGGGCTAGGTGGTCTCTAAGGTAGACTTCTACCTCTCCAGACCCTATGATCCTAGTCAGTGGCTGAGCTATAACTTCTTATTCTTCCCTTTCTTTTGAGTCTTTAACTGGTCACAATTAAATAACACTTAGAGTGATTTCTCTTTTGCAAAGTCCCTTAAGCATCTCCTCTCCTCCCTATGTCTATGGTCACTACCCCATTTTCAGCCTGACACTACTTAAAATACTCCAATAGCCTTCTAACCAGCCTCAAAAATTCCAGGCATATGTCACTGCCAGATTAAAAACCACTTTTATTGTTTCACTCACCAGTCACTAGATTGTAAGCTCCCCAATGGCTGATACAAGATCATAGCCCTGAAGCCAGAAGGAACCTTAGAGGACATGTAGTCCAACCCCTCTTTAGAGATGAGGAAACTGAGGCCCAGGGAAGTTATATGACTTGTCCCAGGTGACACAGTTACTAAAGTCACGGTACTGTATAAAGGAAGTAGCAATGGCTTTGGAGACTAGGTCCTGGGTTCAAATTCTATCTTTGATATAGTGTGAACTTACTAACTCTGTGCCCATATTTTCCTGGCTTTCTAGCCTGGTACTGCTAAGCACTGAGCCTTGCACATTGTAGATAATCAAATATTTGTTAAATAAATGAATCCTAAGACCCTACAGTAATTCCCTGTGAACTGTCAGGTAAAGTCCCAGATCCTTAATGTGGTATTTATGGCTCTCCATAAGCTGAGTCTGCCTTCTGAGGCTCATCTCATCTCCTAGTGCCTAAGGTGAGCCTTCTGTTTTTGGTTGTCTGGCTTCCTTGCTGTCTGGCCCACACATCAGCTCTGTTCATAGTCTCTCCACTCTTTCCCCTGCAAAATCCTCTCTTCTCCAACTATTAAAATCCTATTCATTCTTCAATGCCCAGCACAAACTCACATTTTTAAAAAATTCACAATTAGAAAATTTATTTTCTTCTGACATAATAGACCTGAATGCCTTTTTATTTCTTTGTCAAGCTCCATTAGCTGCTACTAACTTCTCTTGAGTTTTCTCCTTCCAGTAAAAGTGGTTATTCTTCAGCGATGTGTATGTGTGTGTAAGGAGAGAAGGGAAAGTAGAGGAAGAAAGAAAGGGAAAGAGAAAAGGAGACACAGAGAGAGAGAAAGGGAGAGATGGAGTGTATAGATATGAATGAGTCTTCCTCTGAGCCTCGCCTTCCCTATCTATAAAATATGGATGTCACTCCTATACTGTCTACCTTAAAGATTTGTGATGAAGCTCAGATTAAGTAAAGAGTATTGCAAGCTTTAAAGTGCTACATGTTGTCGTTCCCTATAGGGACACAAAAGAGAAGAGAAACAACACTTTTTTTGGAGGGCTGTCACTTTGGGATGATGCATCTAATTAATCTTGGGATGGTTATTCTCTGAGGAATTTTGGTTGGGGTCTCAGAATTCTTGCAATTCAAAATTTTTCAAGTGCTAAGATATGTTTGACGAGTTTCAAGTCATTTCTAAGGAGAAAAAAACATTACCTAGAGAGTTTTGGATTCTGTGAGACATGGAGGCGGGGGCACCCTGAGCCTGACTGTGTGGTTCTGTCAATCATATTCACAGTTATCAGCCTCTAAGGAACATTACCTTCTTTCCTTCAGTATCCCCACAATAAAACTGCTCAGCTTTGGTTTTTCCCATAACCACTGGGTCAGCAGCCTCTAGGTGAGAAGGGTTTGCCACCAATGACAATGTGATGTTTCTGTCTGTTACTCGGTTAATCCTCCGGTGATACATGCCCAAGTGATACTTCACATCGCCAGAACCCTAGATACATCAATCAATATATCAACATATTTGGCAGAATAAAGTCATATTTTTGTTGCTGGAAAGGTAAAATTGTCTTACTGTCCAGAAAGTAACTGTTCTAATTCCCCTTTCTCACTGACAGTCTCCTATTCCTTTCCAGTAGGGGTGCCAAACTTAAATAGAAATGAGAAACTGAGGCAAAATATTTTGCCAAGGAACACTCTTTAACTAGTGTGTGGCTAGGCAAGATAAGAATGGAAAACCCCGCCATGTCGCTCCAGAATACAGATCTTTCATATCAGAAGTGGGAGGTGGCAACCTCAAAGTCTTGACAAGTGTGGCTGAATCAGATTAAAACATAGTTCAGAAATATTTGGAGCAGCCAAGTGGCACAGTGGACAGAACACTGGGCTTGAAATCAGGAAGACTCATCTTTTTTTTTTTTTTTTTGGAGGGGGGAAGGCAGGGCAATTGGGGTTAAGTAACTTGCCCAAGGTCACACAGCTAGTAAGTATTAAGTGTCTGAGGCTGGATTTGAACTCGGGTCCTCCACCACTGACTCCAGGGCCAGTGCTCTATCCACTGGGCCACCTAGCTGCCCCAAGACATTTTCTTAAGTTCAAATCCAGCCTCAGACACCTCCTAGCTGTGTGACCTTGGGCAAACCACTTAACCCTGTTTACCTCAGTTCCTCATCTACAAGATGATTTGGAGGAGATGGCAAACTACTCCAATATCTTTGCCAAGAAAACTGCAAAGCGGGGTGATATGAAGAGTTGAGACATAACTGAACATGGTGAGAAATGTTTAACAAAACAAAAATAATAATAATAAAATACAACACAAATGTTAATTTATGGGTTTCTCTGGGATCTTTTTCTATTTGAATCTGACACCACTGCTCCAGACCAAAGCCTAAGGATTTAGCTGTAAGGCTGGCAACCCATCAAAGGGAAGCATATTAAGGTGCTTAGCCTGGTAATCTAGTCCTGCTTATCATTCAGCTACTTTGCCACTGAGGAATGGTCCTTTGCTGTTGTCCTTTTTATTCTTTATTCCCTAACATCACAAAAGGTATCCTGGTCTGCAGGAGTGTAGCACTAATGATATGTTAATATATATGACGCTAAAGGATGACCAAACTAGTCCCAAGGAAAGCTGGGTGTTTCAAGACTAAGGCATGTTCACTACCAGCAAACGAGAATACTCCATGCACTTTTCTCTAGTGAAACCTCAGCAAACCAAACTGGTAACCCAGCCTCAGTGGATAAGGGTAACTCCACAAACCAGGCATGAAGAAACCTCTTGAGCAGTCCTCAGTAATAAGTGCTATCAAGTTTAGTGGACACAAACTCCAGTGAAAGCAGGACAAGTGACTCACCTCATCAGCGGCCTCCAATTTTGAATCAAATTGACAGAAAATCTGCTCCAGTTCCTTCCTGATCACATTTGCAAGCACATTCAGGCGCCCTCTGTATCACACACACACAAACAAGGTGGGATTAGCAGACCTGAACTGACAGCAGTCCCTGAGTCCAGTGACAAAAGTCATTCCTGCATTCAACCTCTAGTCAATCTGCAGGTCTTTTCCTCTTCCTTCTGCCCCCACTGACCACTCATGGCACACAACAACTCCTCTCTTGGTGGCACAGGCATAATAACTACTGGGGGGCTGACAGAGCACCAAGTTATTATCTCCTGGCAGCCCAAATTTCTCCTTTGTTGAGGGGTGGATGTAAAGAGATCTATCTCAAGCTGTGGTTCTCTAAAGTTTACTCCACCCATACAGGTGTTACTCTTCTCCATATTCTCTTTTTTGTCCTCCTCGAACATGGTTCCTGATGATTTCTGGCCATTCCCTATAATTCATGAATGTACCAAACGCCACTCCAGGGAGATATTAATCATTAATCTCAATCTTTATAGTACAGTGGAATTGAGAGTCAGAGGCCCTGCTAGTTCTGCCATTAGTGACCTTGGGAAAGCTCTGGACCTTTGAACTCCAAAGTCCTAATCCCAGGATCCTAGAAATTGTTCCAAATAGGAGCAGTCTTAATAAAAGTCATGATGAGTGGCTCTTACTTCTAACACAATGCTATGCAAAGTCAGTGGTATATTATAACATCCAAACTGAGAAAGGGGCATTTTGAACAAGTATACTGGGTATTCCCCCAAAGCAAGTAAGACACAAAGATTTTCTACAGAGTATTTTCCTGTAAGAACAAAAATGGTAGTCCTGTGATGAAAGTTAAAACAGAAAAGGACCATTATTTTACAGGGTGCTGGGTCATCACCCAATGGTAATGAGGAATAAGTGATGGACTTGAAAACTAAATGGTGATTTTTGAAAAACTGATCTTAAGGTATCTGTTAATTTGAACAACAGTTAATGCTACCAAAAAGAGATTTCCTATTTTCCCACATTAGAATGATAGATACCATTCACACCTTTTTACTCCCACAACAGGTATCATTAAATGGGACAGACATGGCTTATAAAGAGCCCACCTGGCCCAACAATATCCTTTCTGCTCAGTTTACCTGTGTGGCATTCCCATGATCACATAATCCACTCCATTTTCACTTGACTTATCAATTATAGTCTTCAGGGCCGGTATTAGCACTTCACAACCTTCCAAGCCAAAACGTTTCTCAGACGACCACTTTCGCTGCAGGAATTCTTCAAACCTGGGAGACAAGGATCCACGTAAACTTGCAGATAGTTTCTTAAGAGTGGTATAGAACAACACATGAGGATTTTCTGACTATCTGGAAATAAGATCCAAACAACTGGAGGAGGCCAGAGTTGAATGACTTAAGTACAAGAATGACACCTCTTTCACACCAAAATTCCTATTCACTGACAGCCTGAATTTCTACTTTGTAAGGCAGCAGCTGGGGTGTAGGGGGAGTCTGTCTCAGGTTACCTTCCATCTAGGCAAGTGGTATTATCCCTTCTACATCCTTCCTTTTGTCTTTCCCCACCATTAACTGCTCCAGATATTTTACCATTCCTCCTAACTCATGAGTACCCTAACTCTGCTTCTATGGGATTTTAATAGTAATCTCTACTGTGCAGCACATTCAAGCCTAAATCTGAAGGAATATTCCTCTCCTAACAATAATTTCAAGTGAAGTTATGGATTCTGGGACCTCAGTGACTGCAAGTCGGGCTGTGAGGCTTCAGAACATGCATCTGTGTGGAAGGCGTGACTTTGGGGACACATGTCATAAACGTCTTTGGAGGCTCAGCCTCTAACATCGCCAGTTACGTAATACCTGGTTGACCGAACAAGCCTTGCTAGTAGAGTTCGCTTCTCCTCATTTGTGAACTGCATGATACCCGGAGTCTCAAATTTCCTTCTGATCCACTGGCACTGCTCCAGGTCATTGATAAACATGAATTCCACTCCAATGTGCTGGCAATAAGCCATCTATTTCACAAATACACAAGGAAAGCAAAGTACTTAAAAAGGGGCTTTAGCTGAGGACAAAGGGTGATGACTGTTCAACTGGATAAAAGCATGGTGGCCAACATTCCAACATGTACCCTCCTTTCACTGGCACAAATGAATGACCTAAGGGGTACTGCCAAAAACAGGGCTAGCTCCTCTTCCCTATTATAAATAAAATAATAAAAAAAATGCTACTCACAAGGGCTCAAATAAATGTGGGGAGATTCAAGTAGTCAGTGAAAAGAGGAAGCCAGAACCTTTAATTTCTACCCTGTGGCTTACTACTTTCATGCCAATGCCACATATGTCCAACAGTTAGCATCTTCCAAAAATCTTCCTCATTATTTACATTTATGGTAGCAGGAACAGATTATGTTAACTTCATGTACTGGGTAGTTCTCCAAGGAGGATTTCTATCCCTAGGAAGGTGGTTTCTTTGGCATCATAATGTTGAGGCAAAAAACCCACTTAACCACTGAGTGTGTTGTGTTGGTTAGAAATGGCAAGAGGATCATTATAGAATATAGGTGAGGGATGAAATTGACTTTAGAGATGGTAAAATTCAACCCTTTCATTTTTGCAGATGCAGAAACTGCTGCCTGGAGGGAAGGTGACTTGACCAGTGTCAGAATTAGTGAACAGTCAAGTTCTTTAACTCCACTTCCACTAGTCCTAGACTACCTCTTTCCAGGACAACATTCACAGTCTCTCTTTTTTAGTATTCAAAGGATTACAAATCTAGGGTTGGAAGGTTCCAGAAAGTTCATCTAGTCCAAAACTTCCATTTTATTCATAAGGAGTCTGAGGCCTAAGGGAAGCGAAATGACTTATCCAAGATTTGTCCAAAACAGGCAGTATCAGAGGTGAGATCTGAACCCAAGCACTCTGGCTCTAGAGCCCTGCAATGCTTTCTCCACTGTATCATGCTGTCTCCCTGTATAAATAAAAAGATGTAACTATTCAGGTAGAATTCCCTCCTTCCACAAATTTCCAATAGCTCTGGATTTTAGGTTACTTTACCAACTGGGTTAAATACCTGTAAATCTCCACATTATGTGTTATAGTTCATACTCTTGCCTCTTATCACTTACCATTCCTCATAACTTTGCTGCAGAATTGAATCATCTTATGGATTTCTTTCCTTCTTAAAATGCAGGTAGGCTGAATAAAAGGCATATGTGTAGCTCTTAAGCATACTAATGCATCTAACATTGCTTATACACTATAACCTAAAAATTTGTGTCCCCTATTTCCCTACAAAAAATTTTTCAGGACACATGAAACATGCTGCTCTAGACATAGGGGCAGAAAAGATCCACACAGACATTCTGGGTATAACAGTGGTAGGGTGTGAGGAAAGGGAATGAAGAGAGGGGAGAAAAAACAGTATGAGTGAGTATAAAGAGGTCCCATTTACAAGACAGAAGCATGTCAACTAGAAAAGGGGAGAGAACATGCTGAGGAGAGTTTAAGTAGTGGGACAGGGTGGGAGTAACAATGCTGAAACTGCACCTGGGTGGCACAATGCCTTCTTCAGCATGCTTTTGCTGGGACTGTGGGGGGCCTGGGGAATGCCCCTGTCTGTCATTCTTAGGAGTTCAAAGATTATATCAATTCCAATTTCCCAGAACACATACTGGACAATGAAGAGAGACAAGGCAGTGGTAACAAGCCAGTCTCTCCTTTTCTCTATCCTCCTATGCTCTAGAGTCTTTTTAAGGTCAAAATGAGCATTTTGCTAGTCCTTGATCCATATATGCTAAATGAATCCAATTCAAAAAGCATTTATTAAGCACCTAGTACTTGTAAGGCAATGAGGAAATGAGCTGTTGAAACCAAAGATTATCAAAGCTCAAGAGACTTCTTCAGCATATAAGTTTTAAGGCCCTCAATATAATTTCTTGGAATCATAGACATTTTAGAATTAGAAGAGATCATAAAAGTCATGATGTCTAACCCTTTCATTTTTCAGATGAAGCAACAGAGGTCTAGAGCACTGAAGGAAGTCATCAAATACCACCTATTCGTTAGGATCAGAACCCATGCCTCACTCTTGGAATAATGCTTCTTCTATGACCCCTCTTTCTTTTTTATGTTTTTTAAAGTATAAGGATTCTTATCATTATGCATGCAATAAGTTCTAAAGGATGATACTACTATATTTGCCCACAATAAAAATTAAAGACAGACCCTGATACTGAAATCACTGTCCAAGTCAAGAACAAGAGAACCTTGCTAAGCATAAGAGACAGGCCGACTCCTTAGTGGCTTAATTTTGGGAAGCATTAATTTTAATTATTTTAGCCTCCCCCAAGGTGATTCTACAAGTCCTTGAGCAAGATAACTTTACCTTTAGATGAGATCTATGATAATAAAATAATAATTAAACTGGATTTATGAAGTTACCCCAGGAACAATGGACATTAGAAACCTTTATAGAATTTATAGCTAACTTGACCCTATGGAGTTTTAGTCTCCTACTTTGCTTGTTTTCTTTTTTTTTTTTTTTTTTGCTTGTTTTCTTAAGCCAATTTGAATGACAGATCTCAGGATATCTACCCACCATAGTTACTGATGATGACAGAAAATGTACCTACAGGCACATGTCTGAGAATACTAGGAGTGATTAGGGATGGAGTGATTAGGGATACATGAACCAAAATCACCGCTGACCTGAAGGGAAGGGAAATTCTTGTCAAGTCTTATCAAAAGCTCCCTTCAGTCATCTTAGGAGTTCATGTTTTCCCTATACTTATCAATGTGAGCTGTAATTTACAGCACAATTTTTGGTTCTTTGATTTAGCATTTATCATTTGATATTGAACCCATCTAAGATTCAAAGAGGGTTAGCCAAAAACTAAGTGATTTGGTTTAAATTCTTTACATCCTCCTCTTATGTGTGAGTGTCCTTGTTAGAGACTTATGAGGAAGATCTAGAACCAGGTCAAACCTGAGATTTCTCTTGCCCTTAGAATTTTGGTGACAAAAATCTGAATTCTATCATCCAATAAGTCAAAGTACAAAGGGAACTGATAGGTTAAATATTCCTGAAATGATTTGCTACTCTTATCCTTAGTTATGAAAATGGAATAATTTGGGAGAGGCCTTGAATCACCTGGTTTCTTTCAATTCTTATTGCAATCCTTGGTCTAAAAAAGGGTAGGACATTCTCCAGGGTTGGTTCTCAGCTTTTCAGGTTGATGTACTTTGCAAACCCAGAGAATCATGTTGCAATACTACCTTTAAATTTTTAAAGCTGTGAGCAGAAGAACATATTACATATACAGAAGACAGCACACAGAAAATTTGGCATTGTAATCAAGTAAAACTTATAATAAAAATCTGAAACACAGGAAGACATATACTAAGAGATTTAGAGAATTAGAAGAGGACCACCATAAGTATAAAAAACAAACACTTTTATACAGACATATACTCATATAGACAGACATAGACACCCCCCACACACATACCCTTTAGTCTAGACCTGTGATTTCATTAGTGTTTAAAGAATTCCCAGTGTAGAAACTCTCTCCACTGATGCATTTTAGTAACCTGTACCTTGGAATCTTGGAAGACTTTGCCTGTGACACAGGTTTACCTATGGTCAAACAGTTAGTATTGGACAGAGGGAGTACTAGTTCTTCCTGACTCCAAGGTCATTCATTCAATACGCCATAATGCAGTTCTATGTCTAAGTCATTTAGTCTTACTGAACCTCAGTTTCCCCATCCGTAAAATGGGGATTATAATAACAGAATTACCCATAGGGCTGTTGTGAGGATCAAATGAAATGATGTCTATAAAGTTTTTGTATGTGATTTTAATCAACATGTAATTAGCTAAGAGTTCATGGTTTTACACATTATCTTATCCCTCATTTTAAAAAGTAATTCTTATAAACTGAATGACATCTTTAACAAAAAAAAAAATCTATGATCTAATGATCTAAAACAAGCCCCTATTACTGTGTGAAGTGTTATCTCCACTAGTTGACAGAAGATACAGAACTTTATCTATAGCTTATGAAGGACCAAAAGTGGATTCTATGCTTTTTTTTTTTTAAGGAGATCCAAGAATAACTCTATCCTTGAGATTCTGCTGCTGACACATATCATATACATATATATATGTGTGTATATATATATATGTATGATATATATCTTACCTCTAGCCGGCGGATGATCTCTCGGAGTGGCAGGGCAGACTCCTTTCCCCCAATGAAAGTAGTAGTGGGCAAGTGGAAGACCTTGTCGAGGTCTGATTCATCCAATCCATAAAACCCTGCAGGATTATTGTGGGTGGGACAAGCCAGAAGAGGAGAGATGTATTTTGCAGAATATGGGACAACCACACAGGAACCAATTATTTATGGAAAGCAGGAAAGGACTCCCCCCCGGGGAGAAAAAAACGAGAAAAAAAAATCATACCAGACCAAACATATAATTAAGGAACAAGTTTGCATAAAAATAAGTAATAAAAATATCAAGAGTCAGGAATGTAAAATTCAGCAGAAAACAAAAATGAGGAACAAAAAATTAATGGGCAACATTAAGAGAAATAATCTAGAAAAACAATAAATACATGATTTGGTTACAAATGCTCCTAGTAGGGAAGACATTTGTAACAATTTTAATCCCATATCCACAAACATTTCCAGGCCCCCCAAATCATTTGGGGCTATCAGTGTGGAGAGGGAAAGATCACAAATGGCTTTTGAACAAATTAGCCACAGATTGTTCAAAAACAGTTAAGGGAGAGAGTAAAAAACAAGGGATTAATAGTTCTAGTTAGACAACAAAAAAGGTTGTAGGAAGAATAAGGAATGAAACAGGAAAACAACCAGAAAGAAAACAGGCATTAAAGCTGTGCATCAGAAAATCTTAATAGAAACCACTGGCCCTAAAGAGTAAGTAACAGGACAATACAGTAGGGAATACTGTAAAACAAAACTAAAACTAAAACAAACCCCAAATTCCTGCTTTTCCCAGCTCAGTCTAAAACATCCCAAATTAGAAAAAACAAAATTAATGTAACTGGCTGATTTTCTTCTTCTCTAATGAACCAAATATTTATTGAACACTGACAGAGTATAACACTTTCCTCATGTAAAATTTGGTGTACTACCTCCTAGTAAATGTCTTTAAAATGACTCCTTCTCCACCCTCCCCAATCTCCCAGGATAATTCTCAAAGAAACTGACTGACAAGATTTGGCAATGAACAAAATGACACTAGAACAAATTCATAGTTCATATCATCACCCTGAAACAAAATGGTGGCTGGTTTTCATTAAATGGGCCCAGCATCCATGATTATTACTAAGTGAGCTCTTGGGTTTCGAAAATATCTTACTTCTTCATCTTTAGTGTGTTTTTAAGTCTCTGTGAGATAAAACTGGGTAAAAGGACACTAATTATTAGGTGGGGGTGGGAGTGGGGGAATTGGAAGGGTACTTGAAAATTTGTGTAATTACTGTATATGATGAGACTATCTTTATTACAAAGGTTATATGCCCACATTCCTCACACAACTGCTATTCAGCATACTAAGCTCTGTTTGTCCACAAAAGCAAGTTTTGAGTTACTAGGGAAACTGGAATCTTGACACTGCACCCCACTAAAGACTTGCTTCTTCCAGAGCAGTTCCTCTGCACTTATTTGTTAAGAGACTCGCTAGATATTCCATTTATTTAGATCTGCCCTTGCCAGACAGTCCTAAAGAAGCCAATCCTAGCCTAATTAGAAATTAAGCATTCTGCCCTATAACACAGCTTCTCAGGGACATCAAACCTTAGGGCAAATCCAAAGACAGAATTCACAATTCACCTTGCCAATAGCCCACAAAGTAGGTTTGTTGAAGGCTGTGGTGGCAGAAACAATGAAGGACAATCAGATACCTAGGTCACCTATTCTCCTCATCCCCCCTTTTTTCTAAGGGAACACTGAAGGGAGGAGTAAGGATGCCTAATGGAGGCAGTCCAATCCCGTAGATAGGTAGATAGGTATGATGATCTGGTGGGTAAACTCCCCCAGGAAAGCAAAAGGAAAGAGAAGTAGGCTCAGCAATGGCCTTTTAGAATAGCAGGTGTTTGGTTTCTTTAACTATCCCGGGTTACCACTGTAGGGCTCATACCATTCTTACGCACAGTATCCCAGGCTGTCCTATCTTTCATTTCAGTGACTCTGGAGTGACTGGGTTGCCTGTTTCTGGGCATGAATTTTTCTTCCTCCTTCTTCGGAGAAATACTAGAGCCAGGGGCAGATATATTACAGGTGGAAAGCAGAATAACAGTCTCCAGGTGGTTGGCCTCATTCTGCTTGGCTTGAAGCCCCAAGGGAACGAAAGGGAGGGGCTTGCTAAGCTAGAGAATTATCAGTGAAAAGGAGTGGGTTTGGTGTAAGGTGACGGAGAGGAACATCTGTCAGGGCCAGGACTTTGAATAGCAGGCTGTCTTCTCCCACAGCAGCAAAGAGAGAAAAGGCAGGGGGTTGGGGAGTGGAGTTGCAGAAGTACAAAAAAAAAAAAAAGTAGCTGAGGCAAAAGCAGTTCCAAGTGGCCTCTAGGCATGCGGGTTCATTTCCATCACACTACTGCCACCTACCTGGCTGCATGCTAAGGAAGCCAGTTAGAATTCCTGGATAGCAAACTTAGGCTCACTGCTGTTAGCGTCTGGAATAACTGAGCCAGGCTGCTAAATAAGAATGTTAGGGGCACTGATGCCTCCCAGGCATATATACGGCTATCATCACATCAGTATGAAGAGTCATGGCTATGGACACTGAGACTTTCACTGCATTTGCCAAATAAAGACAATTATTAAGAATTCTGCCTTAAAATACAAGAATTTTGTTCTGACTTTGGAGTATTTGAAATGGAAATCTTTATAATATTACTCAGGCTCAAAAGGAATCACACCTAATAGGCTTCATTAAAATAATTCAGTACCTTTCTCCTAAAAAAAGAAATATATGTGTGTGTATGTATATGTGTGCAGGCATACACACACATTCAATTTCCCTAGCCAACAGGGAAAATCTGACAAGTCAGGAAGACAGCTTAGGGCTCAGAGGAAAGCTAACCTTCTTCATGGCTGCCCCACCTAATGAAGATGGACAGGGAGCAGGGGAAGAAAAGATCTTTCTCCATAGCATGGTGTGCACCATGTCAGCAGGAGCCTGGAACTAGTGAAAGCTTAAAACCTGCACATTCAGAGTCCTCAGACAAGGACAAGAACTCAAAGACCTTGTCAACTTGGAATTAAATATGGTATTCTGCTTCTACTAAAGCAGCCTCTGTTCTGACCTCGCTGAACTCTAATAAAAATCCAAACTGATTTCACCAGAAGGCTATAGTTATAGTCATACTGAGACCCTAGCAATGTCAAAAACTTTTTTTTTCCAATTCAGCAGTTTTACAATAAAACACAGGGGGGTCAACTGAATTATTCTTTTTTTCTCCCCAAATGCTTTATTAACTTCTGGTTTACATCATTGATTTCCGTCAGATTTTAAGTTACAATCTTATCCCTATTTTTCCCCTACCCACCACCCCAGAATAACAGTCATACAGGATATCCCCTCATCCAATCTGCTCTCTCCCATCTCTTCTCCCATACCCCCTTCAACTGAATTATTCTTAACCTCACAACCTGCATAAACATATCCACAAAAACTGCATGTATTAATGATAAGGACGGGTTGAGAAGCACTATAATATAGGTGGACAGAGAAAGCTGGTCTCTGAATCAAGCAAACAAAAAGTAACTGAATTCAAATTCCATCTCTGATGTGAAGTTTATATGAACCCGAGGAAGTCACTTAAGACTCTCCTGGTTCCAGGTAACTCTCTAAGCCTATAAATTGCAGATCTGGTTTATTTGAGGGAGTTTCCTAGACTAATGAAATCACAGGTCCTCAATAAAAACAAGAAAAACAAAAAGCATGCCCAAACCCCAGATGGTAACCTACAATTTTGAGAAGGAGAATAGGGCACAGTTAAGTGGAACAGTGGATAGTTCGCCAGACTTGGAGTCTCATCTTCCTCAGTTCAAATCCAGCCTCAGATACTTACTAGCTGTGTGACCCTGGGCAAGTCACTAAACCTTATTTGCCTCAGATTCCTCATCTGTAAAATGAATTGGAAAAGGAAATAGCAAACCACTGCCATATCTTTGCCAAGAAAACTCCAAATGTGATCATGAAGAGTCAAACACAACTGAAAAATGACTAAACAACAATATGGCAACATCCCACGCTATTCTCATCTCTTCCCCATTTTATCATAGGCTAGCTATCTAAAAATGAAGAAAACTACCCCATGACCATGTGATCCTGCTTATCTATAACCATTAAGTGCCCTTTGTTTCTTAATATGAAATCAAAAAGGTCAGATTATAGTGTTATTAATTTAGGACTGCAAGGGATCTTAGAGGCCATTTAGTCTAACATTTCACAGAAGAAACTGAGACCCAGATAGGTTAAATGACTTTCCTGAGATCACACAGGTAGTGAAAGAGGCAGGATTTGAACCTGGGTCATCAAACTCTAAATCAAATGTTCTTTTCACTGTAACAAAGTGATAGAACTTTAACCAAAAAGAGTTACAATTTTGCAGCAGCTATTTAGAGGGAATAAAAGATTTTAACTTGAAAAAAAATCACATTCCATATTTAATTTTTTCATACACACACACACACACACACACACACACACACACACACACACTCTCTCTCTCTCTCTCTCTCTCTCTCAGCCTTGTTGGAAGGCAGGTTGTACTACAGGATAAAATTTTAAATTGTAAAGCAAATTGTACCTTCCTCAAGTCTAGTTCTGTTCCTCTAGCCTTCTGGTACTTCCACTATAGAAAGGGAGGGACTGGAAAGTACTCTTCACTCTAATAGTCTGCTCTATGGTTAATGGCTGGGGGAGGGGAGGTGAAGGGAGGAAGAAACCGTATCATTGGTGGAATTTTTATTTGTTTTTGACAAAGCTCATTCCTGAGGAGGGCTCATCATGATCCAAAATAGACTGGCCCAAGGAAAATAGTGTACTTATGGAATTAAAAAACCAAGTGTATATCCCTTGAAAATCTCTTTCAGGATGAAGACAACCTGAACATAGATGCTGAAGATCCAAGCTTTACAGAGATCTCTGGGAAAGGTTTTTAGATATTTAACTCCCTTGGTTTCTTCTGACTTAAGTCTACTTTTACCTAGGATTGTGTGGCTAAATCACAAAAGGGCTGTCCTCTGCTTTCTAGTCCGTCAGTCACATTTAAAACTGGTACTTACATAGATCAGATTCTTACTGATGTGGTGACTATGACAAAGGAACAGATGGGAAATTCACTACAGATTACCTATACAGGAATTTGGAGAAGGCCAAAGTTCAGGAGGAGACTGTAGGTTTAAGCAGGATGGCAGGTGAAGGCAGGCCAAGACTATCTTAAAAGCCAAGCTAAATTCTATATCCATTGCTCCTTTGTATTCTCAGTAAATGAAGAGAACCTCAGGAACCAAAGTTGTTCAGTCAGGAAGAGATGGACACTGCCCATTCCAACCAAGTCTTATTACCAGTTCGGTTGTCCCTCAAATTAAGGGCAACACTAAGAAAAGAATCTTTTTCCAAATACTGAGGTACTAGAACAACAGAAGCTGAAGAGTCCTGGGCTGAGGAGGGGCCACAGAACAGAACAGAGAGAAAAGAATCCACTAACATGCAGAACTTAACATGACCACTGATTGGCTCTTGGCTAGTGACACCAAGAGGCCTGGACACTATGCCAAAGACCAGAAGCTCAAGATGAAGCAATGAGGGTGTTTACATGAAGATGGAAAATACTTTTGCAAAAACACAAAGGATGGGAAAACAAAAATGAGGTCACATGTGACAGATGAAGGGATGAGAAAAACAAGTTTTGAAACAACTTGCAAACAAAACATTTGATGAACGACTAGGAAGCTGTGCCAACTTTCCCCAAACTGTGCATGCCCAGAAAAGTTGAACTTCGATTTGAATAAAGTCCTCAGCTCCAGAAGGGTGAGAGACTTGTTCTTTGCATACCTCCTACAGTTAGCATTCGGAGTCGCTCCTGGAAAACTGCGAGATCTGGGAGGTGAGGGGAGAAGGGGGGAGGTGAGTGCAGAGGGAAAAAGACAGTAAGAGTTAGTTAAAAACACTACACCATGAACGCAATCAGGGAAAGCACAATTAAAATAACTTTAAACATAATCACACCAAAGGAAAAGGGATTAAATGGAAGATGACTACTCTGGGAAACAGAGATGGAAAATCCGTTGTAGAACAGCTGGAAATTCGATCAATAAAAATGAGAAGGGGTGGGGGGAGCCAGTTTTTACTGATGCATGGAAGTGATCAGGCACCCTGGTTTGAGAAACCCTCATCTCCTTACACTTCCAAATAGAGTAAGGTAATTTTCTTAATTAGTTGGATATATCCATCTAGGTTGCTTTGAATAAACATTAGGGAAAATTAAAATACAAAAATTGGGGGTTTTGGTGTACCCTTTCCCCTCCAGGATCAATTTAACAGATATAATTCATTCTTTAAATCTTAAGACTCTGAAAGAGAGGAGGATCCTTGGCTTCCAAAGAAAGATTACTTGCTGCTTGCTCATTGATATTCCTAAAATGGTGCCATGACCAGCACAGATAGAAATTTACTGGCAAGGATTCTTCAGAAATGAAATTAAAAAGAGTACTGTAGCAACAGATGGGTAGCTACATGTTTTGCTCCCCAATGGGCTTTCGGCTGAGCATTCTATAACACCTTTATTTTCTTCAATAACCTTTATCTGGCAAGGGAGAAAATCAGGATGTTATCTTTAGCTATACAAAGTATTCCATACTTCAGCTCAAGCTGCCGGGATGTCAGAAAGCCTGGTGGGACATGCTGATATGAGAGAGAGAGAGAGAGAGAGAGAGAGAGAGAGAGAGAGAATGGATATATATTTTGAATTGTAGTGGTGCAGGAAGTTGGCGGAAGCCCAAGAGTCACTCTTCAGAGGTCATCAAATCTCCAAGGAATGCTAAAAACTGGGCATTTTTAATTAAAATAGATTGGTAGGGGGTAGCTGAAGGCTCTCTTGGATGTCAAAGGTGAGTTCTACAATTTTAGGGAAAGACCCAAATAACAGAATATGGCCAGATTCTTCACTATCATCTTAGATAGATTTTAATGGCACTTAGAAAATAAAGGTCAATAGAGGTATGCAACTCTGGACCTAATGAAGTCATCAGAATAGCCAGTTGGGGGGGACCCTAAATAAATGAAATAAGCATTCTACAGGGACATTATTTATACTTGGACTCTCAAAAGCACAATATGATTTGGGAAGGAGGATTAATCTTACCTCAATTCCACTGAAATCCAAAGGCTTCTTAAAGTGTCAGTGTCTTACTTAACATCCCTTTTCTCTTTTCTAAAGATGGAATAACCCTGAGTTTTCTTTCTATCCAATCCAAAGAATCAGATATCATGACCATGCCATTACATCCATTATAAAATTTCCCTGAGCTCACATTACATCACTAACACTGCAAAGGTCAATGAAGAAAATGAGCCCAGTGAACACTGGAAGATACAACTCTAAGTCTCATTTACAGAAAAATACTCTTATTTTCCTGGACCTGAATTCAGGAACATTTCCTCCCTGTAAAAAAAAAATGCCAAAAGAATACATCTTTTCTAAATGGGTAGCTGTGTGATGCTATGGACTGCAATGCAGTCCTCAATGACTCAAGGTGAATTTCACTCAAGTGTTTTTTGTTAGAAAAAGCAGAAATGCCCATTGATCAAGTTGGTTCCTGCTCAGATGCTTTGTGAAGAAGGACAAAATCAGGAAAGCCAAGAAATCGTGGCAAAAGCTCTCAAGGATGCAAGAATAATGGAAGGGCTGGCAATTTGTTGTGGTGAAATCTGTGCTACAGCAACAAGGGATGAAGAAATGATTTGGTTTTGTCTGTGCCCAGAAGAGCAAATTCATGGGAGACTGAGCAATGCTGTACACATCTAAGCAGTGGACAAATGATAACACTGTCCCTTGTCCTTTCACGGTGACAAGAGGGGAAGGATGTGAGTGCAGGAGATTTTGTAAATGCATAATCTAGAGCAAAGTCCGAAGAGAAATGAGCTTGTTGTTTCCTCCTTCCTCTCAGCTCTTATGCTATAACTATCTTGCTGTATCACCATTAATTACTAACCAGCTAAGACTGATCTTCCTCTAGTTCTAATATACAGATTTATTTCTCTACACACTTCCCATTTTCTCTACCTCAATTTCTCACCCTAACATTAGGGTAACTAAGCTCTGGTAATCACCTAGGCAACATATAGAAGTTAACTAGTTAACTAGTTATGAGGTAATGAGATTTCTAGTGAAGGCAGAGGGTTAAGGAGAATTTCTGATGCATTGATGTTTAGTGAAGTAAAGGGTTGATATCATAACCTAGAGAAACTGTGGGAATCAACTCACCTGAGTTGACATGGGAATTAGCTTGATTCAACACTTATAAATTAAAAAGATTACTCTTTCAAAATCTTAACTTTTTAAGAGATTGTCTGTTTTCATGGATCAGTATACCCCAAAAAATAACAACTTTGCCCCTACCAAGTACCTTTCTACAAAAAAGTTCAAGTAGCACACTGGGCACTTTAAACAACAAAATTCTGTGATGAGACCCGTGATTTCATTGGCATGAGGAGATCCCTTTAAGGAATTTTCTTCTACTTGTTCCGATCAGCACATGCTCCACAGCCACAATTAGATTTTTAAGTTTTAGAGAGTTCCCTGGTGCACTAAGAGGTTAAAGTTTACATAACCATGCCCACAACATCATCTAATTTAATTAAGAATGAGCTCTCTCTCAGGCTAATCTTATTCCTGTTAAAACATAATACCCTACTGGTTTCAAAAGACACCTAAACTTAAAAGTGCCTTAAGTAGAAAATTTTCCACAAGCCAAGGGATGACAAGGCTGCTCTACAAAAGGTCTTTCCTAGATAAAAACAAAACAAAACAAAACAAACAAACAAACAAACAAAAAAACCCAAATCATATGACCCTCCCAACATTCCAAATCTGAAAAATGGGGACTTGTGAACTGTAAATAGAGAGAGGAGAAGAAAGGTTCAAAATGGCTAGTGCTATGTAACTTCTGTTTATAATAAAAGAAATACCTGTAATGACTTTTCAAAGTTTATCCTTAAAAAAAAAAAAAAAACTGCAGAAAGTATAGATCTTCAAAGAAGGGCAATTAAGCAAACTGGTGAAAACTTGGCTCTTCTGGTACCTAATTTCACACATACAGGTGTCAGACTCTTATCCGGATAGGAAGAATCTATTGCCTTAAAAAACAAACTAAAAAACCCCAACACATCTATGGTAATTTTGGTTTGTACTTTCTTTTTCTTGAGAATTATAAACTGAAATTGTAGCAAAAACCCTTGAAGCAGACTGTTTTTCACATTACAACTACATCAAGATTGAGGTTTGCTTGGCTTTTAGCAGTTGACTGCATCTAATGTACACTAATGTCATGAGGAATTAAGCAGAAAAAAATTCTAGTTTATAAGGTCACACACAGCGGCTGGTTTTTCTGGTTTACTTTAGTAAAAAGTCTGGTTTCAATTTAGAATTACAGGAACACATACATCTTTTCCCTTATACTTCCAGGCTTGATAAGTAGGGGAAATGAATACCTAAGTCAATAGTACTGGGGCCTGAGGCATGAGGTAAGGTGTTGTTTGGGCAGGATGTACCTTCTGCCTTTGTGAACCCCTATTTACTCTCTTTCAAGGCCAAATGTGGAAGAAAATGCAATCTTGTAGCTACTCTTACTTATTATGAGTTTTGTGTTTGTCATTAACTGACTGTGTTCTCAACATGTCAATTCCATTCCTGTCTGCTCTGACAACTTGCCTACCTTGCCCTCCCTCTTCCCCATCATTCTTTCTCTTGCTAGCCAACCTTTCCATGCCTATTGGCTTCTTCAGTGCTACAGTCTACAAACATTTCCAAATCTGCCCCACACTTGGGAAAGAAAAATTAACTGACCCTAAAATCCCCTCAATCATCTGGAAGATGGAGTCAGAAGATCTGAATTCAAGTTAGGACTCAGACTCTTACTAGCTGTGTGACTCTGGGCAAGTCACTTAGCCTTTCTGCCTCAGTTTTCTCAACTGCAAAATGGGAATAATAAGAGCACCTACCTGAGAATCAAATGAGATATTACTTTTGTAAAGCACTTATGAGCACAGCGTCTAGCATGTAATCCCATTCACCTCTTTCTTCCCTTTTACTGTCAAAATCCTAGATAAAGCTGGCTACACTCTGTCTTCATTTCCTCTCTGTTTACTAATTTGTCATCCCCTTGCAATCTGGCTTCTGAGGTTACCTCTTAGCTGAAACAGTTCTGTTCAAAGTAACCATAGATTTTTTTTTTTTTGAGGTGGGAAGGCAGGGTAATTGGGGTTGAGTGACTTGCCCAAGGTGACACATCTAGTAAGTGTGTCGTGTCTGAGGTCAAATTTGAACTCAGGTCCTCCTGACTCCAAGGTTGGTGATCTATTCACGTCACCACCTAGCTGCCCTGCTGCCAAGGATCTCTTACCTTCTTAATTTAATGGTCTTTTCCTTGTTAACATCTCTGCAATTTATGATACTGCTGATCACCCTTCCCTTCATGGATAGTCGCCCCTTCCACAGTTTGTGCGACCCTGTTTTCTCCCGGTTTTCTGGCCTGCCTACCCAGCTGCTTCTTCATATCCCCTTTGTCTGAGAGGATCCCAGGGTTCTGTCCTGAGCATTCTCCTTCCCTCCTCTCTCCTATTGAACTCATTAGCTCCTGTGGGTTCAACTGTCATCTCTATGATACTCATAAGCACTTCCAGGTGATCTATGTAGCCCTCAACTCTACTGAGCTCAAGACCCGCATTGTCAATCACCTGCCAAACACTCCCAACTACTACCATGTCCTACAGGCAGTTCAAATTCAGCATGTCCAAAACAGAACCTCTTTTCCCCAAAGGTGGAACTCTTCTTAACTTCTCTACCTCTGCTGAAGGTGCCATTATTCTTCCAGCAACTGAGGAGTCATCCCCAGCCTTTTCCCTCTCTACACTCCTCATTTTTAATCTGCTTTAACATCTTTTGCACCCATCTCCTTCTGCTCCCTCACAAGATCACCTCCCAATGTTCTATGGAACCCTACTTAGTATCTCTACCTTCATTCTCTTCTCTCTAAACCACAGCTGTTACACTGACATTGCTAAAGCCCAGGTCTGACCATGTCACTCCCCAGAAGCTCCGGTGATTTCCCCTTTGCCTCTAGGATAAAATGCTGACTCCAGCTAGTCATTTAAAATCACGTACAAATGAAATATAGTCTTGTCTTCTAGGTTTATTACACATTATTCTCTTTCACATACCTACATTCAGCCAAGGCCTACTTTTCCTTCCATCTTCCATCTCTATGCTTTTGCACACATCCACAATGCACTCTCCCTTCCTCATCTCCCTCTCATGGAATCCCTAGTTTACCCCCAAGGCCAACGTCAAGCATTACCTTTACTGATCCCCAAGTATTAGAATTTATCCTGCCCCCATTAGTTAGTATATATTTAATATTTATTTAACTATACACATTCTTTCTTCCTAGTAGAGAGAATGTAGGTTTCTTGAGGACAAGGATAGTTTTCCACTTTTGTTTTTATATCTCCTTACCTAGCACACATCAAGTGGCTTAATAAATAAGTTAATGAATTGGAGTTTCAGTTTCCTTATCTAAAAAATTAGAAGACTGTACTAGGTGACCCTCAGTCATCCATTTAAGTTCTAAAATTATGATGCCAAGTAAAATTTACTGATATTTCATAAGCAAAAGCAAATGAACTCTATCTTGAATGTTTCATTAGGAGAATTCAGTTCCAATCTAGACTCAAACTGGCTATGTATCCTTAATCAAGTACCTTAAACTCTCTGGGTCCATGTTCCTTCATCTGTAAAGCAAGAGGACTAGCTCTAAAATCCTATGTTTTATGATTCCTTGTTCTGTATTGACTCTGTATTATGACGCTCTTCAGTTACAGCAATGTCTTCAGTGGGACAACAAAGAAATGACCCACTAATGCAAAATTCTCTAAGTGTATAATTCTCCAGCCAAATGAATGGGTTAAGCATTCCCTGAAGCTCACTAACTACTGCTGGCTTTGGAGTTCCTTATTCCACAGCCTGGAATGGCTATAGAGTCTTTGATTTGCCCAAAGATTTGAACACGTATCCCTGGTCTGAAAAACAATCACTCAGCCCATATTTTGAGAAAATAGGCTCTGAATGTGGCCAATGTATGCCACCTAACAGAGGGGATAAGTGTGGTATTAGTTACATCAAGGACTCCCCCATGGATTCTGCATGACTGACTATTACCTGCTCTACCCAAGATCCATTGACTCTTGAGGACTTTCCAAATTTTAAAAAGTATATGCTACAATGGCCTCATGGGCTTACAAAGTCACCAAAGGTTTAGAGGGAGCAGACTGGGAGTGCTTAGCAGCTTGATATTAGCTACCAGGAAACCAACCCTTACTTATGATAATTGGTAGGTGGTAGGGAGGGTTCCAAAGTTCCCTCACTGACAGAATCATTACTTCTTGGATCATGAGGATGCCATCATGGTACAGAAATAGTCATAGGGCTTCTCCAAGCCCTTTATCATCAATGATATGCCTGGCTCTACCACAGATGACAGTAACCAGCTCATGACCCATTCCAAAGCCATTAGGCCAACTGGAACAAAGAGGATAAATACATTTATTGCCTTGTGCTGGGTATATCTATGAGGAGACACTAGATAAAATGACATTCAGAAGATTTCCTCTAAACTTTTATTTTGCTATGACTAAGGTATGACTATGACAGAGGTAAAGTGAAAAGGAAAATTTATATCATGCTGAGAGTCAAGAAAAAGGAACATAATGACAAACAGAAAACGTCAGTCCTAGAAACAAGTCTTGCAAGCTTAGATGCACAAGACATTTCTGGCATTCCACATCTATAATGCACTTGTGTTTGTAAGGGTCCACAAATTCCACAGGATGAGATAGAAGATTTTTCTTCTGTATTCCTTTCCCTCCCCCAAATGCCAATTTCCACGGTAGGACTGTGAGTAAGCTAATGCTTTTGTTGTAGCTGTAGCTAGATAATCATCAAACTGTTAGCATGCACAATGCTTTTCTTGTGGGGCACCTCAGCCATTTTTGTTAGTGATAATTATGATTGCTCTAGCTCAGGTTAGCATGCCACTTAGGACATTTATGGATTAACCCTTGGAAAGCACCTGTGGTTAAGAGAGCCCAGCAATTATTATCCTGCACTGAACCAGTCAAATGCCAGCCTTCCGATTCAACTGAAATTAAGAGGAAGGGGTAAGGGATGCAGTAAGGATTCACTGAGATGCCTCAGCAGGATTCCATTTGTGTGATGCACATGCATGTCTCCCAAATGGCTTGTTGATTCCAGCCTCTCTGTACTCTGTGGGAATGCATTCCAAAGTTTCCTCATTGTGATCACTGACACTCAGGAATTCAAAGACTCAAGCTGCACATTCAACTTGCAATGAAACTGATATCTACTGTAAGTAAGGGATGTGAAAGGCCTCCAGCCCAGTAAGAACTGTGACATGCTTCAGGCTCAAAGGGAATAGGAAGAGAGGGTTCTTGGGCAAAGCCCAAATTCAACTGAAGTCCCTACTTCTGCTACTCATCAAGCTTTTGCTCTAGGCCAAATATGGAACTGCATTTTATGGCCTAGAAAAGGGAAAACTGAAGGCAAAAGGAGCTAGTCTTTGAAATAGTCAGCTATTACATGTTGAAAATTTACTCCCCTAGCACAACTAGCCTGTTTTTAAAACAAAAAATTATTTTAATTTTAGAGACTATACTTATTCCCTTCCCCTATAATTAAAAAAAAATTAAGCCACTAATTTATAAGGAGCTTAATGTTAAAGAATAGAACCAATTAAATTTTATTTAAACTAAATAAAAATACCTTTAATGCACAGATTTTATTATTACTTCTTTAAAACTGAGAAGCAACAGTGTGACCAAAGATCACATGCCAAAAGTACCAAAACTGGACTGAGGAAGTTCTAGAAGTCTCACCTATAAATTTAGAGTGATCAGTATAAAGGAAACTTAAGACTCTTCCCTACTTATCTGTTAAGCATTCTGGCTCCCATCAGCTGTGAAAGGGAGAGGGGAGCTCAAGCAGTGCGGCACTAACTGCTCTAGGAACCCTCACCAAGTTTGTCTGTGGATGAGATAATATCAGCTGGAACGGAGGAGTCCAGATCAGCATCCAAAATTCCCAGGGGATCCAGCTGTGCTACATGGTGCCCTCGAATCTATGAAATGGGCCAAGAATGGAAAGGAAAGGACACATACAAAAGGACAAGAGAAAAAAAAAGAGGGAAGGGGTAAAAAAAGTAAAATTACATTAAAATTAGTTTGCAGAGTAATTCTCACCAACGTTTGAAGAAACAGTTACTGGTGCATCATCAAAATTTACACAACTAATGCCGAGGGGATCAAGTTTTGCAATGTGGTGACCCCTGACCTGGAAGCAACAACACAAGTCAGTCAATAAACCGAATTTTTAAAAAAGCATGCATTACAGACAGACCTTTCTGGAAGAAGACTAATGCCCTAACTGGGACCTATAACATCAGCAATCTCACATAATAAGTATCATCTTTACCCAGGAGGCTCCCAGAATTTGTCAGTCAGCACAAAGCAGCACATTTACATATTTATGGAGATAACAGAACTTCCCACTCATAATCAACTATACATTCCCAAAGGTTCCATCCCTTAAATCCCAAACTTGGCCTTCTTATCTTGTTGGCCAAGATCAACCAGAAAGCAAACATGTGACATAACTGAGCTGTTCAATAACTTACCTTGGTTTGGAACAGGAACATCCTACTTTGGCTAGCTAGGCAGAATTAAGAGAGGCTCATAAAAAGCCAATCACTGATTCTTCTAGTGGACTGAAGGTTTCCACAGAGGACACCAAACTCCTTGATGGGACAAGGAAGTCCTTTGGTTTTAAGGTTATTGTGATAACCTTAAGCCCTGAGTTCTTTTTCCATGGCTGTAAAGAGTAGCCTACAGTAAGTACAGCCAGGTGCACTCAAAACCAAGTTAAAATCAAAGCAGGTTCAGAACAACTTCTGACCTAGACTGTAGAATTTGAATGTCTAAAAAACAAACAAAAAAGAACATTCTTTCAAAATTTTAAAAGTTCCATTAGGCCTTGGCCATTTTATGTATAACTTCTTACTCATTATTTGTGAAGGGGGATTGTTGATTCTTCTTAGAAAAGATCAAATTTAGACTATCCCCAAGGGTACCTGATAATGTGGGTAACAGGTAATATGTCAAGGCATACCTACCATCTCTTTAACATTTGCAGAATTTTGGAACGTGTATTTATCACTGGCCGAACCATATAGGTTATATACAATGAGGGTGTGGTAAAGAACTGTTCACATTTTTTTTCCTTTTCTTCTCTCTCATTTTTTTTGGAGGGAGAAGGCAAGGCAGTTGGGGTTAAGTGACTTGCCCAAGGTCACAAAGCTAGTGTTAAGTGTCTGAGGCTGGATTTGAACTCAGGTACTCCTGACTCCAGGGCCAGTGGTCTATTCACTTCACCACCTAGCTGTCCCTTTTTTTCTTTTCTGAGGACAACTGGAAGATCCCAAACCCTAGGGTGTCCTATATTCTACTGGCACCTAAAGAATTTTGGAATTAGAAGGGACCTCATCTCATACTTGGACAAGAAGACACTCTAAAACATACTGGACAAATGGTTATCCTATGTTGCTTAACGAGCTGCTGTGAGGTGGAACCCACTACTTCCTGGCTTTAAAATTGCAAATTTGGACAGTTCTAACTGATGTGAAGTTCCTTCTTATACTAAATCTGAATCTGACTTTTTAAAACTTCTACCTATTGCTCCTGACTGTGCCCTGTGGGGTCAAAGCAGAAAAAAATGTCATTTTCCAGATGGCAGTAAATTAAAGATGTAGTTTCCTACACCTACATCTTGCACAGCCAAACTCCCTTATTAATAAGTTAGATCAGGAGGGGCTCCCCTAACCTTTTTTGTGGCATGGAACCCTCAGGCAGTTTAGGGAACTTTATGGACAGACGCATTATCAGAATCATTTTTCAAGGAATAACATAAAAGACATGAGATTACAAAGGAAACCAGTCATACTGAAATACTTATCAAAATATTTTAAAAACCAAGTCCATGGACTTCAGGTTAAGAAGCTCTAGTCTTGGGGCAGCTAGGTGGCGCAGTGAATAGAGCACAAGCCCTGGAGTCAGGAGGACCTGAGTTCAAATCTGGCCTCAGACACGTAACACAAAAGCTAGCTGTGTGACCTTGGGTAAGTCACTTAACCCTAATTACCCTCCAAAAAAAAAGAAGAAGAAGAAGCTCTAATCTAGAAGAACACTGAGGAGAAAGGGTCAAAACTGTGATAGATTTAGAGCTGGGAGAGACCTTAGCAGTTGCTGAGGCCAAGAGCAGTGAAGTCATTCACCCAAGGTCACACAGGTAATAACTAGCCTTGTGAGGCTCAGTGCTCTTTCCATTTTTAACAGTCTTTGATTTAAATGTGATGGCTTTAGATCTGAGCTGTGGAATTTTACTTTAAGTAAGCCAAAAGGATATCCTAAGCAAAACTTGTTAGGTATGCCATAGCCTGAAGAAAGGCACACTCCCAAAATAAAATCCACAGACTAGGACACATATACAGATGGAGTTAAGTACTGTCCCCTGGCATCTCTGTTGCCCAACCTAGCTTCACCTTCTCTTTGCCCCTCCTACATGTTTCTCTGTGCCCCATTTATATTTTCTCTAGCCCTTTTACTCCACCCTAGTTTAACACGGCAGCCACCCAAATGTGGCAAGGACTGGTTCACATTCCCCAGGGTCTTAGTGACCTGGCCTTGGCAACAGAATATGGTTGACAGATGGTGACAGTCTTTGTACCAACATGTCACAATCAGATCACTCTATCTTTTCTCCTCCTTTTTTTTGGGGGGGGGGCTCTTTGGAGGGGAGAGGGCAGGGCAATTGGGGTTAAGTGACTTCCCCAAGGTCACATGGTTATTAAGTGTAAAGTGTCTGAGGACATATTTGAACTCAGGTCTTCCTGACTCCAGGGCTGGTGCTCTATTCTCTCCTCTTTTCTTTAATGTAAAACCATGTTTCAAGTTAATGTTGGGTTCATTCTTTCACACGGTTTTTTCATTGCCAACTTGTGAAAGACAGAGGACTAAAAAGGGGGCTATTTGTACATCAGATAACAGAGTCAATAAAGTCTGTTTCCTGGGCCTGTACCTATTCTCTAAGGTTCTATGACAAGCAATGTTAAAAATCAGTGTTAAATTAGAATATGGAGATTATATTAGGGGAAGAAATATATGAACCAGTGGATCCACTACCCAACCCCCATCCACCACCCACCCCAACCAACCCCACTACCAATCACCCACCACCACCACCCACTGCCATCAAAAAAGAAGGAATATTCATAACCACATGCACTGTTTTAAAAGCAGACAAGGATCAGTTTAACAATCCTCCTTTTCTGCCTACAATCTGTTGGAGAATCCTAAAGCCACTTACCTGATATGCCCTGATGAGAGACTGAACTGCAAGATGGTCTTCCACAAGTTTATCTACATTCGGCTGGGCGTGAACCAGGGACTGGGCTTGGGTCAGTGCTGACAGGGCACCACTCAAGGGAGGGGGGCTTTGGTAGGCAGTGCCAGGTGGGGCTCCAGCATTGGCATTTCGAAAGAATATGTCCCATGACTAAAGACAAGAAGACAAAGAAAGATTAGCTCAAAGTCTGTACCTGGTAGAAGACCACATTTAGATTTACTTAGATAGAGATGGTCATTACAGGGAGTTCTGAATGTGGGGGTGTTTGAGTTGATCTGCTATAAGGTCACAAATTTGGAGCTGAAAGATATCTTCAAGGCTACCGAGTTCAACCTCCCCCAACCTCTCTTATTTTACAGATGGGAAAAACAAGGCCCAGGGAGGCTAAGTGACTACTGCCCCAACTCCAAATTCAGCATTTTCTATGGTCAGAACATGCTACTTTTCCCGGTTCTCCTCCTAGACCACTCATAACTGTTTTGTTACCCTCAATGCCTCTGCTTCTGATCCTTCTCTCTCCTCAGTCTATGGTTTAGACAAGCAGCAGTCTGGTCTAACAGAGCAGTGGACTTGGAATTAGTAAAACCTGGGCCCTTCCTCAAAAGACATAATATACATGTAGCACTTGGCAAACCTTGAATGGCTCTATGTAAATGATAGCTCCTATGATAATAATTTTTATACATAGTTGAGGCAGCTAGATAGTACAGTGGAGAAAGTGCTGGGTCTGGAGTCAGGAAGACCTAAATAAAAATTGAGCCTCAAAGCCTCAGACGTTTATTAGCTGTGTGATCTTGACCAAGTGCCCTTGCCTCGGCTTCCTCGTTGGTAAAATGAGGATGATAATTACACCTATTTTCAAAGGTTGTAAGGTGCTTAGCACACAGTGCCTGGTACCAGGTAAGCACTATATAAAAGTTAGCTATTATTATCACTATTATAATATGGTGTGTATGTCCAGGACACTTCTTATGGAGTTACAGTTCATTACCTAGTGTTTTAATCCCAAACTGAATCAGCAGTCAGATGGTGCAGTAGAAGAAAACTAGGCCTAGAATCAGGAGGCCTAAATTAAGATCTACCTAATACTTACTAGTTCTATGACCTTGAGCAAGTCACTTCCCCTCTCTCTGCCTCAGTTTCCTCATCTGTAAAACAGAGATAACAGTACCACCTACATTGCAGAGGATGGATGGGTTGTGAGGGTGGAATTTTACACACATATAGATGCATATATAGATATGTATGTGTAAATAAGCCTGGCGCATAGAACACATTGAAATGCTTGTTCCTTTCCCACCCCCCCTCCCAATAGTTGTGTGACCCTGGGCACCTCTCTAGCTCCCAATTTCTTCATCTGTAAAATAAGGGGGGGGGGTCGGTCTCAAGGAGCTATAATGTCCCTTCCAGACCTAAATTTATGATACTATAGGAGACTGTCCCCAAAGTTCAATCCTTGGCTCTCTGCTTATAATGTCTTTTCTTTTCCCTAAATGCTCAATGCAATGCTGGGCAGAGTAGAGCTCAACAAATGTTCTTTAAATGCAGCAGAAGCTCATGAACCTAAAAAAAAAAAAAATTGAAGTATTTTTTTAAATGACAATATCCCAGAATTAAAGGGGCCTCAGAATCTAGTCTGATCTTCACCCAAGGTCTGAAACCCATCTATAACTAACTACTTTGACAAATATCATTAGAAGTACTAGAATCCATTTAAAGTTACTGTAGACATTATAAAATATTTGGGAGTCTACCTGCTAAAACAAACCCAGGAACTATATGAATACAATTACAAAGCACTTTTCACACAAATAAAGTCAGATCTAAATAACTGGAAGAACATTAATTGCTTGTGATTAGGCGGAGCTAATAAAAATGACAATTTTATTTAAATTAGTTTATCTATTTAGTGCTATACCAAACTACCAAAAAATTATTTTATAGAGCTAGAAAAAACAGTAACAAAATTCATCTGGAAGAACAAAAGGGAATTAATGAAAAGAAATACTAGGGAAGGTGGTCCAGCCATACCAGATTTTAGACTGTAATATAGAACAGCAGTCATCAAAATTACTTGGTACTGGCTGAAGAATAGAGTGGGAGATCAGTGGAATAGAACAGGTACTCAAGACACAGTAGACAATGACTATAATAATCTACTATTTTATAAACCCAAAGAACTCACTATTTGACAAAAACTGCTGGGAAAACTGTAAAACAGTATGGCAGAAATTGGGCACAGATGAATATCTTACCTGTATACCAAAATAAAGTCTAAATGAGCTCATGCTTTAGATATAAAGACTGATACTGTAAGCAATCTGGGAGAACAAGAAAGAGTTTACCTGTCAGACTTATGGAGAAGGGAAGAATTTATGACTAAACAAGACATAGAGAGTGTTACAAAATGCAAAATGGATAATTTTGATTACATTAAATTGAAAGGTTTTTGTAAAAACAAAGCCAATGTAACCAAGATTAGGAAGGAAGCAGAAAGCTGGGAAAGAATTTTTACAACCAGTGTCTCAGAAAAAGGCCTCATTTAGAAAATATACAGAGAGATGAGTCAAATTTATAAGAATACAAGTCATTCTCCAATTGATAAATGGTCAAAGGATATGAACAGGCAGTTTTCAAAGGAAGAAATTAAAGATATCTATAATCATATAAAATGCTTTAAATCATTATTGATTAGAAAAACGCAAATCAAAACTACTCTTACTGGCAGATTGGCTAACATGACAAAAGAGGAAAATGATAAATGCTGGAGAAGATGTGGGAAAACTGGAACACTAATGCATTGTTGGTGGAGTTGTGAACTGATCCAACCATTCTGTAGAGCAATTTGGAACTATGCCCAAAGGTGTATAAAAATGTGCATATCCTTTGACCCAGCAATACCACTTTTAGGGTTGTATCCTAAGGAGATCATACAAGTGTGAGAAGGACCAGTATGTACAAAAATATTTATAGCAGCTCTTTTTGTAGTGGCAAAGAACTGGAAATCAAGGGGATGCCCATCAATTGGGGAATGGCTGAACAAGTTGTGGTAAATGAATGTAATGGAATACTATTGTGCTATAAGAAATGAGGAGCAGACGGACTTCATAATAACCTCCGAGAGGCTTATATAAACTGATACTAAGTGAGGAGAGCAGATCCAGGAGAATATTGTACACAATTATAGAAACATTGTATCTGTGATTACTAACTTTAATAGACCAGGCTCCTCTCAGCAATGCAAGGTTATAAGACACCTCCAAAGGACTCATAATGGAAAAGGCTACCCATATCCAGAGAAAGAATTACAGAGTCTTAAAAAAAAAAAAAAGAATTACAGAGTCTGAATGCAGATTGAAGCAAACTACTTGCTCTCTTTCTTTTTCATTTTGTTTTGTTTCTACTTCCTCGTTATTCATTCCATTGGTTATAATTCTTCTTTATAATTTGATTAAAGTTTAATGTGAAGGTATATGTAGAACCTATATCAGATTGCCTCCATGGGTGGGAGGAAAAGGGGGAGAAATTTTGGAACTCAAAAACTTGTGGAACTGAATGTTGTAAATGAATAGTAAATCGATTTTTTTAAATTAAAAAAAAAAGTACTAGAATCATTTCCCCAGGAATTTACAAAATTCAAGCAGGTCTAGAAAAATTTTTGAAGACTACTGAGTTCTAAGTTTTTTTTTACCTAGTTGTAATTTGCCAATTCCTAGGTATGCTCAGTAGTCTGCTAACTCATGACTCACAAATGCTAACCCAAGTCTTTAGGAGAGTGGTGAAGCAGGCTACCAATAAACAATTCCTATTATGTCATGATTTTACAATTGAATAATGTTATAATAACTGAACAGTCAATCACAGAATCACAGAGTTATAACTTGAAGGTCATATGGTCCAACTCCTTCATTTAATAGATGAGGAAACTGAAATTCAGAAAGGTTAAATGATTACAGAGTGTTACTCAGGGCACTGGCAGGGCTGAGATTTAAATTCAAGGTTCTTTGGCTCTAAAGGATGTATTAGAAAATGATTTTCATATGGAAGAAGAGTAAATTACAAAGAATGAGATGAAAGAGACAAGAGAAGCCTATAGGAACCCAATTTGTATATGAATATGAAGAAGAGAACCAACATTTCAAAACTATGGGAAATGTTGAGTCACAGATAGCAGAGGTCAGACGTGGGCTCTTAAACTTAATTTAAGCCAATCTTTAATTACATTAATTACAGTCCCAAAGGAGGAATTTGATATTTGAAACTAGGAGACATACTTAAGAAATAAAAAAGTCGTGCCGTCCCCAAAGAATGAACTTTTGAAAATACTTCATAAAAAAATTAATGAATTTTTTTTTTTTTTTGCTTTTTTGGAGGGCAGTTGGGGTTAAGTAACTTGCCCAAGGTCACATGGCTAGGGTTTTTTTTTGTTTGTGTGTGTTAAGTGTCTGAGGCCGGATCTGAACTCAGGTCCTTCTGACTCCAGGGCCGGCGCTCTATTCACTGTGCCACCTAGCTGCCCAATGAATTTTTTTTACATTATTTTGATTTCTAAATAATCCCTCTATCTTCCCCTATCCAAGGAGCCATCCCTTGTAAAAGAAAATAAAAACGGGGAAAAAGTTCAATGAAACTAATCAACACAATGTTGACTTTTGAGTTATCTCTTGATTTTGGCTCAATAATTGATTCTCTATTCAGTTTTTTGGCCATCTCCACCTTGAATTAAAATCAGAGAATTTTTTAGTTAGGGAGAGGCCTAGAGAGAAATGTATCTGTACTTCCTCCATTTTACAAATAAAGAAACATACCTGTCCAGGCCAGTGAGGACACAATTTGCCCAAGGAGCTAGCCTCTACAAGACAACAGTTTTTAGCTTGACAAGCATTTTCCCCCAGGGAGGAAACCTTAGAAAGGACAGCCTAGGAAGTTTCTCAAACTTTCCATTCTGTTACACCTCTCTCTGCATGTGTATAACTGTGAGATGCATTTGTCTACTGCAAACTCTACTTGTATGGGAAACAGCTAAATAGCATGTGCTGCTAAAGGAAAGACAGATAGATGGGGCAAGGAAGCAAATACTATGAGCTACATGGGTAGATTTTAATTTAATAATAGCTAATATTTACATAGTGCTTTAAAGTCTGCATTTGATCCTAACAACAACCTGAGAGGGAGGTCTTATTATTATATGCATTTCACAGATAAGTAAACTGAGGATGATGAAAATGCAATGCTCAGTCTTAGAAATCAACATCTTTTGGAAAAGTTAATGTCTATTTTAGAAGTGGTGGCTCTACTAAATTTAAGCACTGCAGCCCAGCTTAATGGATGGAGTGCTGGACTTGGGAGTAAAGAAGACCTGAGTTCAAATACCACATGGAAACACTTAGTAACTTTGCAAATCTTAATGCACTATACAAAATCCAAATAGTAATAAAAAATGTTTATCCACATGGTTGCCAAGATATAGCCCCCACCCCTCCTTACAAAAAAAAAAAGTGAAAAGGTCTAGATTTTTAATTCTTCATGCCACACAGTATTTCATAAGGAATCTACATTAACACCTCCAACTTTTAGCCCAGTAAAACCAGACTTCCAAAGGATTAGGATAAGCTGGCTGATCACTTGCCAGAACACTGTGAAACAGGCAAAGGCTTCATCCAACGTTCTGCTTATCCATGGGTTTCCTCTAAGTCTTCCTATTAGTGCAATGAGACTACTGACCTAAATCCTTCAAGGACCTATGGTCTCATCAGTGGTAGGGAGTCCCTTCCCCTGGCAAAGTTCCAAACATTTCTATGTCTTTCTAAACATTCTTCATAAGCATAGGCTTCCTGAGGCTATGCTCAGCCTGAAGCAGCTGAGCTAGTTTGCAAGTTTGCAGACAACAGTGTCTACCATCATGGTCATACCCGAAGCTTTGGGAGCCCGGTAGGCTGCTCGAGCTTCTGTCAGGCTGGCACAGCTCCTGAGAACCCACCTACAAGCCACAGGAGGCATCAGGTTCATTATCTTAGTGAAGGAATGAAACCAGTATTAGAGGGAAATAGCAACAGTATTCCTTCCTGGTTATAGAATTGCAAAAACTAATTATCTACTATATTTTCTGTAAAAAGTTATGACCATGACTGCCAGAGAAATCTTGATTTTTAAGTATTAATTAATACTCTAAATTTACTCTATTAGCCCAAAATGTTGGACCTGAATGAACATTTTGTATTCTTGGCTTTATAAACTTTTTAAGCAAAGGAGACTTACTTACCATACTTCTTTTTCTGAAATTCAGTTTACAAAGTTAATGTCAGTGAAACAAGACCAACTTTCCCATAACTGCTACAATTTTTATCTGGCCCTGAGACTTCACTGGTGTGTGGAAAGGTTAGTGAATCTTCCCCTATCAATGGAGATGAGTCCCTTCTCAGTGACTAAGCTGCTCAGGCCACAGAGAATTTAAACAGCTTTCCTAACACAGGCAGCAGGTAAGTCAGAGATGGGACCCGAGTCTTCCTGACTCTGAGGCCAGCTCTCTCTAATCACTTCATTTAAAATTAGATATTCTGATGTATTAATCACACAACTAAAATATATTCTAAAATCAGAATCACTGTATTTACTTGCATAATTCTTTCCTCTACTCAATCCATTTTTATTCTAAAATGTTACAGTTGAGCTTATACTCTCTGAGTGAGAAGATTAGAACAGGAAAAATTTGTACACAATTACAGACACAACGTATGTTTGATGACCAACTCTAATAGACTGGATTCTTCTCAGCAAGGCAGGGTTATAAGTCAACCCCAAAAGACTCATGATGGAAAGAGATGTCTACATCCAGAGAAAGAACTAGAAAGTTCTTTTGAATCCAGATTGAAGCAAACTACTTCATCTTTTTTTTTTATTTGGTTTTGTTTTGATTTTCCCATTGTTCATTCCATCTGATACAATCTGTCTTTAAAACCTGACTAATGTCTAATGTGAAAGTATTTGCAGATCCTATACTTGATTGTTGCTGCCATGGGGGGGGGGGGAGGACAGAGAGGGGGAGAGAAATTGAAACTCAAGGAATTGTGGAACTGAATCGTGTAAACTAAAGTAAACAAACAAATTAATACAGACCAAAAAATAAAAATAAAATAAAATAAAATGTTACAGTGGAAAGAGCACTAAATTCAGTAGGTCTGTCTTCAAAAATCCTGCCTCTGTCATTTACAAATCTGTATGTGACCTCCAGCAAATCACCTACTTCTGTCATCCTCTAGTTTTCTTATCTATGAAATGAGAGGCTGGACTAGATAGTCTCTAACACATCCATCTCTAAATCTATGATTCTATTAATTCTCAGCAATCTTCACTACCCTTTGATACAATTCACTCCTTATTGGTCAGCCACTTATCCAGTATTCTATGGTAAAAATGAGTTATGAATTCTAGAAAGGATAGAAGAAATGCAAAACATAGCCAAATTCTCTACAAATACAAAATTCTTAGCTATTATGGGAACAGTGGAGTAATGACAATAATAGTTAAAATTTACATAATCATTTAAAGTCTATAAAGTGCTTTACATACATTATGCTATTACAGTGGTTTTCAAAACACTTTCATTCTGCAGACAGACATCAGGAGCACAGAGGAAAGCAAATGTGCTCTACATAGTGAGATAAAAGCTTCCATAACAGTTTGGCTGCTCAATCAATCCTTACCAAGGCAAGAGGAATGACTGCCAAGTGAGAAAAACAGTAATAGTAAACAGGAGCTCTCACTATTAGCCTCCTGCTCCCCCAATTTTTGTTAATTTCTAAATCCAACCTTCAGTGTGAACACAAACATGTCGTTCACAATTGCCTGAATACTCTTTTGGAGGAAGTTGTTTTTTGTTTTTTTTTTTAAGTAGGGAGGGAATGCATATGCAATAAGGCTGTCAGAATGGGGTCAGGCTTACACACATTAATGTATAATGTATCTAGGGCAGGATGGCAAAACCATGACCCACAAGCAACACTTGTAACTTAGGAAGCTATGTGCAAAAATGGCACTGTTATATAATTCTTACTCTGGAGACCGAGTAAGAATTGGGTTCAAATTTCATCTCTGATACTACTGGCTTTGTGATCACAGTAAAGTCACCCTCTCTGAGCCTCAATTTCATCATCCATACAATAGTCAATAGTACCAACAGTACCTAACTAAGGCACAATTGCTAGACTGGGATGAGATATGTAAAGAGCCTTACAAACTTTAAGACACTATATCCAAATTTTTTTTTCTTTTTGCTTTTTGGAGGGCAATTGGGGTTAAGTAACTTGTCCAAGGTTACAGGGCTAGGTTTTTGTTTGTGTGTGAGTTAAGTGTCTGAGACCGGATCCGAACTCAGGTCCTTTTGACTCCAGGGCCGGCACTCTACTCACTGCGCCACCAAATATTTTTATGGTAAATATTTCTACAGTCATAGGGCCCAAAACTAAATCTGGGTGACAGAGGAGTTGTCTTCTCTAAGGTGAGAGGCATCTGGACTGGTTTTGTGCATTTGCTACCCAAGTCCACTCTTGCACCTCAGATGTTCTCTCAGTCTGTATCCACACTTTCTTTTTTGCTTTTTGGAGGGCAGGGCAACTGGAGTTAAGTGACTTGCCCAAGGTCATACAGCTAAAAAGTGTTAAGTGTCTGAGGCCAGATTTGAACTCAGGTTCTCCAGACTGCAGGGCTGGTGCTCTATTCACTGTGCCACCTAGTCACCCCTTGTATACACACTTTAAAAAAAAGTTTTTTTTCTTTTTGGAGGGCAGTTGGGGTTAAGGAACTTGACCAAGGTCACACAGCTATTTTTTTGTGTTACGTGTCTGAGGCTGGATTTGAACTCAGGTCCTCCTGACTCCAGGGCTGGTGCTCTATTCACTGCACCACCTAGCCACCCCTTGTATACACTCTTTTGAGGAATCTGCCTTGGATGGCCTGTCAGGGAGGGCAGAAGACCCCTATATGAGTCTGAGTACTGAGACGGTTGGAGGAAAAATGAGTATTCTTCAAGCTATTTCTTCTCCTTCCACCCCATAAATCTCAGGACTACACCTCCAGGTTGCTGTCAAGTCTGCCAGTGGGGACATAAAAGCCTTAAGTCACGCTGGCCACCAGGATGCTAACATAACCTAGCAGTTGAGTGAAGAGTTGGACAGTGAGGAGAAGAGAGTGAATTTCAGGCATGCCCCTGGAAAGGCAGAGAGAGGGAGCAGACAGAACACCATGCATGAAGAGTAACAAGGTCAGTTCAGTCAGACTATAGATGGATAGACTACAGAAGGGGAATAATAAAGGTAAAAGGAGATATGCCCCACCATCCCTATAACCACAAGCACCTCATTAAGTTCTTTTCTTATAATTCCAGGCAGCACAACTTGAGTGGCAAGAATGATGACTTGGAGGCAGAGGACCTGGTTTAAAATGTCACCTTTGCTAACAGCCCCTAGGTGATCTTGGGCAAGTCATTTAAACTATTAGGAGCCTCCATTTCTTCATCTGTAAAATACTGGTGGTGGTAGACTACTTAACTTCTAAGGTCCCTTTCCAAACACAAATCTATGTTCCCACTTTTTCCCAATCTCTCAAAAAATATATGGCAGATATCTACCTAATTAACCAAACATTTTTTTATCCAAATAACATGACCTTTCTTCCTTGTCTTTGTCTCTGAAGAACAAACATCCAGAATCATACTGGCTCATCGGCTAGTTGGCATCACTATTAGTCAAGAAAAAGACCTCTGTTCCATACTAAAGTAGGGACCTTTCCTGCCTCTTGCCAAATTCTTGGTGTTCTTCCCACCCCAGTCCCATTCCTAAATACTATGAATTTGCTTTTCTGTGCATGGACTATTTCTCTCTAGTAATATGGAAGCTTCCTAAAGGCAGACTACTCTGCTTTTGCCCTCCTAGCATTACTCACAAAGCAGGAGCTTAACAAACACTACTGAATTAAACTTCCTTGCCTTGATCCAAGACAATTGTTTGTGAGGGCAGACATGCACAGAAAGAGCTTTAACTCATACTGGAAGAATTTATCATGTCTGAAGTGATATCTACTGGGCCAGCTTTGGGACTTCCTCAGCATTTGAGAAACAGTCACCAGCACAAGGGTCTTGTGCTAACACAGTCCAACTGTCGCTAGCAGTTCTAAGAATTATTTTCTGTCAAAGCTCATTTCAGAGGCTATCTCCTCCATGAAGTCTTCCTTGATTCCCTGTCCTACCCCACTCTCATCCCCCTTAACTTAAGTGCTTTCTAACTTAAATTTACTTTAGTTGTATCTTCCTCAGGAAGGTTTCTTGAGAGGAAGGACTGCCATTTCCATCTCCCATATCTCAGCACCTTGAGTATAATAGATACTTATATCTGATTAAGTACATCAAAAAGAGGACCTGCTCCATTAGTATCTATAAATCAAATAGAGAACTGTTAACAACAAATTTAGTATGCTTTTCCTTACCCTGACCATAGGGTTGTGCATTTTAGAAGGCACTGATAGGTATCATTTTCCTTCTCATAAGGAAAAGAATTCCTCATCAATATTATCAATATTATCCCCAAGTTAAAAGGCTGTGCCTTTGAGCTTTTAACCCTAAGCCAGAAGGTAAACTTTTCAGGTCTCATTCTCCTTTTCTGTAAAATGAGGGGGTTGGCCTTCATGGCCTCTAAGGCCTTCCAGCTCTATATCTATAACCCTATACATGACCCAGAAGGCTGATACTAGGTCAAGCTCTCTCCAAGGGGTTGGCATGAGACAGATACTCATTCTCTGGGCTTCTGTCTAGTCAGGTGTATGAGGAAACTTCTCTCTCAGAGGCTGGGACAAGCACTTTATTTCTTTAAACTCCTAAGGAGGTGCTGTGGGTTTTAGAGAACAACAGATTTATATCCAAGGCAGCAGCAAGCAGCCTCTTGCAGAAGAGTCCTATCTCCTCCTTAAAGGGAGACAGGCCCAATCCCTGTGATCAGGCTTCTTCTCCCTGACCTTCCTTTGTACTCTGGATGGAACCCCAGGTGCTTTTCAATTGGCTGAGCACAAATGGAATGACGAAAGTTTTGTTCCTGCAGGAGGCTGTCAGAAAAAACTGGTTTATACCAGTATCTTCAGGCTGCTGGGAACCTCCTAGAAGGGAAAGGCATATATCCTGGAAATATAGCTTTACAGCACTATAGCTTCACCAAGGACAGATGCTACCTTTTCCTTTAAATCTGCTCCCCCCAACTCCCTTTTCCTTATTCAGCACCCCCTCCCCAACTCCCTTTTCCTTACTCAGTTTATGTAGCTCAAGAGACCCTAAATAAAACCAAAATGAAACACAAGAAATCTGGCTTTTACGCTTTATTCTCCGAGCACCATGGCTCATTTCATTTTGGATTTCTCTGGACCTCACTGATTTGATTTTATCTCTGCAGCACTGCAGGTAAATACCAATGGCACAGGAAAGCTAAATTTTCATCCTGACTTGGAATTATATTCTGAAGGTTAGAAACTGAAGGTCCTATGATCATAGAGCAGGAGACTCTGGGGCAAGGCTTAACTCTTTTTGTGTCATGGATCTCTTTTGGCAATCTACTAAATCCCAGGGGCCCCTTCTCAGAAAGTTTTTAAATGCATAAAATAAAACGCAAAGGAAACCAATTATATGGAAATACAATTATCAAAAACATCTTAAAAAACATTCCTGATCCCAAGTTAAAAACCCCTGCCTATGGGGGCCACTAGGTGGCGCAGTGGTCCAGGAGTCAGGAGGGTCTGAGTTCAAATCCAGCCTCACACACTTAACATTTACTAGCTGGTTGTGACCTTGGGCAAGTCACTTAAACCTAATTACCTTGCCTTCCCCCCTCCAAAAATTAAAAACAACAAAGCCTCCTTACCAAAACCAACCAACCAACCAACCAAACAAACAAAAAACCATGCCTTAGAGATTGTCTAGCCTCAACCCTTCATTTTACATTTGAAGAAACTGAGCATCATAGGAGTGAGGCAAGATACAAACAATATTATCTCTAAAGCATATTTACAGGCTGAACGATCCTAGGGCAAGAACAGGATCACAGAATTGGGGCTAGAAGGAACCTTGGAGAGCTACAATCCAACCGCCTCATTTTACAAATGAGGAAACTTGAGGTGAAAATATTTGTCCAAGGTGACATAAGTAGCAAGAAATTGGAATTAAACCCAAGACTCCAAAACCAGCATATTTTAGTCAAAAATCTTGGGTTAAGATCTCAGCTCTGGTACTTACTAGTTGCGTTACCAGGAGCAAGTCACAACTTTCCCCTCGTAATCAATATTCTCATCTCTAAAAAATATAAATAAAATAATACCTATCTTTATCTACCTAACTGGGCTGTGAGAAAAGCATCATACAAACTATTAAATGCTACAAAACTATAAGTCTTTAAGATCAGCCTAATAAAATCCCACTTCTGGCTAATCTAGCCCATCACTCCTCATTTATTCCTCTATCAAAACTACTGAAACTCCAGACTGAAGTTCTGAAATGACCCTGTAGTCAACAGTTTCTTACAAACAAGGAGATGTCCCTTTTGGGTAGGGTCAAATGTCACAATTAGGTTTCCCAACAGTTCAAATTAGTTAAATTCTTCCCATTGTCAGCCTCATGAATGTGACGCCAAGGCCAGAACTTATTTTCGCTTGTTTTCACAAGCTATTTCAAAACTTAAGTAAAACTAAGGTTTTTAAGTATAAACAGTTTCACGGGATAATTTCCAAAACTTTACATAAGCTGATTTTTCCAATTTTCCAAACTGGCTTTCAGTTATAAGTGCATTAAATGGACTATATAATAGTATATTCATTAGCTCCCTGTGCAATTTAAAAGGGGCTCAGAATATACTTCAGGCTCTGGGGCCCATAGATAAAGATCACAAAAAACAGAGATTAGAGCTGACTGGCCCCTGTCTTCTTCCATAGAAGAGTGACTGATTCACTTATTTGCCCAATTACTCACTGGATGACACAGCACGGTTTAGTCATATCAGTTGTGAAGTTCAAGGACACCCACATATTTTGCCCCTACCTCTTACATTAAGAGTTGAAAAGAGTTCAAAGGGGACTATGCCTTCCTTCCAGATAATCAGGTCATAAATTCACAAAAGACAATAAACAACAGGTCTATCTGTAGAAAATGACCCCACAGTGGCCCAAAATATTTGTGGAGCAGAGACTGGATAATATCCCCCTCTACTTACCCTACTCCTGCCCTACATACAGGAATGCCCTTTGCAAAGCAGCACTGGCTGACAATAATGCCCACCCCAAAGCTATCACATTAGCTTCTGCCTACAAAATCATTAATTCTCTCATGATTTAAAACAGTTCCTAAAATCTGACCAACAACCTCCTCTAACAAATCCTCCAGGATTTGGAGAAGGGCTAATTACTATTTCTCTCTATCCTTATGAATAGCCTAGTCTCTACCGTAAATAAATACATATTTATACCTCTTCATGCCCCTAAAGATATTGGTAAAAGACAAGAGTAGTGCTAAGGATCTCAACTTTTCTTTCTTAGCAAGACTGACTAGTTCACATATTTGTCTGATTTCTCAATTGGATTATACACCAAGATTTTTTTCCCATACTACTTGTGTTGTTCAATCAATCAACAAACACTGAGTACCTATTGTGTACCAGACTAAGTGTTAGATGCTGGGGATACAAAGACAAATAGAGTCAAACCAATAAATCAAAAAAAAACAGGAAGGAAGATACGAGATCTTACCCTTGATCAGCAAAGAATATAAGTCACTTACTAAGTTGCTACATAGAAAAGTTTTAATTATTGGCCCTATATGCCACAGAGCTTGCCCTAACACTCTTATGCTCCCAGTAATAGGAACTAGGTCTATGCAGCTCCTAGAAAAGTTCAAGGCATAAGCAGACTCCTTCTGATATATTCTTGAATATCTTACAAACTCAGATATTGATGATGATTGTTTTTAAACCATTCCCTAGGAAACCAGGGCCAATAAATTAATGACAGAAACTTGAACAGCAGTTTGTGAAAACCACAGGAATGGCTATTTCAAGTTGCTAAGAGAATGTGGTTTCCTGAGAATCTTCAGTTCCCCTGGGGTGGCTATTTCTATTTAATGGAGGAGAGGCAACGCAGTTTTGGTTTTTTTTTACTGCCTATGGCCAGTTTTCCTCCAAGACTAAGAAAAACACCAGGATGATAAAATTTATTAGATCTACTGGGCTGGAAAGAAGCAACAGAGATTAGCCCCTAGCTCTAGGTAGGTTTTGTATTCACTATTCCAAAGTAAGTGACAGCCCTTCATTTTCTGACTGATTCCCTAGGGCATACTATTTAGCCATCTCCTTCAGGTTACAACATTAATCCTTCTCAAATTTTCCAGCCCCTGGCACATAGTAGGCCCTAAATAAATGCCTACTGACTCATTACAACATTCCAATAGGCAAAAGTACATTTCCTTCAAGTCCCTAAAGGAAGGATGCATCCTTTAGTGTTAAATATTTGTTACAATGACAATTTTGTGGTGGTATAAAAAACTAATAACAGGAAAAACCTGCTTTAGGTCACTAAGAAGAAATTCAACACATTTTTAAGTAAAACAAAGTTTATGGTCTTAAGCATAAAAAAAAAAATAAGGTCATCCTTAGTTACGATGGCATGGTCTAGTCCATATTTCAAAAGTCCAGCAGGAAAAGTATCTAAAAAATAAACTTAAGAGTTACTCACCTCATACTGATAAAAGTTAAACGTCAATAAGCACACAGCAGCACATACTAGATAAAAATAAGCTGCCCAGTTCCACCTTCTGAAAGTGTGAAAGTGCTGACTTCAGAAACAGAAATAGCAAACCTCAAGGACTTTGCTTTAGATCAAAGGTAGCTCTAATACACTATCTAGTTTTAATTAGGACTATTACAACTGCATAAAGATTAGTGGCCAACATCCAATGAAGTCTTCAAACTATCCTTTTAAAACAATCAATCCAAGTATAGTGTTCTGTGTATTCTATCCGAGTTCCATCCTGCCTCCCACATTCGTTTTACCTAGTCTTGGAATTATTTAATCTAGCTCTCCTCTCCATGCCTTCACCCCTTTCAGGTGAGCAAGGTAGACTCTGGTTCTACTCTAGTGCTTCTCAAAGTGTGATCTGAGGACTCCTGAGGATCCCCAAGACTTTTTCAGGAACTCAAAATTATTTTCAGAATAATTTTGTTGTTCAGTTGTTTCAGTCATGTTCAATTCTTCGTGATCTCATTTGGGGTTTTCTTGGCAAACATATTGGAGTGGACTGCCATTTCCTTTTCCAGATAACAAAACTGAAGCAGAGATAAGTGATTTACCCAGGGTCCCTCAGCTAGTAAGCCTCTGAGGCTGGATCTGAATTCAGGTCTTCCTGAATCTAGGCCCTACACTCTATCCACCGCACCACTAACTGTCCTTTCATAATTTCATAGAAATATTATTATATTTTAATTTCTAACATGGCAAATGATAGATATAACCTATGTAAACAATCACTCTTCTGGGGGACGGTGTTCCCTTAATTTCTAAGAATATAAAGGAGTCCTGAGACCAAAAAATTTGTTGTACACCACAGCTAAGTGACTTCAGTGGGAATTACAAAATTCTACACTGCTGTAGACATAGTATGAGCTTGAGAGTCAGAAAGACCTGAATTCAAATCCAACCTTAGAGGCTAGATACTAGCTGTGTGACCCTGGACAAGTCACTTAATCTCTATGCTTTGGTTTTTCCACCTGTAAAATGAGGAGTTTGGATTCCATGGCTTCTAAGGTCCTTTCCAGCTTTAAATCCATGATCCTATGACAATGACTGGTATTTGTTTTTTGTTTTTTTTTTAAATATTAAGGAGCAGAGCTCAGATTTGAAATCAGTGCCAAGTCCTCATACTCCAAATCTAGCACAATGGATGATATTTAATTTTTTTTTGGAGGGCAATTTGGGATTAAGTGACTTGCCCAAGGTCACATGGCTAGTTTTTGTGTTAAGTGTCTGAGGCCGGATTTGAACTCAGGTCCTCCTGACTCCAGGGCTGGTGCTCTATTCACTGTACCATCTAGCCGTCCCTGTTTTTTTTTTTTATAGCACCCTCTGAAACACTAGTTACTGGAAGAACACTAGATTTCTCAGAGGCAAGAATCATCTTATTTTTTCATTTGTATCTCCAATGCCTAGTAGTGTGCCTTGTACTTTTTGGAGTGGTAGTGGGGAATATAAATCAAAGACCTAGAACTATGATTCACTAGTTAGCACATTAGCACAATGCCTGGTACCTAGGAGGTGATTAACAAATAAATGCCTGTTGAATGACTTATAGGGAACTCCTAGTATAGAAACTCTGTGAAATTTATGGTCTTTAAGAATTACCTGGGGAAATGAGAAGTTGATTGACTTGCCCATGGAAACACAGTCTTCCAGACTCAAGGCCTTCCCTCTATTAGCTATAGTTAGACTGCCTCTCTTCTCTGTACACAGTAGGTACTTAATCAATATTTGCTGAATTGAATTCACTCTTAACCTCTGGACCTGAGGGTCTATGAAATATGGCTCAAAAGCTTCAACCTCCTAGGATCAAACATAGAGCTGATGGAGAGGCATATTTTGGTGAAGAAGGGTCAGGTAAGAAGGGCAATCACCTTTAAGATCAACTCCTCCCAACCAAATAAGAGCAATGCTCCCCATCAGCAGCAAAACTAAAGTTATATTAGATCTGCCTGGGTAACCAATGCTATTTTTGCTTCCTGGGGAATAAGATTTGTGGTAAAAGGTTGGTATCTGATAAAAAGTCTAAGGCAGTAGTTCTTTACTTGGGGTTCGTGAACTTGTTTTTTTAAAAAATGAAAAGATTATGAACTGGTTAAAAAGTCACTGTGAAAATCAGTGCCATGTTAATTTCATCTGTCCTGTTTTTAAAAATTGGCATTGCCTATTTATATTTTCTTTTAGGGTTGCAAAACTCAACCTGGAACCATAAAACTTACTAGCTGTGTTACTATGAACAAGTTAACCTCTCTGAGCCAGTTCCTTACCTCTAAAATGGGAATGCTAATTAAACTAGGTTGCCTACCTCCTAAGGTTGTTGTGAATAAATTGTTTTGTAAACCTGAAAGTTCTGCAATCGTAGACATGTGAGTGGTTATTACTGATGCCCAATTTGATGTTAAAAGTCAAGAGCCACCATTCTAGAATTAGAGAAGCATAAAATACAGCTCCTATCTCCTCCATCCTCCAAAGAGGGAAAAAACCCCAAAACACATCAAGAAATTCATATACGATATGTATAATTCAGAATTATTCTTTCAGGACTTCTCTTAGGTGTCCATTCCATTACCTAGTATTTCAACCCCAAATCAGCAACAAGGTTCAGTATTTTGGGGCTCTCTGCCTCAGTTTCTTCAATTGTAAAATGGGGCTATTGTGAGGATGGATGAGCTAATATCTATAAAGGGCTTGGTACAGAGTAGGTTCTTAGCAAATGCTTGTTCCCTTCCCTTCCCCATACTTGTCACAGGCTCTATACTACGCTAAATTTATATCAATTCCTTTCTATACATTCTATTTTCAAACTTCCATATGTACTAAAGAAAACTAGTTAAATTTTTACTGCCTAAATTATAAACTTAAAAAACTATGTAGTATCCAAAGGGTTTGTAGCAGAGTAATTAGAGGGCGGAACTCAAGTCAGGAAGACCTATGCCTGTGTGACACAACCTTGACTGGGTGACATTTGGTGGAGACAACTCCCTAGGGTAAAAATAAGCTATAACTCTACACTGGTAAAGGGAGTTTCCTCATTGGGAATTCCCTATATGAATAAATTCATAGTTCTAGACCAAAGATGCCCCAAACCAAACCAAATACCAGGAACAAAAAACAATCTTTACTCAGGATCTGATGAATCAGTGTAGAGGGCTAGGCCCTCTGGTTCTCTTCCTTCCACTTGTTGTCTATTTGCTTTTTGGAGGAGGGAGGGGAGGGTAATTGGGGTTAAGTTACTTGCCCAAGGTCACACAGCTAAGTTAAGTATCTGAGGCCAGATTTGACCTCAGGTCCTCCTGACTCCAGGGCCGTGCTTTATTCACTTTGCCACCTAGCTGCCCCCGCTTGTTGTCTTCTTTCTCGCTATTTTAGATGTTTATGAACCCTTTCACAAAAGGATGTTAAAGAAACCCTTCCACTTGTTCTTGGGATCATTCTTCCCCACTTGCTGAAGATTACTGCTCCCACAGTTATTTCTTCCCCCTCTATGGGCATCCTCAATCTCTCCTCCATGGACTTCTTCTACTTTCAAACATGCTCAGTTCTCCCATGATCTTTAAAACAAAATAAACAAAATGTAGGGGCAGCTAGGTGGTGCAGTGAGTAGAGCGCCGGCCCTGGAGTCAGAAGGACCTGAGTTCAGATCCGGCCTCAGACACTTAACACACAAACAAAAACCTAGCCGTGTAACCTTGGGCAAGTTACTTAACCCCAATTGCCCTCCAAAAAGCAAAAAAAAAAAACAAAAAAACAAAACAAAAAAAAGTAACTTTATTTGGCCCTAGAGTAACAACAGGTAACATTTACATAATATTAAGGCATTTTACATTATCTCACTTGATAACTGTAACAACTCTGAGAAATAGGTGCTATTACTGTCCATCTCCGATAGCTGAGGAAACTGAGGTTCAGAAAAGTTAAGGACATCTCCATGGTCACATGGCCAGTAACTGTCAGAGGAGGGATTCAAACACAGGTGTCTTAACTATCCAGCAATCCAACATTTCTAACTACCCCCCTCTGCCTATTCTTCTTTATTAACTCTTCATAAACTGCTGGTGTCCCCTAAGTTTTCTCTTGGTTCATGACCCTTTGCAGCTTTATGCAATCATCTCTGATATCCTCTCTGTCCCTAGTGCGCCCTCAATTCCACACATGTATCTCCAACTACCTGGAAGACGTGTCTCCTACGATGTCTTTTAACCCTAAATTTATGTCCAATATGAAATCCCACAGTTGACCCCAACAGCCCTTATGGCAAAAAAGTCCCAGGTTTTTTTTTCTCCTTTGAAGGGTCTTTGGGATTCCCTTCTGACACTATATTATCAAAACTACTTTCCTTTCATCTCACACTTAGATAACAAACCGTTCTCTAGCTGGACTTCCTTAACACTAGACTCTTTGTAAATCTATTTCATCCTTCACACTTTTGCCTTATTAATCTCCCTTATGCTCCATTTTTGTCATGCTCTAGAGTCCCAACTCAATCTCTTTCACAATTGGCTTTTAAGCCCTCCATAATCAGTCCTAATTCTACTCCCTCCAGTCAATTTTAGTTCCCACCAACTCCCAATATGGGCATTTCACTGTTACTCGAGCCTCCTCACTGCTCCCCCCGCCAACATTTCATGTTTCTCCTCTGTATTTTTGCTCATTCTATTCTGCTAGCTATAAATGCTTTCTTTTCAGCACTTTCTAGCCAAAATTCACATATCATTCTAGGCCTAGGACGAGCTGTACCTCAGTAAGCATTTCCCATTTCCTATAACATTTACAAGCTTGAAAATAACACATGGTTCTCTATTTCACATCTATACATTTTAATCTCCTCCATTAGACTCTATGTTCAAGGACAAAGGCCATACTTTCTTTCCAGTGTTGGTGTCTGATAAATACTTTATCATCAAAGAATTTAGCTGTCAGCAGGTCTTACAAGGTGAGGAGGTTGAAATGAGTGGTTAATATGAGGTTCAAGGAATTACATTATTATGGTCTCTTTCCTCAAAGTAGCTACTAAAGCTACTCATTAAGCCTGACCTGTTGTCTATTTCTGTCTGTCACTGCATCTCTCTCTCACATACACACACCCATGCAATACCTTGCATATTTAGATCAATATGCTTTTATTCCCTGTCACAGATCATCAAAAGTTGGTTCTAATTACAAAGATTCAAATTTTAGAGAATTTCAAGGAATCAAAATGTTCTACTTTTTTAAAAAAAGTATTAAATCAGTATCATACATGAGATATATGTCATGTCTCCTTCTGCCTATGACACTCTAGTCACCTGCCAAATCAAATTTAAATGACTCTACTTGTCTTACAAGGCTCTCCACAATATGATTCCATCTTTTTTTAAATTTTATGTTTATTTTTAGTTTACATCATTCATTTCCACAAGATTTTGAGTTACAAATTTTCTCCCCGTCTTTCCCCTGCCCACCATCCCAAAACAGTGATCCCATTGTATATCCCCTCCCCCAATCTGCTCTCTCCAATATTCTCTCCCATCCCACCTCCAATGTTTTGGTAGGGCAAGATGGATCTCCATACCCCAGTGCCTGTATATATTATTTCCCAGTTGCATGTAATAATAATATCTTTTTTTAAACATTTGATTTTAAAACTTTGGATCCCAGATTCTTCCCCTTCCTCCCTCATCACCCACCCTTACTGTGAAGACAAGCAATTCAATATAGTTTGTACACGTGTAGCTACCCAAAACATTTCCATAGTGGATATATTGTGAAAGACTGACTATATTTCCCTCTATCCTATCCTGCCTCCCACTTCTTGTATTCTCTCTTTGATCCTGTCCTTTTTCAAAAGTGTGTGCTTCTAACTATCCTACCCTCCAACCTACTATCCCCTCCATTATCCCCCCTCTCATCCCCTTTCCCCCTACTCTCCTGTTGGGCAAGATACCCTATTTAGTGTGAATGTCATTCCCTCCCTAAGCCAAATTCAATGAGAGTAAGGTTGACTCATTCACTTTTGCCTTCTTATTCTTGCCCTCCATTTTAAGTTCTCCCTTGCCTCTTCTATATGAGATAATTTACCCCATTCTGTCTCTCCCCATCTCTTCTCACTATGTTCCTCTCTCACCTCTCAATTTCACCTTTTAAGTATCATCCCTTCCTATTCAATTGATCCTGTTCCCTCTATGTAAACCTGTATACATATATACACACACTCACATATGTATTCATATGGCCATATACCCTCCTATATAGACATATATGTATGTACACACACACACACACTTCTATTCACTTCAACTATTCTCATACTGAGAAAAGTTTCATAAGTTACAATTATTATTTTTCCATGTAGGAATATAAGCAGTTCAACTTTGATAAGTTCCTTATGATTATTTTCCTTGTTTATCTTCTCATGCTTCTTGTATCTGAATATCAAATTTTCTATTCAACTGTTTTTTTCATCAAGAAAACTTGAAAGTCCTCTATTTCATTGAATGACCATATTTTCTCCTGAAACATAATACTCATTTTGCTAGGTAGGTGATTCTTGGTTTTAATCCCAGCTCCTTTGACCTCCTGAATATCATATTCCAAGTCGTCCTTCAATCCCTCAGTGTAGAAGTTGCCAGATTCTGTGTTATCCTGATTGTGTTTCCACAATATTCGAATTGTTTCTTCCTGGCTGCTTGTAGTATTTTCTTCTTGATCTGAAAATTCCAGAACCTGGCTATAATATTCCTAGGAGTCTTCTTTGGGGGATCTTTTTCAGGAGATGATTGCTAGATTCTTTCAACCTCTATTTTGACCTCTGTTTCTAAAACATCAGGGCAATTTTCCTTGATAATTTCTTGAAGGATGATTTCTAGGTTCTTTTTTTGATCATGGCTTTCAGATAGTCTAATAATTTTTAAATTATCTCTCCTGGATCTATTTTCTAGGTCAGTGGCTTTCCCAATGAGATTATTTCACATTGCCTTCTATTTTTTCATTTGTTTGGATCTGTTTAATAGTATCTTGATTTCTCATAAAGTCACTAGCTTCCATTTGCTCCAATCTAATTCTGAAGGAATGATTCTCTTCAGTGAGCTTTTGAGATTCTTTTTCCATCTGGCAAATTCAGCTTTTTAAGGCATTCTCCTCATTAGCTTTTTGAGCCTCTTTTGCCATTTGAGTTAGTCTATTTTTAAGGTGTTATTTTCTTCAGCCAGGTTGACTCTCATTTCATAATTTTCTTGCATCGTTCTCATTTCTCTTCCCAGTTTTTCCTCCACTTCTCTTATTTGGTTTTCAAAATCCTTCTTAAGGTCCTCTATGGCCTATAACCAGCTTGTATTTTTCTTGGGAGCTTTTGGTGTAGGAGTTCTGACTTCACTGTCTTCCTCCTGTTGCATGCTTTGATCCTTTTTGTCTCCAAAATAGGAGTATAAAGTTGGGTTGCTTTGCCTCCCTCGTTTGCCCATGTTTCCACTCAATTACTTGACTTTTGGGTTTTTTGCCACAGTAGGACTCTGCTACCAGACAGGGGAGCTTTGCCCCAAATTGCTGGGGTTTTCTCAACTGCTGAAGGTATTAGTTGGGTACCCTCTCTGAAGCCTCCACATGCTCTGACAAGCTGGTCTCACACCCCAGGACCTCCATCCAAGATAGTGATCCAGATCCAAGCAGGTTAAAACAAGAGCAATCACCCCTCAGACTGGTTGCTTGGTCCCCCTACTGACCACCCCTCAGACTGGTCAATTGGTCGCCCTACTATCTGCAGGCCAGGAGCTCTGAAGCAGCCGCATAGTGGTGGTGCCACCCTCAGCAACTTCTCCCTCCAGGGCCTGAGGCTGAACTGCACTCTCCATCCCCTTATTCCCAAAGTCCACACTGACCTTTTACTTTGCCTTTGGCATTTATGGGTTGATAATTCTGGAAACTGCTACAGCTGCTGGTGATCCACTCTCCCAAAGTCCCTCATGTGGGGCTGGGCTCTGCAATGGACCCTTCCTGCCAGGCTGCCTTCATCGGGAGATTTGTTTCTCTCTGTCACTTTGTGGGTTCTGTAGCTCTTAAGTTTGTTTAGAGTCATATTTTATAGGTATTTGAGGTGGTTATGGCGGGAGGTCAGGGTGTTTTTCTGCTTCTACACTGCCATCCTGGCTCCACCCCTCAGTTCCATCTTTTCAATAGATTTCCCATAATTTTCCCCACAAGTACTATTCTCTAGTCAAATTCCTAACTGATCCACACATTTGTCTCATCCATTCCTAATACCCTGCCCTCAATTCTCTCCTTCCTCTGACTTCTTGACCCATTCAAATCCTGCTCATCTTTGTGCTAGCTTAAACTACATTTCTTCTGTGAAACCTTCTTAGCCTACTCCATGAGTCAGTGTTCTCTCTTCTATAACATAGCTATATTATAACATACAATCTAGTACTTAACTTTTTATTATCCCACAGTTTCCTACTCTAATGTGTATTAGATTTACCTCTTTAACCACAATGTAAGCTCTTCAAAGGTATTCATTCCCCCAAAGAGTTCTTCCCACAGTGCTGAGCACAGGGTAAATACCTGCACACACATTTTATTGATTAAAAACAGAAATTCTTCAGATTTTTCCTTTCCCAAAGATGAAGACTGCCAAGGCATAGCTTTAAAAATGCAGTAAAAGTTGTAATTAAGGGAAATCCCACATAAAGGAACCACATCTCCTATTTAAGAAAAAAGTCTCTAATTTAAAACTATTCCTAAGGAAGCTCATAAATAACACATTTACAAAAAGGCAATTAAAAGTACTCAGTGGGAGGTGCAAAGAAAAGTACCCTTATTTACTATAGGCTTCCAAAATCAAGTAGTACAACACAAACAGTAGATTAAAAAACCCTGCTACTTTGCAGATATCTATTTTTCCTGCTGAGATTACAAGTCTCTGTACTTTGACAAAGATTGGATTATAATACAAGCCTACAGGGCATATTTCAAGAATATGATAATAGTAGCTAGCATTTATATAGCATGTATTATTGCCAGTGTTGTGATAAGCCTTTTACAAATATCACATTTGATCCTCATAGCACCCTTGGGAAAGTGTGTGCTATTATCATCCCCATTTTACAAATAAGGAAAGTGACAAATAGGAATTGATTTGCCCAGGGTCTCACAGCTAGCAAATTATCTGAGGCCAGATTGGAATTTCCTGACTCCAGGCCTGGCTCTCTACCTACTGTACCACCCAGCTGCTTTTAAATCATACTCAGACTAAGTCAGCCTTACTTTCAACAAACACATTAGTGCAAACCAGCATCTTCTCCCTGTACTGGGAAACTGGTGCCTTCAATTTCCCATCAGCTGCTTTGTTTGGTTTGGACTCCACAAATATCAGGTTTCACCCAGGATAAACTCATCACCAGAAATCTCATCATTATAGAGACTGCTTCAGGTATGGTATTCAAGTTGCCTCCTCCCTCTGACTGGAGGACAGAGTGAAAAAGCTCCTCCTAAAGCCTCCCTTTATAGAGGTCTCAGGATTTCCAGTCAATTTTTCATCTTCCATCAGTTGTTCTGCTTGGTTAGACTCCCCATCTGGAGCCTTTTCCCCTTTTCTGCTCCTTTTTTTGTGTATTATCTTCCCCACCTAGATAGTAGGGCAGGGACTGTCTTTTTTTTTATTTGTATCTCCAGTGGTTAGTATAGTGCCCGACCCATAGTAGGTGATTAATAAATGTTTACTGACTAATTGGTACCCCACTAGTCTATTTTCTCCCTTTTATACCTGGAGTGGTAGAAACTTAATAGAAGGGTTTTATGAACTTGAAAAGGAAAGGCAAACTGCCTAGGTTTGGAATAGTTTATGCTATTGTGCTATTCTGTCAAACTTGCTCTATTAGTTTTTCAAGGTAATTTTTTTATGCCACCTACTTAGATGTCTTATCATGTGGTAGAGTTGACTGTGGGTTCTCAAAGGGAATGCCAGTAGAGAAAAAGCTCCAGAAATAGCCACACCAAGCACGAAGGCTTCTAGAATGCTTCCTGACTGCATGCTTGTCTAAGAACCAGTCTAGTTAAAGATCAGGAGTGTTCATCATTAGCAGGTTGGCCAACAGGTAATGAATTCTTTGGCCATGGAGACCTATTCTTATACCAGACGCTTCTAAAATGATTTAAAAAAAACATCTTTTCTACATCCACATAGAGTAAAATGATGCTTATTAAAGTGTTTATAACACTTGCAGAAGATAAGCAAGGAATGTTATAAGTGAGAACCAAGAAAAAGAAAAGCATTAAGTTGGCTCAATAAGAGCAGAAAAAAAGCAAAGTAGAGGGCAAAAAGGCTGAAGAGAAAAGTCACAAATAGGAGATAGAATTTAGGGATACAAAGCAGGACTGGGGAGGAAAAGATAAGAAAACAATCAGGAAAGCAAACAGAAGCCAAGGGGGCGGGGGAAAGGTGTGATTTGACTGGAAGTAGTGAAAAAAGGGACAGGAAAAAAAGATTCCAGAGTTTTCCCCAAATCTCCTCCTACTCTTAGCCTTAAAAGACTCCAAACATTGTAACCCCACCGCCCCACATATATGTGATACATACGCCAATTTAATGATTTATAAAGAAATCAAACATCAGACCTTCAGAGGAACCCCTACACTTCTACAGGGTCAGATACTGGCAAATTAGTTATAGAAAACTGCCAATTGGTCTTTTTTGGTTTAATCCCTCCACTTTTCCCTCTTGATTCTATCTCAACACACCACTGACCGACTTAAATCATTTTTATTTTCTTCATATCTGCTGGTTCCTTCCCAGTTGCCAACAAGTGTTCAAATTTTCTATTTAAAAAAAAAAACCCTTCCCTTAACCCTGTCATTAGCTACTGTCCTATACTACTTCTATTTCTCCAGTGGTTATTTACTCCCAACCCCACATGACCCCCTCAGGCCTTAATCTTTATGATTTAGCTTCCAAACCCAACACAATGGAAATTGTTCTTTCAAAGATCAGCAACGACTGGTTAATGTCTAAAACTGACACTATTTCCTCATTCTAATCACAGCATTTAACACATGACACCCACCCCACATCTCCCTCAATATTTTCTTTTACCTCAGTCTCAGTGATATGTCACTGCTCTCTTACCTGGTTAACCACATTCACTACTCTGCTGGCTTATCATCCCTAGCAAAAAAAAAAACAAAAAACCTGACCCTTCTACAAACTTCCACATTCCTGCTGATGGCACCTTGATCTTCCCATTCTCCCCTTGACTCTTCTCTCTCTCTCACACTTAAATTCAGTTCAAACAATACATAAATATAGGGCACTATTAGGTGCTATGGATTCAGAAGTAAAACCAAAAAAGCCCCTGCCCTCTGGATGGCTAGGAGGCACAGTGAAGAGAGCACCAGTCCTAGATCGGGAGGACCTGAGTTCAAATCCAGCCTCAGGCACTTAACACTTACTAGCTGTGTGACCTTGGGCAAGTCACTTAACCCCAACTGCCCTGCCTTCCCCCTCCAAAAAGAAAAAAAAGCCCCTGACCTTAAGGGTATCCAAAGATAATACAAGGGAATCTGATTTGAGTGTATGCATTAACTACAAAGAGGAAAAATCATGAACGGCCTATCATAGGAGGTGGCATCAGAGTTGAGGCTTAAAGGAAACTCTTCTGTTCATCCTTTACATAGTTGTCAAAGTAACCTTCCCAAGGCCCAGCTCTGACTTCACTCCCAGCTCAAACACCTTTAATGGCACCCTATTTCTTTTAAATACAAACTCCTTACAGCTATCTGTAGTCATAGAAAAAAAATGCTCTAAATCACTATTGATTAGAGAAATGCAAATTAAAACAGCTCTGAGGTACCATATCACACCTATCAGATTGGCTAACATGACTAAACAGGAAAATGAGAAGTTGGAGAAGATGTGGGAAAATTGGAACACCAATGCATTGTTGGTAGAGTTGTGAACTGATCCAACCATTCTAGAGAGCAATTTGGAACAATGCCCAAAGTGCATACTCTTTGATCCAACAATACCAATACTAGGTCCATATCCCAAAGAGATCATAAAAAAAGGAAAAGGACACACATGTACAAAAATATTTGTGGTGGCAAATAATTGGAAATTGATGCCCATCAATTGGGGAATGGCTGAACAAGTTGTATTATATGAATGTAATGGAATTCTATTGTTTCATAAGAAATGATGAGCAGATGGATTTAAGAAAAATCTGGAAAAAATTTACATTAACTGATGATGAGTGAAGTGAGCAGAACCAGAAGAACATCGTACACAGTAACAGCAACACTATGTGATGACCAACTTTGACAGGCTTAACTCTTCTCAGCAATGCAATGATCTAAGTTTTATAGAACAAATCCTTTTATTAAGGGGATTTGTTCTATGAGGTTTGGATTCAGTCAAAAGCCTGCACTTGAGGAACTAGAGGGCCACATGTGGCCTTGGGGATGAAAGTTCTCCACGCCCTGATCTAAGACATCCAAAAAACTCATGATGGAAAATCATATCCACATCCAGAGAAAGAATTATGGAGTCTGAATGAAGATCAAAGCATATTATTTTCTCTCTTTTTTTTGTTTTATCTTCTCTTGGTTTTTCCCTTTTGTTCTGATTCTTTCACAACATAACTAATGTGGAAATATGTGTAATATAACCGTACATGTATTGCCTATATCAGATTGCAGACTGTCTTGCGGAGGGGAAAAATTTAGAACTCAAAATCTTATAAAAATAAATGCTGAAAACTAAAAATAAACAATCAAAGAAGATCTTCTTTAAAAATAAATAAAAACTCCTTATCCTAGTACTTGAGGCCCTATACAATTTGGTTCTATCTCTCCAGGATTCTTTCACTGTGCTCTTCCTCTGCTATACAATGTTCTACCAGTTCTAGACTCTTAGAAGTCCTATCCCCCCCTAAATCCCATGCCCTCCTTCCTCATTTCCATCTTTTAGAATTCCTCTTGTTTCAGTTCAGGTGTCATCTTTTTCATGAAACCTTCCCTAGTTTCCCTATGTGAAAGCATTCTCCGTTGCCTCCACTTTTCCTAAAGCACATTATCTGGATCTCTTTTTCTTTTGCTCCCATCACACATTACTTTGTATAACCTTTATCTGCCTATTATAGTATAAATTGCTTGAGGGTAAGGGCTGTTATTTTAAAAATCTTTTAACTCCAATACCTAGCACAGTGCCTCATAAAAGAGAACTTAATAATTATTGAATTGCTAGTTGAGTTAGCTCAAGACCAAAGCAGACTTCCTCTAAGTTTCTTGTCACCTGGAGCAGGGCAGGGACCCAAAATCAAATGAATGACTAATTTTTCTGTTTTAAGTTCTCCATGTTAGGGCTTCCCTCCAGTAAAACATCAATAATAGCATTTCCCTCCATTATAACCCTGACCGTAATTTTTTTTTTATAAAGTCATAGGACCAACCCTCTAGAACTGGAAGGGACCACATAGGACCTAGATCAACATTCTTTTGAAGAACAAGGGAGTACAGTAACTTGCTCAGGCCACCTAGGGAGATCTAGACTAGGGATTCAGGTTCCAGAGCTAGGACTGTTCACATTATACTGATCTGTCTCCCTTCCACATCATCCAGTACAACTATCCAGGGTACAATTCTACCCCTCCCCCATTCCTTAACATTTAAAACACCTTTGTTCTCTGAGGCTTTTAAGGTGCTACTTCACAAAAGAGTCTTCAGTCTCATTTGCCCATAACTTTGTTACTGTATGGAAGCAGGGGGAGGCAAAATAAGGTAAAGAATGGGACAAAACCTGGACCTGGTGAGTACCATAGCACTTCTGTCTTTCCTTATAATTCCTCCTGAAACTGCAGGGTAAGCCCAAAATAAGAATTCTTTTTTTTTTTTTTTGCCTTTTGGAGGCCAATTGGGGTTAAGTAACTTGCCCAAGGTCACACGGCTAGGTTTTTTTTTTTTTTTTAATTTGTGTGTGCGTTAAGTGTCTGAGGCCGGATCCGAACTCAGGTCCTTCTGACTCCAGGACCAATGCTCTACTCACTGCGACACCTAGCCGCCCCCCAAAATAAGAATTCTTAAAAGAAAAACCAAACCAAATCAGGCAGATTTTGTTTTTAAGCCAAGAAGCTTCACTGAGCAGCTTTCACTTCCAGGTTAGCAGAAGTCAAATGGACATGAAGAATATCTACATATTTAAATGGTTATCATTCTTACAAACAGAACTACGATCTTATAATGCTCATGAAGAGATGTGCTTTCAAAATGAACATGACATATTGAAACCTGGGATATAACTGTAGTCATAAGAATTTCAAAATAAAGTAGTTTGCTTTCCTTCAAAAAAAAAAAACACAAGTAAAATCAATTTAATAAATCATTCATATCATCTGACTCTCAATTAAGTGCTCATGGTGGAGAAAAAAAATTCCATTTAAATTCAGATTATCTGTTTTACATAGGGTTATCTGTGTTCACACTCATATAAGCACATATGCTGATTCTTTTAAAGCTGAGGCCAGGAATGGTTTATCTCTAGATGTGCTTTACATATTGCACCTTAAGTATCTTGAAATTTTATCAATATTAGATGCTGCCAAATATCAAAGAAGTATTTGCTAAACACCTGACTCTTATGAGCAATGTCATACTTGCAGCCCTTTCCTTGTCTAATAATCCAGATACATCCCCTTCCAGGGCCCAGTTTTGCTTTTCATAGACTTCAAGAACAGCTGTCCCATTTATTTACAGACTGAAGCCCTGATACACATAATTAAGACTTTTGCTGAATTCTTTTCCCTTTCTTTTTTATTCTTTGTTATAAGGGATGGCTCTCTTAAAAGAGAGAGGATTACTAGAAAATATAAATGATATAGAAAAGCTATCAATAAAAAATTTAACATTTTTTAAAATGTGAGTTATGGGGGTGGCTAGGTGGTGCAGTGAGTAGAGCGCCGGCCCTGGAGTCAGAAGGACCTGAGTTCAGATCCGGCCTCAGACACTTAACACACACAAATAAAAACCTAAGCCGTGTGATCTTTGGCAAGTTACTTAACCCCAATTGCCCTCAGAAAAGAAAAAAAAAAGTGAGTTATGGTTTTAAAATTTTTACATGAATAGAGCATTACTATGTTGAAAATTACTCTAAAATAAACACATGGGTCTTAAAAGCATTCTAATTTCATTCTTTCTCATCTGATGAAAATGTTTATGAGAATAGACTATACAGACCCTAAAATGGGATATTCTCTCCACTAAAATACCTATACCAAATTTCATAACAGAATCTCAAAATGATCTGCTCCTGAAAATAAAAATTTCTTTACATACTTTTTTTTTTTGCCTTTTTAGAGGGCAGTTGGGGTTAAGTGACTTGCCCAAGGTCACACTGCTAGCTTTTCTGTGTTAAGTGTCTGAGGCTAGAACTCAGGTCCTTCTGACTCCAGGGCCAGTGCTCTATTCACTGTGCCACCTAGCCACTCCTCTCTATATACTTTTGACAACAATTAATTTCTAAGATGATGAAACTTGAGATAAAAGACAATTTGTACAAGGTGTTTCTGGGCAGGTGACTTATAAACTGAACAAAACTCCAAGTGTGGTGTCACAAAAAGCCAGGCATCATCTTATATACACATCAGAGCACAAGGGCAACATGACTACTTCCTCATCTCACTTGAATGATATAAAACCCCCTCCCTCAAGGGAAACTGATAGCTATAGTTAGTATTCCACCCACTAGTACAAAGCTCTTACTTTAAAACCCTAGCCAGTTATAAGACTGTTCTTTATATTCCCCAAATTGCTAGACAGCACATTATGAATGTAAATGTACTAATTATGTGATATGTCATTTCTGAACATTTGAATCTTTTATCAGCTTCCCAAGCAAAGCAGATTATTTTAAGGCACTCTGAATCCTGGAACTTTGGCCTCAAACCTCCAGGTGTAAATAGTTTCTCCGATAGTTGCCATGAAACTTAAATAAGGCTCTCACTCCCACCAGTATCCCATGAAAAAAATGGAAATGCCAATAGAGTAGAGATCACCTTATCACAAAAAAGTTATTCAACTATTTCCTAGGCATTTTGACAGATCCATTTTGAAAGTGCAGGGAAACTAATCTATAGACTATGCCTCTTGGCCCGTTGTAAAGGTGAGACTGAAGAAGGAAAAGCATCTTTGTGACTGTAAAGAGTTGCCTAAAGCTATGAGAGGTTAAGTGACATGCCTAGGGTCATACAAACAGTATATGCCAGAGGCAGAATTTGAATCCAGGTTTTTCCTACCCCAAGGCAGGCTCTCTATCTACTACCCAATACTGCCTCTTTAATATGCATTATAAAAAATATGCACATATAAATATGTTGTAAATTGAAAATATTATAAATATATATAACTGTAGTCATATAAATCAGAACTACTTACTTTCATAATTTCCCCCTATCATCTTTTCCACAAATTTATACTCACTTAAAACCTAAGAAATGGTTGTTAAATCTGAATTTAAACCCCCACCCTCTGGAAGGGAACTTAAAATGTAAGCTTCAAATTTCTATTAGAAGAATGAAAACATACTGGGATGTACAAACATTAGTGTTTCCTCTTGAAATTATCTTGTATTTGCATTGCATAGTCATATGCGTATGTCTCCTATTAGAACTTAAATTCCCTTGAGGACAGAACTGTTTCATTCATTTTTGTCTTTGTGTACCTAATAGCACATAATAATTACTTAATACTTATTAACAGATTATAAGGAGATTCATAAAAACATGAAAATATACATGTTCCTAGTACTAGCAAAAAAAGGCCTCCATGAACATCCCACCCATGTGCCTCCTTTTTATGACACACTTCACCCCAACAGCAAATCCTGAGTGAGATCCTTGATGGAGGTAAAAGCACTTTCTTGCATTCTTCATAGACAAATTTCAATTCTGAAAGTTGATTATTTCATGGGCTTAGTGCTTCCAAAGCTTATCAGACTTCAGCCAGGCCTCCAGAGAATGCTGTTTTTGTGTATCCAGATGCTGAAGGAGTCAAATTTGTTGTCTGATGTACAAGAACTGAATGGTGCAGGCCTTCCATGCTGCCTTCTTATTTGGTGACTCCGTGAGATAAATACACTTACCTGAAATTGATCACTGAATTGCTCAAATCAGTACACCTGATATGACGAAGAAAAGTTGATTCTGGGGAGCTCTTTCTTACCTTATGTACACTTTTGGGGTTTTCCAACCAAGCATAGTACATTTCCTCCACATAATTTGAACTAGTCCCACTCAAAAAGGGCTCAGCAGCCACAGGTGCACCATAGCACCTAATTTGCTGAAACGTCCTAGCTGCTGCTGGCCTGTTCTGTGCAAGTGTCTTAACAGTCTGTGAGGCCGTCAACGGCCTCAATTTAGCAGCACAAGTCCGTAAATGAAACATTTTTGTCCTGAAGCCTCACACGAGCTCCTGTTGAAATAGGAATAAACAAAACAGTATTTAAGAAGTAAGACAATTGGGATAAAGGGAAAAATACATCCTTTTAAACTTAAAGTTTTATTAACTTGGTTCCATCAGAGGTCATACTCTAAATCTCCAACCTTAGGATGTAGAGGTAAGCCTGCGTCCTTAAAGGCTATGCAGATGGTGCACAATATTAATTGCTAACATTTATACAGTGTGTTATGGTTTGCAAAAAGCTTCATATACATATATTTTCACAATTGATCCTCATAAATCTGTGAGGATCCCCATTTTAAAGATGAAGAAACTGAGTTTGGTGGAGGTTAAGTAAGTTGCCCTGGGTCACATACCTTGTAAATGTCTGAGGCCAGATTTGAACACAGGCTTTCCCAACTTCAAATCCAGTGCTCTACTATACTACCTGTCAAATTCCGATAATTCTTAATCTCATAAAATGAATCTCTTAAGGGCAGAGACCATTTCATTTTTGTCTTTTTATCCCCAGGGTTTGGCACATGGTAGTGGCTTAATAAATGCTTACAGATTGTTGACTGATTAATATGGGCCTGGTGATCTACACACTGTTTGTCTGCTATTCAAGGACCAGCATAGCTAAACTCAGAAAAGTCTATTACTGGGCTAGTCACACAAGTCTCAAAAATCATCTATTAAACCACAGAAGCGTGTCATCAGGAAATTATAGTTCCTTTGATAACTACTTTCGTTATTCAGGAAAAAAATCACGGTCACCAAAACTGCCTGCATAGATGTGGTGCCAAAGAAAGGGAAGACAACCCAAATTTATAGTGATATTGGGAAATGGCAGAACATATTGTGGTATATCAATATAATGGAATACTTTTGTATATGAAAAATACAAAATGAAGACTATAAAGTAACGTGGAAAGACGAGAGAGAATAATTTGAAATTTATTGCTTTACATACAATCATTTAAAAAGTTCTGTTTCTTTGAATGTTTCATAGATACCCAAGGTTGAAATAAAAAATGACAGAAATAAAACCTTAAACCCAGAATTAACTTCAGTAGTAGTGTGTGATCAGTATTTGGCACACTGGAAGGAACAAAATAAGTGATTAAGTCAAATAAAAGTAACACATTTTGAGAGTTTACTGCAAACAAGTTACCATAACAATCTTTTGGGGAGATAAAAGAATAAGACAGGAGGTGGCTAGGTGGTAGAGTGAATAGAGCACCAGCACCTGGAGTCAGGAGGACCTGAGTTCAAATCCAGCCTCAGACACTTGACACACTTACTGTGCGATCTTGGGCAAGTCACTTAACCCCAATGAATAAAAACTAAGTCTTTAAAAAAAAAAAAAAGAAAGAAAAAAGAAAAAGACAATCCCTACCCTCAGAGGCTTACAAAATGATTGGGAAAACATGAGGTCAATTTATGGGAAATTAATAAACAATTTAAAAGTTCAAGATGCCATGGGGTGGCATATAATTAATAAATGGATATAACACAAATAGGATAAGTACTACTGAATCTCATAGAAAGGATTAGTTGAATGTATATTTGTCTTTTTGTTCTTTATCAATACTTTACTGAACTTTACTTTTAATTTGTTTTAGTAAAAATAAAAAAGAATTTGTTTTATATGTAGATTTCAAATGGATGATAGTCACCACATTTTAAGAAGCAAAGTCATCACTAATACACAAAAGATCAGTCTCACATATAATTACAAAGGAAAGGGGAAAATTTGGGGCTTGGATTCCTGGGTGAGGTATATAGGGCAGCATATGGTTTAAAAGAAAGAGAAGCTCCAGATGAGGAAAGCTGAACTCTGGTAGCACCAATGGTCTCAAGAGAGTTCACCTAGGATCTGGTAGATGGGATTACAGCAGCAATTACTTCACTGGTTAGTGTGGGAGAATATTAAAACCCTTTTTAGTTTCTTTAGAATATTTTCCTCTAAAGCCCTTTTCAAAATTCTAAGAAAAGTCCATTGGATCAAAAGGCTTTTCTTAGGAAAATGGAATTTGGTAGTACTAAGCCTTTTAATAAAGAATAAATCTTGTTTATATCACTGCCTTCCCCAATGAAGGTATTTAGTTCTTGACTCATCTAAAAGGTCTACCAGAAGTGATTGGTGAGCTAACTCACTCTTGTCCACTGGGAAAGGATTAAAGTATCAGTGGAAAGGAGAAAGTCCCCTCATTTGATTCTAGAAGTAAGAAGAACTGTCCTGGAGGAATGGGATAACAACTTGTTTACCCAGTTCTGGAAAGTTAACCCAGATTGTCATTCATTCAGTCAATAAACATTTATTAAGCACCTACTATATGCAAAGTACAGTGCCAAGCACAGTGGACACAAAGAAAGCCAGAGCCCTGCCCTAAAGGAGTTTGTAATCTAATGGGGAAGACAAAGTGAAAACAATTACATGTAAACAAGATAAACTGGAAATAATCAATAGAGAGAAAACACTAGAATTAAGAAGGATGGGGGGGGGGGGCGGCAGCTAGATGGCACAATGAGTACAGCACTGGCCTTGGAGTGAGGAGAACCTGAGTTCAAATCCAGCCTAAGACACTTAACACAAAACCCAGCCATGTCACCTTGGGCAAGTCACTTAACCCCAACTGCCCTCCGAAGAAAAAGAAGGATTGGGAAAGGCTTGACTTGACTGACAAGTGGCAGACACAAACTCAAGAAAACAGTTAAGTGACAATGCAAGGAACAAACACCAAGTGTTATGCTTTTAGAATATGTATCATTGTGGGCTGGAGACAATCTTTAAAACCCTTAAGGGAAGAGACAGAAATTTAGCTGGCTAGAATGGCTAGGCTTTGTATAATTTAGGGGAAGGGCATTTCAGGTTAAGAATACTATTCCAGGGGCAGCTAGGTGGCGCAGTGAGTAAGAGTGGCGGCCTCAGAGTTGGGATGACCCGAGATCGAAACCGGCCTCAGAAAATGAGCACCCACACATAAATAATGACTAGCCGTGTAATCTTGATCAAGTTACTTAACCCCAATTGCTTTAAAAAAAAAAAAAGAATACTATTCCAAAGATTTTGAATCATCACTGAAATAAAGGGGGGCACTGCAACAGAAGTCTACAGATCTGTATTCAACTCCAGGGTACAACACTTACTAACTGTAAGATTTTAAACTCTCTTCTGGTCTCAGTGTCCCTATCTGTAAAATGGGGGTAATATTTATAATTACTTCACTGCCCTTTTACAGAACGGACTTTGTAAACTTTCTAAGTGCTATATAAACATAAGCTTATTGATAAACATAGTAGTAATAATAATTATTATTATTATAGGTAGCATTCAAGCTTTGCAAAGTGCTTTACAAATATATTATTTTAAACTTATAACAATCTTGAGAGGTAGATGCTATTATTATTCTCATTTTATGAATGAGGAAACAGACCCAAAGAGGGTCATAAAAAGGCAGGCATCTTCTTATTATATACAAAACAGAATACAAGGGCACCGTGACTACTTCCTCATCTCACTTGAATGATATAAAACCTCCTCTTCAAAGGAGACTGATAGCTACAGCCAGTAAGCTCTTACATTAAAACGCTAGCCAAGTTATCATTTATAAGACTGTTCTTTTTTTTTTTTTTTTTTGCTTCTTGGAGGGCAACTGGGGTTAAGTAACTTGCCCAAGGTCACACAGCTAGGTTTTTGTTTGTGTATGCATTAAGTGTCTGAGGCCGCATCGACCTCAGGTCCTTCTGACTCTGGGGCCTGACGCTCACTGCGCCACCTAGCTGCCCCCAAGACTGTTCTTTATGTTCTCCAAATTGCTAGATGGCATATTATGAGGAATGAAGTCTTAAGAGTTCCAGTCATGAAGGAAAATAGTATCTGGGAGAGCTAATGATACAGAATAATCATAAATTGTTAGTGTTATATGAAACTATGTGGAAACTTAGTTGTTCATAAAGATACAAATGTTATGACTTTATTTGCAAGTGTGCAAACATGAGATAATTTTCAAAGTGGAACATATAGTTCTTATCGGTGACAATTTAATTTATAAAATGGTACTATTAATGAATCATTCATTTCAGATGCAAATTACAAAGCTAATAGGTAATTATAATGACCAAGTTTAGCACTAGAGAAAATCTCTTCCTTCTTTGAAGGAAGGTAGAAGACTGAATGCAGTATGTAGCAGGCTAGTCTCAGACTTGACTGGTATTGGTTAGTTTTACTAAACTGCCTTTTTTTGTTTTTATTCTTTGTTAGACTGGATGGCTCAGTGAGTAGAAGAGGAGGGAGAGAGAATATAGGAAATAAAGCTGAAATGGAAACAAAAGATATCAATAAAATATATATTTTTAAAGTTACAAAGCTAAACACTTTATCAAACAAGAACAACTCGTGAGTATTTTTCCAAACTTATGTTTTCAACTGATTCCTTAAATTTGCATTCCTTAAAATTCTCTCCAATAAGGAGAGGTCGACTGAAAAGACAAATTTAGTATTACTATCTGTAGGCCTTTAGATATAAATTTTAAAAATATGTGCCTTTCATGCAAAATGCCTGATTACTACCTGTAGCCTGGAATGTCCAAAGTATCCAGGTTCCTTCTAAATATCACTATGTTAATGATGTACAGAGAGATGATGTATCAGGGAATGTCCACAAGTTATTCAGAACATGAATTCTTAGTAGATGTGCCATTGAGAGAAACACTAACCCAAGTTACATCCTCTAAAACACCAGTTGGGCACATCACTATATTGCCAACTGACACATCACTTTACTAAAGTGGAGAGCTTCACTTTGCATTTAATAGTCATCAGTGAGGCTCTTCTTGTATGATTCAACAATTTCATTAAGACTTCTTAATACATGGTTGGCAGCCACAAAAGTTATCCTGGTTCTCGCAAAATTGCACAGAACTTTCTATGATGTTAAAATGCAAATATTCCTTTGCTTCCTCCCTAAAGATCTATACTTGGCACCTTTAAAGATACATGAAACATAAGTTGAAAGTTGGGGTTGGTGGAAATTTCTTAGCCTAAGTTACTTTATGTTTTACAAAGACATTAAACAATCACATCCACTCAGAGATGGAAAAGGTCTTTGTCCAATCTAATTAAGCATGATGTAGCATGATGTAGTGAGGCATGTGCGACCTTGAATCACATGACCTTGGCTTAAAGTTCAGCTTTACTACCTAAGCATAAACGCAGGCTAGTCATTTAACTTCACTGGGCCTGGGCTAATCCACAGGTAAAACTTAAGGGACTGGACTAGACGACTTCTAAGGGGCCTTTTCTGTTCTAAATATGTTATTTTATGATGAAACTCCAAACCTAGTGCACCTCCATCCCACATTCTTGGGTTGTTGTTTTGGAGAGGGGAAGGTAGGACAATAGGGGTTAAGTAACTTGCCCAAGGTCACACAGCTAGGGGTGTGTGTGTGTGCGTGCGTGTGTGTGCGTGTGTGTGTCAAGTGTCTGAAGCGGGATCTGAACTCAGGTCCTCCTGACTCCAGGGCCAGTGCTCTATTCACCGTACCACCTAGCTGCCCCAAAAATGTCTCACTTTAAATAGCATCAAAATTAGACAATTCTCCAGCCAGAGTCTGACTGGTGAAGTGTCTAGAACTAGAGTCTAGTCTTATTTCCAGCAATATGGACATTATACTTCCTAGTGAGAGAGGCAGGGTGACAGTATGTAAAAAACACCTTTTCAGAAACCCAGAAGACTCCTACCTCAGAAATTTACTAGTTGTGTGACTGCAGACAAACTCAGAAGTTTGGTTTCCTCATGTGTAATGGGATAGGGGGTCTTAACATCTCTCTTTCATAATCATGGATTCAGAACTAGAAGGAACAGAAGAGGGTATCAAGTCCATCAAGTCAAGATGTCCTCAGATAAGAGAATTCAGATTTGTTAAATACGGACCCAAGATCACACGGGGAGGGAACAAATGGTAGAACCAGGGTTTAGATCACAAGGTCCTCTGACTCCAAAGTCAACTCTGCACTGCCCTATTCTGTGGGTGATTGTAAGAAGCTTGGCCAACCTTAATGTGTTAAATAAATGTGGCTTAGTAACTTATATGAAATAGCCTCCCTTTGCTTGGTCTATAAACTTGGGTGGTTTATCCTGAAGAGAAGATGTGACTCACTAAAGAGTTGGAGGGCCTTAGAGTCAGAAGGTTCAGAGTTCAAGTCCCTGAGCAAGTCCCTGAAATGTTTCTACTCAAAAGCAACTCTCTAAGACCATAAAATGAAGAAAAGCTGCTAATATGCATTGGCTCGAGGAGTTTCTTTGCTGCTTCTTAAATCACTAATCTCCTCCAAAAGAAAAAAAAACTATGAGTTTCTTAATAGGTCATAATGAACTCCCGGTCAATGAAAACCCTTAAGTGTTTTTCAAAAGAACTGCCATCAAACCAGGTTTACTTCATCCTGTTCTGAAAGAATTTATTAAACTTAAGGTGGGATTTACATTTATATTGGCTGAAGTTCATTTTGTTGCCTCTGGCCCATCATTCTAACTTATATGGTCATGTTAGGGGGTTTCCCCCCCTGGTATTCAATATTTTGGACATGCTTAACTATGAGGTATCTACAACAACTAGGATGTTTTCAACCAATAATACCTTAATAAAAATATCTGACACAATAAACCAGGACAGATTGGCAGCAACGCATTAAATCAACAATTTTAGGATATAATGATGCAACTAGCTGGGAATCTACCTAATTATACCACTGACCTACTGATATATCTCTATTTTGTTCACAGGAATATCATGAAACTTCATCAACTGCCTTGCTGAAATCTTCTATCTGCTAGTCTCCAAAAAGGAAAGTTATTTTGCCATGACTTATATTTCACAAACCCATGCTATAATTGTCCTAGTAGAAACTCCCTCCAGTGTTCCAGGTTATATGGAAATTTACTCCATAACAGTTAAGGTATTAAGGAATTGCCTAAAAAGCACATACAAGTTAGGAGTCACATAGCTAGGAAGTGCTGACAGCAGCATTTGAACTCATATTTTCATGATTCCAAACCCAATAATCTATCCACTAACTAGTACTACTACATTGCTTCAGACCATCACTCATTCTAACTTACCTCTCTGTAATTTGTGAAATTCATCTTTTCCCCCCATTTGAAAATATGAATAACTTTTGTCTGCCTCCAGCATTCCTGTATCTCTCCTACCTCCTTTATTCCAGCAATATTTTCATTTTTTCCCCAGAACCCTGGGATATTATTATCCTAATGTTTCTACAGTCACAGTTTCAAAGTAATTTTCTTTGGTGGGAGAGAAACAGAAAGAAAACATAAGAGCTGAATAGTTCTGCCTTCTCTCTGCGCCTATTGAGACAGGGAATCAAGTGAAATATGGCTGGCCTTGAGGTAGTGGGAGACTGAAGGAAGCACCAGGGAGTACAGCAGGCCCAGAACCAAGGCAGGAGTTTCTGAAGATTGACTCCCTAGTTCTATAACATATTGCTATTAAAGTCCACGAGAATTATCAATGTACTCCCTAAATTAAACACAGTATCTCTTTTGACTCAAGAAATCTCCTGCTTTTATATTTTCACACAGGCCAACTTCCATACCTTCAATGTATGGCTAGGCATGTATTTGAATTTGTAACATTTGATGTTATAATTTATATAAATTAGGGTTATCAGTTCCAGTCCAATGGAAATATGCAGTTGGAAATCAAATAATGTTAGCCTCCCTCCCCCTTAATATCTGCCTTCCAAATCCTAATATTCTTTCAAAGTTCAGCTCAGGTGCCACCTCCTCTGTGAAGGGTTCCCTAATCCCATCCCCTCCATAGGTTAGCTGTTTTCTGCCCTCAAATTACCTTGTATTTTCTTATCTGTGTAAATGTTATACTCCCCCAACCCTACTACTCCCACCCCCACCTCTAAGAGCAGGAACAATTTCATTTTTGGCTTTATAATCCCAGCTATACAAAGATGTTTAATAAATGTTTATTGAATTGATTACATTATGATTTATGTCTCACTGCAACTCTGTGGTGCAATGGATAGAGGTTGGATCTATAGTCTGGAAGCTCTGAATTAAAATCAATTAATCAACATTTATTAGGTGCCTATTATGTTCCAGGTAGTATGGGAGGCATTGGGAATCTGGCCTCCAACACTTACTGTGTAACCTTGAGCAAATCACTTACCCTTGTCTGCCTCAGCTTCCTCAAATATAAAATGAGGATGACAATATTAGCACCTACCTGATAGGGCTGTTGTGAGGATCAAATGAGACTATTTGTAGAGTGACTATCAAGTAGCAGGTGTTTAATAAATGCTTATTTCTCTGCCCTTCTTTGGTCATACATAGACTAATATGCATTCAGAGTTGACCCTCCAAGTCAACAGAAACGGGGGGGTGGGGCAAGGCAAGAAACACCTCTCTGGTAGACTTTGTATTTGTACTCATAACTTATCAAATCCCACTTGGGGCTGGACTCATGAAAAAAAGAACAAGACACTTGGATTTTTAAAAATTTTGCTCCAATTAAAGTTGGTTTTAACTTTTCTTTGATTATATTTCTTAGGTTTGAACAGGTAAGGATTTTACTTGGGTATTTTTGGAGGTATTCTGCACTAGCTGAAGAGTTTCCCCAGTTTATACTACCCTGGTTTTACCCTCTCAACTGAAATTCCAGCTTCTAACTGTAGTCTGAGGATCTGGGATCAAATTCCATCTCTGATAGTTGCTATGTGGCCCTGGGCAAGTCTCTTAACCTCTCTGAGCCTCAGTTTCCTCAACTGTCACATGAAGGGGTTGGACTAGATGATCATTAGAGGTGCCCTGTAGCTCTAAAAATCTGTGTGTCCAAGCCCAAACAAGTTCACATCACAGATCACAGGATTTTAAGATCTGGGACAACAGAGATAACCTAATTGCTCTCCCTGCCCCACCATTTTACAGATGTAGACACTGAAGCCCCAGAAGGTAAAATGACTTTCCCAATGCCAAAATTAATGGCAGAGTTGGCAGAGTCAATTAACTGACTCTGAGGCCAAGTGGCATTTTATTACAGTTCTTTATTTCCAGTCCTTCATAGAAATCCTGTAGTTTACAAACCTAAATTGATAGGTGATTCTGATGTCAATAAAGAATTTTTTTAGAGCATGAGCCAATATATTTCATCTATTCAAGTAAATTAGCCATTTGCTTTCTAACCACTAAACCTGAAAAGATAGCTCCATATGCAATTCATCTTTGGGATGTCTGCATCTTATCTTAAAACACTACACCTGTTTCTTATGGGAGCCAAAATATGAAGTTGTTATTATACAAAGATAGTCTAAGTTATCCAATTAACAAAGATACTGTGTGCCTCATGATATTAGTCTCTCACGTTTTAGAAATTATGTTTACTCTAGCACTGTAATAGCAGGCTAGATCAAATGATTTTTAGCCCATCAAATCTTAAACTACTTTTTACATAATAATTTACCTAAAAAAACAAATCTCATCCTCTTACTACAGTTATATATGAAATTCATGGCATCTTCTAGAGTTGAAGGTTCTATTTAACATTAAAATTGAGTGGAAAGCTACTTGGAAGTTAAGAAATCATGATTTTTATCACATGGTAAAAGACAAAATAAGACAGAAAGGAGAGGGGGAAGATAAACTGTCAAACAAAATTTTAATTTTAAGGGGAAAATTGGCTTGTATTTATTTATACTACATCTAAAACAAGGGGGAAAATGTTATGAGAAAACACAGATGTTCTTCTTGCTTTCTTGAGGAGTCTCTAATACCAACCACATTCCTTTAATTAAATATTGCATGTAACACAAGTAACAATTAGTCAGCAATGATAACATGTGGTATGGCAAAATTAAGGTCTACAGAATACCTTGAAATATTTTTCTATATTTCCAAGAGTAGCTAGTATTCCCAGAACTGGATCGAAGTTACATTACAACATTGACTATAGAAGAGGAGGAAGTAGAGAAAGAGAATGTGAGGCTAAATATAAAAAGCAGTAAAAGTTTATGTTATGTATTTTGCCCTTATTTCCCTAGGGATGTTCATGTCCCTACAGAAAACACAGGTTGAGTCAACCCAAACCAGCTAAATCTGCCATTCAAGATGGCTCACCATGGGAATCTAATAAGCAAGCAGTCCAAAAAGTTCCTCTCACATCTAAATTCAACAGAGAAGAGACATGACAGAAGTCAACACCAAATGGAAAAACGGGGTGGGGATAAGAGGGAGGACACTACTCCTTAGTATATACATAAGGATGAAATGTTTATATTTCACTGGCTGTAAGATCCTAAGAAATAGTATGCTTTTTCCAATGTACTGATTTGAATTTAGCATTAAACTGAACCAATGTGCTAAAGCAGTAGTGTCAAAGGCAAAAAGAAAAGGATCCCTGCAGGCTGCATATTGACTTAGAAAACCACAAATTATCATTATCTCTGCCATACTGTATTTTTACTTATTTTGTTAAACATTTTCCAAAGATATTTTAATCTGACTTGGGGAAACTTTGTAGGTAGGCTGTGAGCACACCACTTCTAAACAAACTAGGCATAGAGAAAAGGCCAAGAAAGCAGAATCCAGAGTTGTTAAAAGAAAGAAAAAAAACCATTTACTGTAATTCACCTCGAGAAAGAGACTTTGTTCCTGAGTACTCTATACACTACCTTGGTATGGGAAACATACATCAAAAAACCTTCTTGACTAAGCCTGAGCTTGGGGCTTCAACAAATACCAAACATACACCACATTATAAAATACTGATGCTATAGAAGATTGTAAACTGTAGCTTTAAATAAAAGCTACATTAAGTAACGCATAATTAAGTAGGATCACATAAATGAAGGATTTCAACAATATACACAAAGCCCTATGCTGAGATCTGTGGTAGAAGCAAAGAAGCGTGAGACACAGTCTCTGCTCTCTCCTGAGAGGGCATACCTGGCAAACAAGTTGGCCAATTCCAACCTAGCTATCTTTTCCAGCCTTACCTCATACTAGTTCTGTTGTTACCCAAACTCTAGCTAAACAAGATTGTTTGCCTTTCCCTGTATCAGGCCCTCAATGTCCTATCTCCCTGATTTTGTTTATGCTTACCTACTCGTGCCCTCCTCTCCCACTGCCACCTGTTACCATCCTACCTGTCTCTTGATGGCCCAGCCCAAACACCAGCTAATCTAGCCAGAAGGACTCTCTCCTTCCCCTGAAGCAGTAGGGCTCACAAATCAAGTGCTACTTTGTATTTTATTGATGAATGCCACCTTTGTTTCTTCCTAGATGCACCTGGCATGTTGGCTTACAGATGTCAAAACTCAAATATTTGTTGAATTAAAATAAGCTTATACTAACACCTGAAAATGAACAAAAGGCAGTGTGTGTATATGACTATACATACATATATACATGTGTATGTGTGTGTGTATGTGTATGTATCAATCAGTGTAATGTAGTGGATTAAGAGTTTAGAGAGCTGGTTTCAGAAACAAGAAGGCCTGGGTTTAAGCGTTACCTCTAACACATTCTGACTGTGACCCTGGGAAAGTCACTTAATCAAACTAAATTATAGAGAAGGTACTGACTTGCATCGATGTAGGGAGCTTCATCCCCTAGGATTTCCTGATACCAATGAAATCACAGGTCTGGCAGATGGAGCTTTGACAAAACCAGCTATTTTGTTAATATAAGAAGCTCCCCCAAATCTCCCTCTACCAATGTATATGTGCAATTTATAGTCTTAGGCTATGCTGGGGGCACCAATAGACCAATAGCTCACGTAAAAGGTTTGCAAAGTACTTTATAACCATTATCTTCATTTTATCAACACAACTCTTGGAGATAAATGTTATTATTATTCCCATTACACAGATGAGGAAACTAAAGCAGCAGAAGTGAAGTGACTTGCCCAGGATCATGCACCTAGTAAATGTGCTAGATTTGAACTCAAGGATACTTGATTCTAGGTTTAGAGCTCTATCCAAAACACCATATGGCTGTTTCCTGAGAGGGAAGACTCAAAATGACTCAGGTTTTGCTGCCGGGTGACTCAAAGAATTGATTCCATCACTGATGGAAATAAAGAAGTAGAGCTAGTATTAGGAGAAAAATAAGGAATGCTATTTTAGAAACACTGACACTGGGGGAGAGAGAATTGAACACACACATGGAAATGTCCAGTAAGCAGCTTATTGGTGACTAGGAATATAAATCTAGGAGTCATTTGCATTCATCCATTTATTCAATGAGCAACTACTATGTATGGTAATATTGGAGACCTACAGCACAATTAAGACTTGTTCCCTACCCTAGAAATGTAGACTACAATACAATGCAGTATGTGCAAAGAGCTTTAGGAATTCAGAAGAGGCCACCATTTCAAACTGGGTTCACTGGAAGACAGAAGATTACAAAGCTGAGAGTCACAGGATTGCAATTTAAATTCTGCATCAGCTTCCTTATCTGTAAAGAGAGACAACTAAACTAAACAGCCTCTAAAATCTCTTCCAGCTCTAACTTCTATGTTTTAGAGTCAGAATATTATAAAGAACATTTAGATCTAGCCCCTTCAGAAGTGACTGATCCTAAGTCACACAGTTACAAAGTCACAAAGTTACCCTAAGTAACAGAACCAGAATTTGAACCCAAGTCCTATGAATTTAAATCCAGTGCTATTTTCCACTACATCATGCTGAAAATCAGAAAAGTCTTTTTGAAAGAGGCCACATTTAACATGGGCCATCAAGGATGGCTAAGAGTTCAAGAGGCAAGTATGGGTGTGGGGGGCCTCCAGGAGAAGAAAATGGATGTAGAGCAAAGATCAGTAACCTATGCCCATATGCCAAAGATATCCTACAGGCCAGTCATTGATATCTCTTATGCACACTCCCATCTACCCATGAAAACCTGACCATTAGTATCTGCCTTTTTTTTTCCTCCCTTACTCCCTCCACATTCAGAGAAAAGATAATCAATGACCTCTTTCTGCTCTGTACTATCATATCGTAATGTCTTATCCTCTGCACTCTCCCCTCCCTGGCTGGGCAGGCTAGCAGGAAAGAGGTTGAAGTCTAGACATACTTCTTTTGAAAGGTTATTGATCCCTAGCAAAGAACTAGAAAACACAAGGTGAGATACTGAACCTTTAAGATTGGGGGGAGGAGTAAAGGAATTAGGAAAAAAAGTCAGTCAATGAACATTTATTAAGTGTTGCCAAGGCACCGTGTTAAGCACTAGAGATACAAAGAAAGGCAAAATAAACTCCCTATCCTTGAGGAACTCACAGTATAATGAAGGATACAACCAAATAATAAGCAAGCTATATACAAGATAAAAAAGAAATAATCAACAGAAGGCACTAGAATTAAGGGGGATCAGGAAAGGTTTCCTATAGAAGGTGGGATTTTAGCAACTTCAAAGAATTCAGGGAAGCTGGGAAGTGGAAATGAAGGAGAGCATCCTAGGCATTCTAGGCATGGAGTACAGCCCAAGAAAATCAGGAGAATCAGTGAGACTAGGGATATATTATCTAAACAAGACTATATCATCAGAGAAAAAAGAAGAAAACAACAGGCAATTGAGTCATTACAAAAACACCAAATTTAGATTCATCAACAGTACCTTTTAATATTATTTGAATTCTTAAAAGCTAAGGATTAACATTTAAGAGTAATGACCAAAGATATACTATATTACTTTCACAAGAATGAATGTAAGTGAAAATAAAGGAAAAAAAGAAATGAGCATGTTTTTAAAGCAAACTACTATGTGTCAAGTACTTTAAAATATTATTTAATGTGATTCTCACAACCCTTAAAAGTAGGTTCTATTATTATCCTCTTTTTACAATTGGGGAAACTGAGCAAGAGAGGTTAAGTGACTTGCCCAGAGTCGTACTGCTAGTGCCTGAGGTTGAATTTGAACTCAATTCTTGAAATACTCTCAGCCTACTGCGTTTCCTAGCTTCCTTTAACAACCAACTAAAATCCTACCTTCTATAGGAAGCTTATCCCAACTTCTCTTAATTCTAGTGCAGTTGCTTTGTTAGTTATTTCCCATTTATCCTGTATATAGCCAGTATATATTTGCTTGCTGTATTCCTCATTAGATTGTGAGCTCCTCGAGGGCTAGCTCTGTCATTTGCCTCTTTGTATTTCTAGGTCTTAGCATAAAGCCTACCACATGGTTGGTATTTAATAAATGTTTACTGACTTGATTTTTTTTATTTCTGCCTCTAGGCCTAGCCATTTAGTGACCTCTGGCTAGGAAAGCACTAAACAAATATTAAGTAATGTTTTTAACGGGGAATTTGTTTGCTTTTCTTTTTCCAATGGAGACTGAGATATGGGAGGAAGAGGAGGTGAATTTTCACTAATTTAAAAAATAAAAAATTAAGCTACAGGAGAAAATATGGACTTTTGAAATAAAGTACTTCCAAGTATTCCTGATAAAAATACTAGAGTCGAATAGAAACTTTGAAATTTATGTAGTAGAGATTTTTGGTTTCACATCTAATTCCTTTTTTTCTGTTCCACTTAGTATATGGTAATGTTAATTTTGTGGCAGTGTTTCTTGCCTTTTTTTTTTTTTGGAGGGCAATTGGGGTTAAGTAACTTGCCCAAGGTCACACAGCTAGGTTTTTTTGTTTGTGTGTGTTAAGTGTCTGAGGCCAGATCTGAACTCAGGTCCTTCTGACTCCAGGGCCAGCACTCTACTCACTGCGCCACCTAGCCGCCCCAGTGGCAGTGTTTCTTAAGTTCAGAAAAATTAAAAAATTTAAAAAACAGGGCAGCTAGGTGGTGCAATGAGTAAAAGGGCTAGCCCTGGAGTTGGGACGACCTGGGATTGGATCTGGACTCAGAAAATGAGCACCCACACATAAATAATGACTAGCCGTGTAACCTTGAGCAAGTTACTTAATCCCAACTGTTTAAAAAAAAATTTAAAAAACAAATATAAGTAATGTGATAGTTACCTGATAAATCAAAACAGGTACCTAAAATAGGATCCAAGCAACTGGACAATCAATTGGGTTGGCAAAAGGCATCGTGGGGTACACAGGAATAACCCCAACACTGGGAAGATAGTCTGTGATCCTGGAGAAGCTACAGAAGTTCTCTGCAGTTTCCAACTGATTTTTGAGATCAAGCAACTTTGAATAGACGAATATGGCCTGAGACCAAGATACTCACTTTTACTTAAGGCTACTCTGGCTGCTGAGGTCAAAGAAAGCCTACTCAGTGAACTGGAAAAGTGGCCACAATTACTGAAGGTATAGATGAGGCCAGCACCAAGGAAGTTCCTTCCTGAGATATCATCTCTTGTGGCCTAGTGCAGTAGATGAAGTTTGCCATCTCTCCCTTTCTCAGTTCTAGATAGGAAGCTGGCAAAAGGTAATGGAGAAAAAGTGGGGTCAGAAAGATGGACTGGAGTAGCAAATAAGTGAGTTTGGCAAAAGTGCTTTCCTTTAAAAGAAAAAAAAAGTTTCATTAATAAGACCCTGAGGCCTTGGTTAGCCATCCTGTAGATTTTCTAATTGTGACCTTTGACAATTCACTTTACTTCCTTATTACTTATTTCAAAACACTTTACTAAATTTCTGGAAAGTAGGAATTTTTGGGACTCACAAGTGAAGAATAAGAAGTCAAGAGAACCGTCAAAGGTCATGGATTAGAGAATCTACAAATTCCCTTCCTCCTTTAGGATCAGAGATGCAGGGTTGGAAGGTACCTTAGAGGCCATTTAGTCCACTATCTAACCTTTCAAGAAAATGAGGAAGACCCAAAGACATCCAAAAAAAGGGATAAGGACCTATTTGTACAGAAATATTTATAGCATGCTTTTTTTTGTGGTGGCTAAGAAGTGGAAATCAAAGGGATGCCCATTTGGGGAATTGTTAAATAAGCTGTGGTATATGACTGTAAAGGATTATTGTGCTTTAAGAAAAGACAAGCAGAATGATTTCAGTAAACCTGGAAAGATTTACATGAACTGATTCATAGTGAACAGAACCAGGAGAACATTATACACAGTAACAATAACACCTTAGATGAAGAACTGTGACTTAGCCATTCTCAGCAATACAATGATCCAAGACAATCCCAAGGGGCTAATGATGATACATACTATGCCTCCTGAGAAAAGAACTGATACTGATTGAACACAGCCTGAAGCACACTATTTTTCACTTTATTTCTTTCTTTCATCTTTTCTTTTATTGGGGTCTTCTTGTACAAAATGACTAATATGGAAATGTTTTACATAAGTGCACATGTATAACCTATATCTGATTGCTTACTGTCTCAGTAAGTGTGAAGGGGAGGAACTTGAGGGAGAGATAGATTTTGGAACAAAAAATTTAAATAAAAATGTTTTAAAATTGGGGGAGGGGAGCAAATGTTATCTCCATGAAAAAAAAGAAACAAAATAAGAGTGAAATTATTTTTTCCAAGGCCACAATAGGTAGCAGATAGAAGAGCCTGGATTCAAACCTAGATCTCCTTTCAAAATCGTAAGTCTTTCCATTGCATCACGAGCCTGGTCTGAAAGGTCATCAGCTGGCCAACCTCATAACATTTTAAGTGTTACTTTGTCACAAAGATATTCTTCCTAGAACATGCAGGCTCTATGAAAAGGGGACACTCAGTTAGGTCTGTTAAACTTCACACCCTAGTTCAAAAGTACTTTGTAACTACTATTTTTCTCATTCCTAGAAGCTTGGAAAGAGAAGCAGATAATATCTTAACAGCCTTTTTAGGAAAGAAAATTGACGGGCAATAGCAAGGTCGGAGGTGGGAGATCAAAAAATAAAGTCCTTGATGAGTGTGCCCCTTGCAGAACCCTGCCCCTTCCATAGTTTTAGAGAAAACTAAAGGACTTTAAAAGAATAACTTTGTGGTTGTAAAAACAGGACTCCAGCCTCCTCCAGACCTCCCTTAGCCCCAAAATTTAAGGAACCGAGAGTCCGGGCGGAAATGCATATTCAAGACGTAGGTTCCCCTAGGTTTCTCCTGCTTTGTCAGACCAGGGCACAAACAAGACCCGAAAGCGGCTACAACGCCCCAGCTTGGACTCAGGCGGCCACTCTCCAGCCGGGCTGGACAGCCAGGTGGGCGGGACGGGGCGGGTCTCCCGGAAGAAGGGAGGGCGAGTTCTACCCCCAAGGCTGCGGCACATTCGAAGGAACAGTAGGGCGTGCCCGGGATTGGAGGGGGGGGAGTGGCCTGGACACTAGGCTAAGAAAAGAAAGGGACAAACCGGACAAGGTGTCCTGACAAGATCACCTCCACTCCTCTGCCCACGTGATGCTCTCCCCTCGACCTTGTGGGTCACAGGAGAGAAGGCAGCAACTGGTTCCCTCACATCCGCCCGCCGAAGTAACCCCTCCCCATTATCCCAGGCGACCAATAAGAAGCCTCGCCGCGCCCGCGCGGGACCGCAGCGCGCGCCGGCAGCCGCCAATCTTCTCCCGCAAACCGCGCCGGCCTCGCCCATTGGCTCCAGTGATAGTCTCTCAGAATTCTCCCATCCCCACCCGTCTCCCCTCCGCCTCATCCTGGTTCTGACTCTCCTCCCTACCCCGTTCTCTCTTCCCCCCCCCTCAGTTCTAATTCCCCCCTCCCCCTCCAGCCGGCAGGCCAAGTCACCCGAGCGGCGGCTGCAAGGACACGATGTCCGTGCTTCTAGCTTGTGGCTGTCCTGCCCCTGTAACCCACGGGGCAAAAGCCGAGTCCAGACCCCAGCGCCAGTCCTTGGCAAACAGAAAAAGCAGAGGAGTTACCTGTCTCCGACTCCGGCTCCACCCGGGAATGAGGTACCGACTCCCCCACTCTAGGCAACACCAGTACCTTCGCCCCGCCCCCTCCCGCCCCAGCGTGTCACGTCACCACGTAGCCTATCCCTCACCCTCTGAGCCCGGAGAAGAAGCACCGCCCCTGGGCTCTCAATTTACCACCTCCTCTCGTTCACCCACTTGTCCCACCCCCGAGTTCTAGACTCCCGGGGCGTGAAACCGGATAGCTATCTCTCAGTAGGGCCTTCCTCCCCTGGGCCCGTAGTTGATTGTGAGGCCTAACCCGGGGCGCACCCTCTAGGGACGGAGACGACTCTGCCTGGGTTGTGACGTCACAGTGTTCAGCGCCTCTGCAACGTCTGGGGCCAATGGAATGTTGTGACAGTAGAAGGGCGCGCGTGCTAGACTCGGTGCAACCCCTGGAGCGCAGCAGGGAGAAGGTGGTAGAAAAGATGGGGCGAACTAGGGAGGCAACTGGGGTCCCCGCCCACACGTGGGTTCTCAACTCTTTCCGCATGGGTCATACGGCGCTTAGTCATAGTTGTTAGTGCATGGCCCTGCCCTGCCAGGTTGGGTCCTATTTAGAAGTTGACAGCAAGGGCTGGAACCCCATTTGAGATGGAATGATTCCTTAGTCAGTTAAATTCAGTACTGCAGGCATTTATCAGTCGCTTGATTGCATTAGTGAAACATTAATTTTTTTCGTGAGATAATAGGAATAAGTACATATAGGTTAAAGAGCATCCACCTCTTTAACATGGGCATTCTGAAGGTTTTTTTTTTAATATGACATATATTATTTCAATATAACTGCTTTCCTTTGTAATTCTTTGTATTTTACTTGATACATTTAAAAACATTGTTCAGAGGTCTGTCTATAGGCTTTGCTATAATGTCAAAGGGATCCAATGACATAAACAGTTAAGAACAATTGTTATAGAGGTGTCCTGGTATAGTGGCTAGACAGCTGGAAGTCTTGGATTCAGATTATTCTTGGGGTACTCACTAGTTGTGTGACTCTAGGTCATTTAACTTGTTTGTGCTAGGTTAAACAACAACAACAACAAAAAAAACTTTTTGTTGTTCAGTTGTGTCCAACTCTTCCTAACCTCATTTGGGGTTTTCTTGGCAAAGTTACTGAAGTGGTTTACTATTTCCTTCCAGAGCTCATTTTACAGATAAGGAAACTGAGGAAAACAAGGTTAAGTGACTTAATAGATCTAGTAAGTATCTGAGGTCAAATTTGAACTCAGGTCTTCCTGACTTGCACTCTAGCCGCTGTGACACTTAGCTGCTCTGAGGGGAAAAATAGCCAAGGAAGAATATTGTCTGACAGGGAAGCATTATGTATATTTCGAATCATAAGCTACACCCTCTACACAAAACCTTAATAACTCTAGTCAGTATTATAGACTATAGTCAATCAACATTCATTAAGTTACTACTATATGCTAGACACTGTGCTAAACTCTGGGGGGTACAAATACAAAAAGACAGTTACTGCTCTCAAAAGAGCTTACAGTCTAATGAGGAAGACAATACAAAAAAGTTGAATGGGGGTTGGGAGGGAAAAGTGAAAGAAGCCCCAAATGAGTGCAGCTGGAGAAGCCAAAGAAGCTGGAAATGAGTGCAGTCAAAAAAATTCCAAAGATTCATAGAGTATTAGAGGTTGAAAAGATTTTAAAGGTCTTTTGTTTAACCCTCATATTTTGTTAATGAGGAACTGAATATCTGAGGCTTGAAGGAGTAGAAGTAGAGACAGCAGACTGGAAACTGGTAGAAGGAAATCAAAGATGAGTGCACAGAAAAGAGGGACTAGAGTAGCATATAGGTTAGTTGGACAATTTTTTTTTAAGACTCAGAAAATCGTAACTTTGCTTTTAAAAAACTTAATTGGAATACAAATAAGCACAAGCAGATAAACAACAGACAGAATTTTATTTCAGATCTCCTCAAGACCAGCCCCTCTCTTTCCAGCCACTATAATTAGCTTAATTATATATTTTGGCAGCTGTGTTGCCTTATACTAAAAAGAGACCTGTTTCATCCGTGTAAAGATCTATGTTCATGTTAAGATCTGAAATCAAAAGACAAGGCTTCAAATTCCAACTGTACTATTTATTTGTGTGACCTTGGGGAGGTCAATTAATCTCTCTGGGCCTCAATGCCATCTGAAAAATTACTAGATTAATTCATTTAAGAGAGATATATTACCCAGCTACTACGTGCTAGGTTTGGGAGACAGAAGGAAAAAGAAGGAAAGAAAGATTGTCCTCTAGGAGCTCACATTCAGCTGGGAGTGAATAACATCAACCCAGAAAAATAAAAACAAAAGAATTTAATAAACAATTAGAGTGATTAGGGTACTAGTAACTAGTAGAAAGAGGTATGCTGATAAATGTTTATCAACTTGCTCTCCAAAAGGTCTTATTATCATTATTAACATTTTCTCCTTAGCTTTCTTAAGTCTAAACAATCAACAAAATAATAAATTAAAGGTCTGATTTGTAGAATTTGCTGACTGAAAATTTAACTGACTCTTTTATCAGTCTGGCTCCTGGAAGGGGAATGAGGAATATTTAGGTGACCTCTGAGGTCCCTTTGCCACTCTTAATATACAGTCCTGTTTTTTTCTAATTGTTTCTAATGAGTTTGTCTACCAGAAAGTTCCTTAAGGGCCTATGAGACTTCCTCTCATTTTTATGTATGACCCCACCCCTACAAAAAAAGATAAAAGCAAAGACATGGTGTTTTACTATCTTATGAAAGAATCACTGAGACTCCTGAAGAATTACTAAGAAGCATTTTAAAGACCATTCAACTATGTACTTATTTTTATAAATGAGGAAAGTATGGCCCAGGGAAGTCCCAGAGTCATACTGGTTGTAATTCCCCTGGGGCCAATAGCATAGCACCTTAGTTCCTAGATCATATTTGCAAGATATAGATAAACATTCACTGAGCCTGAGCATTCATTAAATTTTTGTGCCTCAGGCAACTCTATAGCACTTAACTAATAAGTCACAGATGAATAATTGTCCTACACTGTACCATTTGAAGTCTCTAGATGCTCAAATCTAGAGAACCCACTCCAAATTTTTACATGGTCTATTTGTGCCTGACCTGTGTAGAACATTCTGAGCTCGTATTGGTCTGATCAGCCACATTGTAACTTGACTCTAACATAGTGATGTCATTTTAGTCTTCTTTGAGAATGAAGGAGAACCAACTAATCAACCACTTGAAGTCTAGAACATTAAAAACATTAAAAGAGCAAAAGAATGTTTTATGTTTGCATATTGCTTCATAGTTTTCAAAAGGCTTTCACATTCTTATTTGATCCTCAATAACCTTTTGAAGTAGGTGGTTGCATCAGTCTATTAAAGTTGATGACACTATTCATTACTATCCAACTCTCCTTATTTAGACTGTATGTACCGACAAACTTTTTTTTTTTGACTGTTTTCCAATTAGACTTTCTGACTGGAAAGGAGAGGCGTTGGCCAGCCATACTTTGGTCCATTCATTAGTTATATTTCTTCATTATACATTAATATATGAGCATTTTAGCTTCATTAGTCAAATCTCTTGAGTTGTTAGTATGTATTGGTCCTCCATTACTTGGTTAGCCCTTAAATGAAGGAATAAAATGGAGTTTCTATCGCTGCCAATCTGAGGACCAGTCTTTGGACCTTTGAGATCTCCACTGAAGTGCAGAAAGATAACTCAAGAGGCTCTGTCTGAAACAGCCTATAATGGTACTCTTGTACCATCTTAAACTACAACTCCTACAAAGAACTACAAAGAATGGGAGATGACTTTGACATATCATTACCCACTTCTCCCTGTTGGTTATTTTCATATGACTTTTACTCATAATTCCACTACAAACTATTGTGAACTTAGACCAGAGAAAAAATATCTTAAAAGTTTAAAGGGATGAGCGGTGTGGTCAGAGTAACAAGCGTCTAAATCACTTTAGAGGCATCAGAAGAATTGAGTGTGCTTCTGGTGCTTAAAGCAGAGTGTGACTTGAACATCAGCCACTTTCCCCCAAGGCTTCTTCATGATGTTAGAGCACTATATTGGGATGATGTTTTAGCAAAAAAAAAATATATATATATATATATATATATATGTTGAGCATAAGAAGACAGTGAAACCAGTTCAGTATTGAGTCGTTTGCCAAAAAAATTTTGTTCTGGCCAGTACAGTAGGATCTTGCAATATTAGGAGAAAGCCTAAAGTGGAACCTTCCATTTCTAGCACTCTAATGAAGAGAAAAATCTGTATCTTATTTTTTATTGTTGAACAAACTGGGTAATTACATTTTTATAAAATTCCAAGTTAAATGAGCAGTATTTTTCAGGTATATTGTTATAGTTTTAAGAATAAAAACATTTATAAATTTTGTAGTCACTTAAAATGTGATTACAAATCTAAAGAAAACTTTGACTCAGTGTTGGATAAAAATATTTTTGTTAAACTCTAACATTATGAATGTCTTTCCTCACTTCAATAATAGTTTGTTGTTTTTTTTAATTTAAAAAGTGGATTTTATTACCATGGGACTGTCAGGGTACATGCCCAAATCAGACAGTGCTTTGGCACAGACATTGTGTAGGTTTTATAGAGGTTCCATAGCCAGGTTACATAAGCTGAAATTACAGTGCACTACAGTGATTGGTCAGTGTACATTTGAATTTCCCACTGGCTCGAACCCTTGGCTGGGACTCCTGCCCACAGATCAATCAAAGGAAAGGAAGGAGTGGGGGTCATGCTTGTTTACAGATCAATTAAGGGAGAGGAAGGTGGAGTTCTCTGCTTTATGAATCCATGAAGGAAAAGGAAGGTTGAGTTGCCTACTTTACAAATCAATGAAGGGAAGGGCAAAGTGGAGTAGTGTCCAACATTCCCTACTCTTCCTTATAGGTATGTCAAACCTTTGACATGGCTGGGGTCACATCTAGATTGCCCAATTCTGTTCCTAAAGGATGGTGGGGGGGAGGGTCCCTGATAATTAACTTTAATGGAGTTAACACAGGATTTGACAAATTGTAGAAAGCAATTAATGAGATAGGGTCCTACAATTAGGGCTATGATCAGGAGGAGGAGAGTTAATACCAATACTAATACCAAGGCTGGTATCAATTTAGTGAGTTAGGGGGATGTTCCAGGGGAACAGGGATTGATACCCATTCTCAGAATTTTCCAGCTTCCTTTGTCTATTAGCAATATTCTGGCTTACTGTAAGGGTTATGGGATTTAAAGATTTTCCATGCCCCATTGGACTTGCTGACATAGCAGGAAGGGGAGGGGCAAGAGGAAGCAGAAGAAGAGTTAGAGTTCAGTTGGGGACTGTTGGTGGCCACCAGCAACAGCAGTAACTGCCGAGGTAGAGGTGGAGGCCCAAATCTCTTTTTGGGCCAGCCAGAATTTCTGCTAAGGACTCTTGTTGGGGGCTGCCGGGAACTGGAACTGCGGGGGGCCGGAGCTGTTGTGAGCACGCTTCCTGGACGCTGAGCAGTTGCTGAGAGTCGGGAGAGAAGGACCTTTGCCTGAAGTAGCCTGTTCTGTTTTGAAGGCTTAAGAATGTGGTTGTTTACTAGGTTAACTACTTGTGCCAATTTCATAACTATCCTGATGGCTTTGACTTTCTGGTTTTGGGACTCGGTTATTTGGTATTTTAATAAATTCTCTGGCTTTATCCCCCATATAGAGAGACTGATATATTTTGTGATTAATAACCACATAAGCCTATTTATAATTACCATAGGCATAGTGAATATTGCATTGTTAATACATTTGGCGACGAGGATGGGATCACAAAATATCAGGCCTCTATTTGGAAGCAGGGAGGCTTTAGAGGGAGAAATGGCTATCCCAGGATGGGAGGATTTGCCTTATTCCTCTCTAGCCAGAGAATGGGCCAAAAGTACAGCGCCCTGTGAAAACTGGGAACCAAGACTAAAAGAGGGAGAATCTGGAGATTTGGAAAGATGTTTGCAAGGAATACCCACAGAACCAGGCAAAGAGTTGGCAGGAGTGTGCAGGAGAGGCTGGGTCCTGCTAACAAGTTATCGCCTCATGTGTAAAAGTAGGGATAAGCTGCTGGAGGAAAGAGCTCAGATGGCTAGGGAGTTGGCTGGTTTGCTTGAGGAGTCTTCTGTGTCACAGCATTCAGAAGAGCAAACCGGAGGGACTCAGGTGGTCCAGGAAAAAGCTACTGTTCATGTAGCTAAAAGGAAGCAAACACCTAGCAGAAGAAATGTGCATGCAGCTTTTGTACAGGCTGGGCAGAGTTGCCTAGACAGCTGCCAGGAGAATGTGTGTGTGGAGAATGCAACAAGGTTAGATGAGGAGTCTTCTAACATAGAAGTTCTCCCCATACGAAAAAGAAGACAGGAGAAGTGCCAGGGCCAAACAGAGTCCAAGGAGATAATTGAGGATTTCACTCAACAGGAGATTACTGACATATTGAGTAGATTCACCCAAAGAATGGGAGAGTCTTTAGTGTCTTGGATAGTAAGAATCACTGATGAAGGCGCTGGAGGAATAACACTGGACAGTGAGGATTGCTTAAAATTCATAAGTATCAGTCAGAATCCTTTTGTCCACCAAGCTTTTAGGGACTACCATGTGGGAGGAGGCCTCAGAAAAACTACTCTGTTAGCTTTAGTTGCACAGGCATGCAGAAAGCAATATCCTACTGTCTCTATGTGGCCTAGTGGAGACAGACCCTGGTACTCACTTAGAGATTGTATGAGGAAGCTAAAGGAAGAGGTAATGAAAACTACCATCATGGTTGGAGATGCAAATGCATATTATGAAACCCCCCTAGGAGTTCCTCATAGAAATATCATAGTGAAGACTGCTCCTCCTGCTTATAAGCACTTAATTCTGACTTTATTAATTGGAGAAATAGGGCACCCTTTTTCAGAGGTGCTGGATAAGATTTCACAATTAAGTGACCTAGGGGAATGGGGACAAGATAAATTGCCTAGAGAGAGAAGAGTAAATAGCCAGAGGATTCAGAGACAAAATAGACCAACTAGAAGGGAACTGTTTTTTTGCTCTATTGAGAGCAGGGGTGGACTTTAGAAGAATAGATGGTATTCCAATTGAAGAGCTGCATAAGCTGTACCAAGAAAAGGTACTTAACATTAGAATGAATAGGGAAGCAAGAACCACCTCTGCAGGTACTCCTGAATCTGAATCTCTGTATCTAATTTTGCCCCACCTTCAGGGAGAATAGGAAATAGGCCAGGCCCCAGTCCAGATTAAAGAAATATACAGAGGAACTGAAGGATTTGGTTCTACTGATAGAATAAAATCGGGAGCTAAAAGTATGGGTAAAAAGGAAGCCAGATGATATTCCAAAGGCTGCAGAGATTATAGCACATGGGAGGGATAACACTGTAACTATTGTTTATTCCGGAGAAGATGATTACAAAATTGTACCCTTAACTCATATATTCTACCGTGAGTGAGGCTACAGTAGTCTGGTTATTTTCTCTTTGCTTTTTCTTGGCTTTTTGTCTGTTTACCTTGTTTGCTAGATTTGTTTCCACGGGCTTGGTACCCTCCACCTATAGATGCCCGATAGCTTAAGCTGGATGTCACCCCCTGTCTGCAACTGTGATGTGTCACCCTTGGACTTGGCATCAAGCACATTAAGAACTGACCTCTCAAATGGGACCCCTTGGGACAGGGACAGCTCTACATCCGATTTCAGCAGCAAGTAGCCATGGAAGAAGAGATCTTCGCCCTTTACCCCAAGATTTCGGGGCCCCATTTGTTCGGGGGAGGAATGATGGGGAGCTTGTGCTCAAACCCCACCCTGAAATATTGTTTTCTGTTTTCTGTGTTTATTGTGTGCTATCTTTGTTATATTGTTGTAAAATTCTGTTGACACCAGTTATTCCTAATATACTTTTGCCAAGTAAGGGACATGAAAGATCTTGGGGCCGAATGTAAGGGTTATGGGATTTAAAGATCTTCCATGCCCCATTGGACTTGCTGACATAGCAGGAAGGGGAGGGGCAAGAGGAAGTGGAAGAAGAGTTAGAGTTCAGTTGGGGACTGTTGGTGGCCACAGCAACAGCAGTAACTGCCGAGGTAGAAGTGGAGGCCCAAATCTCTTTTTGGGCCAGCCAGAATTTCTGCTAAGGACTCTTGTTGGGGGCTGCCGGGAACTGGAACTGCGGGGGGCCGGAGCTGTTGTGAGCACGCTTCCTGGACGCTGAGCAGTTGCTGAGAGTTGGGAGAGAAGGACCTTTGCCTGAAGTAGCCTGTTCTGTTTTGAAGGCTTAAGAATGTGGTTGTTTACTAGGTTAACTACTTGTGCCAATTTCATAACTATCCTGATGGCTTTGACTTTCTGGTTTTGGGACTCAGTTATTTGGTATTTTAATAAATTCTCTGGCTTTATCCCCCATATAGAGAGACTGATATATTTTGTGATTAATAACCACATAAGCCTATTTATAATTGCCATAGGCATAGTGAATATTGCATTGTTAATACACTACCAACTTCAGACTCTCCCTCTCCACTCCAGAGTTGTTTGCATAGAAGCAACAAGCCTCACCAAGGACTGCACACAGGCCACCCTGTTTAAGAAAGTCAAGGCCTCTGCAGTTCTGAAGAACCACCTCTGCCAGAGAGTCCACCTATCTTTCCAGGGCTGAGATGGACTGCTCTATGTGGGAGAGGTCAATATTTATCTGTGTACTTAAGGCCTGATAGTTGGCCTCCCCCTTAATCAAGGTTGCCATCCCAGTCACTGCAGAACCCACAAGGCCCAAGCCCACAGAGATGGGAGTGAGGCGTGGTACTGCCTGCCTTAGGTGGTGTCTCAGTTGCCCTTCTGGGACAAGTAATGCCAACCTTGTTCACCTGGGAGAAGGGTGACCCGGGGAATTATGGCCACTAGGATACACAGGGGGCCCTCAGTGTCTTGATGTCTGAGGAACACTGTAACAGAGACACACTGGGTAAGGCCATTGTGGCATGCCCACAAGGCTCCTAGAGGGGCAGGGAAGTAGTCTGAGCTAGAGACCTGAATCTCGTGGATTTGCCCACAACTTGAGCTATACTGAGAGCTGAATAAAGGAGTGCTGGATGATATGAGGCAGAAACCTGTTCCCTGTACATCCCGAGGGAGAGCCTCAGGGGGTCCCAATCACAATTCTCTGTGTTGGAAATAGGGGTGACTGAGGCATTTAGTGCCACCCCTACATAGTAAGGAGGCTGGGGTTCAACACAAATCCAGAAATCTTTTCCAAACATGTGGTTAGAGCTGTTAAGTGTTTTATGAACAGCTGACAGAAGGGCAATTAAGGGGACCTGATGATTTCAAGATTCCTGAATCTTTGAAGATGGGGGGGGGTGTATTACCTGACTGGGGCGAATGTGGTGACAGCTGGTATTGTGATTTGGACATTGGGGTTCCCTATTGGGGCAGGGATAGCTAAACAATGGGATGACGATGGGGGAGGGGCACAGGAGGCTTCTTGGCACTTGCCCTCCCTCCTCCTCCTCCTCCTCAGAGACTATGATTCCCAGGATCCGAGAAACAGGGATTCCCCAGGACGAGTCAGAGGGTTTTTCAATGGTGAGATTTGGGCATGGGTTGCTAGGGGTCAGACCCAATTGTATAGATTCGGAACAATAGGTCCGATCCCTCACTACCGCCTGCCCAGTAAGCACAGGGAGGCAACAGGGCTAGGAGAGGGGAGGTGGTAAGCTGTGACACAAGCACAGGCGCACTGGCATCCTGTATCTGAACAGAGCAGGCTGGTGGGGCCCCAAATAGTCCAGTTCTGGGTAATAGGGAGTTGAGGGGGAGCTATGTGCTCCAGGTTCTGGAAAGTCCAGGATTGTCCATTTCCTGTGGTTACCACCCAGGTATAGCTTGGTCTGGGGGCATGAGGATTGTGGGGAATCCCACATGGAGGTAAAAGGGGATCAGGGAGAGGATCAGATAAGTCTTAGCTTTAGGGGGTCCTCGTGGACTTCTGCTTTCCATTCTGAGGTGACAGCAGGCTTCACTCTGGTGTAATGGAATTATGTGGGAATAGAGTCCACTTTGACAGCAGTAGGTGTAGTGGGGATCATGACGTGTGGTCCCTTCAACCTCGGCTCCAGACCATGAATTTCTTTTTACCAGCACAGAATTCCCCAGGTTGAAACGGGTGAGCAGAGGCTGAACTCAGATTGGGATCAGGAGGGCGGGAGGAGTTTTTCTGAGTGTCCTGTAGACCCTGTAGGAACTTGATGAGGGAAGTTAGTGATTTCAGCTTTTAGGTCTTACCGGATTAGAGGAAGAATGGGTAGTGGTCTTCCAAATATATGTTAGGGAATAATCTGGACTTTCTCAGCCTTGAGTTCTGAGCTCTGAGAAAATTTCAGATGGGCTGCTCAAGGAAGTCAAAGCTGAGAGTCCAAGGACCTGGCCCAGTTCTCATGGGGAAGCCAAACCTTATCTGCTTTGTTCAGCTTTTCATAAATAGACTTTAAAGACAGTTTGAATTGACCTGGTGTTAAAAATGGTATCTTTCTTTTCTCTCAACTAAAGGATCTCTGATTAAACTAAATATCAGGCACCCAAGTACCCCATCATTCCAAACACCTGATCATTCCTCCCTTAAACAGCTGGGACCCAAAATCATTTGGGTAGATCTGTCTGTGTTTCATAGGGGGCTGGGTCTGTATTCACTCTGGAAGAAAGAGATAATTCAGAAATTGAATCCTTAACATACATTCAGTTACAAATGTTAACTTTTGCTTAGTAGCATGAAATGACTACAAATTTAGATCAAAACAGCCAGATCTTTTCTGCTTTTACAATCTCATTAAACCTTGATGAAGAAAGTTAGTTGAAAACTATTAAAATGATCTTAAACAGTTTGCATAACTTTCTGCATATGTTCTAATTCTAGATGAGAAATATTAGATTTTCCACTAAGCTGACAAAAAAACCTCACAAATGTAGAGATTCTTTTCTTAGGGGTGTGCCAGCGAGATTGGATCTCGAAGCCTGGGCCTGATCAATGACCTGAGGGCAATCAGAGACCTCAATAATAGTTTTTTAATAGTAAATCAACTACAAGGCTGGTGGAAATAATGGTAAATCAATAAATTATCAAGCATTTATTAAGTACCTTTATGTGCCTGTCATTATGCTAGGCACTAAAGGTACTGGAACAAAAATGAAACAATCCTTGCCCTCAGGAGTTTACAATCCATTAGGAAAGAAAAAGCATAGATATAAAAGTACATATAAGAAATGTTTAATATAAATGCAAGGTTATTTTTTAAAACATTTTTTGGTCTTTATTAATTTGTTTGTTTACTTTTAGTTTATAAGATTCAGTTCCACAATTCCCTGAGTTTCAAATTTTCTCTCCTTCCTTTCCCTTCCCCCCAATGACGGCATACAATCAAGTATAGGATCTGCAAATACTTTCACATTAGACATTAGACATTAGTCAGTTTATAAAGAAGGATTTTATCAGATGGAATGAACAATGGAAACGAGGAAACAAAACCAAACAAGAAAAAGAAAAAGAGCAGGTAGTTTGCTTCAATCTGGATTCAAACTCAGTTCTTTCTCTGGATATAGGCATCTCTTTCTATCATGAGTCTTTTGGGGTTGACCCTGCATTGCTGAGAAGAGTCCAGTCTATTAAAGTTGGTTGTCACACATACATTGTGTACAAATTTCTCCTGGTTCTACAGTTTTCACTCAGTATCAGTTCATATAAGCCTCTTCAGGTAAATATGGAGTCCATATGCTTCTCATTTCTTATAGCACAATAGTATTCCATTGCATGCATATACCACAACTTGTTCAACCATTCCCCAATTGATGGGTACCCCCTTAATTTCCAATCTTTGCCACTACAAAAAGAGCTGCTATAAATATTTTTGTATATATGGGTCTTCCTCCCATTTCTATGATCTCTTTGGGATACAACCTTAGAAGTGGTATTGCTGGGTCAAAGGGTATGACGTTATTTATAGCCCTTTGGGCATAATTTCAGATTACTCTCCAGAATGGCTGGATCAGTTCACAACTCCACCAGCAATAATGCAAGGTTATTTTTTTTAAAGGATAGAAGGAGGGATTAGGGAAAACTCTAGGTAGAAGGGAGCCTTTGTGCTGAGTTGTGGGAAAAACTAGGTTTTTAAAGAGGTAGATGTGAAAAGAGTACATTCTAGTCAGAAGAGGGGTAGAATTGGGGAAAAAGATAATGAGATTAAGTTGCCTATAGAACATCCTGTTATAAGTGCCTTAAAGGTAGTTGGCACTCTCAGGAAAGAGACTATAGATAGATATGTGTATATGTGTGTTTTTAGTGAAATCTTCATAGAGATTGAAACGTGGAGATGAATAAAAGACAAACCGAGACCACTGAGGCAAGAAAAAGAAAAAAATTTATTACGAGTTCGAACCCGGGTCCCACCATACATTTTAGATGGAGGACCCCGAGTGTCTCCTCGGGTGCTTTTTTATACAATTATGAGGGGAAAGCAGGAAATATTGAGCTCACTGATTGGCTTAGTGAGACTCACCTAACTCTTAGAGACAAGGAGTTGGTGGGAAATGATTGGCTAGCAGACTTAGTTGAGTCTTGGAGATAGAGACTCGATGCCAACTTCATGGGCTATAGGGGAGGGGTGAGAGCAAACAGGTGTCAGGTGGGGGGGGGCAGTTGAGGCAGTTGACTCAGTTCCCGAATCTTATAGGTCAACATGACATTGTGGTTAGGGTTGGGAAAGCATGCATTCTTTGCAAAAACAAGTTATCAAGAAAAAACAAGGTTATTCTATAATCTCCTGAGGTTTGGCCCTATTTCATATTTGGCTCCATTTCAGAGATGATATTTGAACCTATGGGAACTGATGAAATCACTGAGAGAAGGGAAGAAGAGAGGAGAGGCCCAAGTCAGAACTTTGGGGAACACCCCCCATTTGAGGGCAGGATATGGATGATTAAGAAAGATATTCTCATAGTGTTTTTAATTTTTTCTCTCCCAAGAAAGGCATAGTCCAACATCATGACTTAAAGAGTTCCTATCAGTTGCAAGTATTATCTGGATTCTGGAAAACATTGTCCATTCAGCAACCTGTTCCAAGGTGCATCAACCTAATTAATCAATAAACAATAATTTTGGGGCAGCTAGGTGATGCAGTGAATAGAGCACAAGCCCTGGCGTCAGGAGGTCCTGAGTTCAAATCTGGCCCGAGACACTTAACACTTACTAGCCTTGGGACCTTGGTCAAGTCACTTAACCCCAATTGCCCTGCCTCTCCCCTCAGCCAAAAAAAAAAAAATAAAAGAGGGGCTATGATCAGGAGAATCAGAACAAGACACAATTTTAATACGGATGCCTTCACGAGTAGGGGAGCCAACTCTTCACTAGAGAATGAAGTAAAGGAGGAAATAGTGGGGGGCATCATTATGTAGAATGTGAGATGAGAAGGGGAGAAGATGAAGCTTGGGCAAGCTTCTTCAATCCTTTAGGTGTAGAGAAGGCTATTGTTGTGAGTCCAAAGGAGGCAGAATAAACATCTTTAGGCTCTTTTCCTTCCACCCTTTTCCAAGGGAGACTTTAATTTTTTGCCAGGAAAGGAAATAGGGAATTGGAGCCAGAGCTACCACTGTACTCTCCTCAGAAAGAGGGAGTACCTGGTTAGAATTATATCTATCTTCTTCCTTAAATAGCATTAGTCTAAGGAATATGAATAGGTTCATTCTAACTTCTAATCACACTGTCTCATTATTATTGGGGAAAAAGAACCCCCAAGCTTTATATCCAATGCTTGACCCCTTTCCCACCAAATACCAGTTTCAGAATGAACACATAGTGAATAACAAAGAAATCCATTTATCAAAATCACAGTAAAACAGGAATTAGAGAAAGTATACACAGGAGTATATATACCAAACAATACAGAGTGAAGGAGTTCTCCCTATGGGAGTAAGATAACTCAGCTTAAGCCATCAGACCTTGGAGATTTTTTTCTTATGGAGCTCAGTAATGGCTTGTTCAATTTCTTTTCCTGAAATGTGATTATTTAAGTGTTTTATTTCTTCTTCTGTTAATCTAGGTAATTTATATTTTTGTAAATATTCATCCATTTCAGTCAGATTGTCAGGTTTATTGGCATACAGTTGGGCAAAATAATTCCTAATTATTATTTTTTCTCTTCATTGGTGGTGAATTCATCTTTTTCATTTTTTAATACTGGTAATTTGATTTTCTTATTTTAAAATCAAATTAACCAAGGTTTATCTATTTCATTGTTTTTTTTCATAGAACCAGTTCTTAGTTTTGCTTATTATTTCAATAGATTTCTTAATTTTAATTTTATTAATCTCTCCTTTGATTTTCAGAATTTCTAATTTGGTATGTAATTAGGGATTTAAAATTTGTTTTTTTTGTTTGTTTGGTTGGGTTTTTTTTAGCTTTTTTAGAATGCCCAATTCATTGATCTCCTCTTTCTATATTTTATTCATGTAAGCATGTAGAGACATAAAATTTCCCCTAAGAACTACTTTGGTTGCATCCCACAAGTTTCGGGTATAACATTTCATTATTGTTGTTCTCTTTGATGAAATTATTGTTTCTATGATTTGTTGTTTAACCCACTCATTCTTTAGGATTAGATTATTTAGTTTCCAATGAATTCTATCTTTACACGGCCCTTCATTACATGTAATTTTCATTGAATCATGATCTAAAGGGGATGCATTTAATATTTCTGCCTTTATGCATTGGATTGTGAGGTTTTTTATGCCTTAATATATGGTCAGTTTTTGTGTAGGTGTCATGTACTCTTTTTTTTTTTTAAGCAATTGGGGTTAAGTAACTTGCTCAAGGTTACATGGCTAGTCATTATTTGTGTGTGGGTGCTCATTTTCTGAGGCCGGATTCGATCTCGGGTCATCCCAACTCCGAGGCCGGCGCTCTTACTCACTGCGCCACCTGCCGCCCCTTTTAGGGCAATTGGGGTTAAGTAACTTGTCCAAGGTCACATGGCTAGGTTTTTGTTAAGTGTCTGAGGCCGGAACCGAACTCAGGTCCTTCTGACTCCAGGGCCAGCGCTTTACTCACTGCGCCACCTAGCCGCCCCGATGTCATGTACTCTTGAGAAGAATATATTCCTTTATATTCCCATTCAGTTTTCTCCAGAGATCTATCATATCTAATTTTTCTAAAATTCTGTTCACCTCCTTAACTTCCTTTTTGTTTATTTTATGGTTAGATTTATCTAATTTTGAGAGGGGGAAGTTGAGGTCCCCTCAACTTTCTATTTCTTCCTGTAACTTACTTAACTTCTCTAAAAATTTGGACGTATACCACTTGGTGCAGATATGTTTAGTATGGATATTACTTCATTGTCTATGGTCCCTATGGCAAGATGTCATTTTTTTCATTATCTCTTTTAATTAGATCTGTTTTTGCTTTTCCTTCATCTGATATCAGGGTTGCTACCCCTGCTTTTTTTTACTTCAGCTAAAACATAAAATTTCACTAGTGACATTTTTTTTAGGCAATCAGGATTAAGTGACTTTCCCAGGGTCACATAGCTAGAAAGTATCTAAGGCTGAATTTTAACTCAGATCCTCCTGACTCCAGGGCTGGTGTTCTAGCTACCGTACCACTGAGCTGCCCCTCTCACCTCAACCCAGAGACAGAGTTCTGGATCTTACCCATGAGAAAATTCCCACTGAAGTCTCTAGTAAGCTAGGGACAGGGACATGATGGAGACTGTCAGCTCTTATCATGTCTTCCCAGAGTCTTTTCCTTCAATAACCTGGGTTTGGCATCATTCATCTTCCCTCTAGAAAGGAAGACTGGCCACGGATGACTGTTCCACTGAACCTGGAAGTTCTGCCCAACCTCCTATTCCCTCATAGCTGCCGTCAAAGGTAAAGTATTCAATGCCATCAATAAGAACATAGGCAAAGTAGGAGAACAGGTCCTCAGCTGACAGCACTGGGCAAGTACAGTGGGAGACTTGAGAAGAGAAGAGGTAAGGTTTGAACTACTGTGGCGCAGAGAACCAATTGGGAAGGAGTAGGATTGGAGACCAGACAAAACAGATTTGTCATAGATTCTGTCAGCACTATTTCCTGATTTCTTCCAGCTCCAATTGACAGCATTTGACTTCAGCTTTTTTATCTGCATAATGAGGGAATTGGACTAGTTGGCCTCTGATTTTCTTTTTAACTCTAGCCCTATGATCCTATGAAATTTAATTAATAATATATATTCGACCATAGCAATTTGTGTGCTGGTAAATGTTTAACAACTGACTCTTCAAAAAAAAAGTTTTGTAGGATACACTTTTAAGTTAAATTGGCATTATTAGCATTTTTGAAATCATTATGTCTAGATATTCAACAAAACAATAAAGTAAATGTTTGAGGATTTTGGCTGACACTAAAAGGTTCAATTCTGGTGAGCCTGTTTGAACTAGCTCTAGGACAACCCTGGACCTTGGGCAGATCACTTACCCATTGGGGCTTCAGTTTCCTCATCTGAAAAGTAAGGACATTGGACTAAACCCAGTGCTCCTTATAATTGTTTTAAGTTGTAATAATGTCTAATATTTGTATAGTCATTTCTGTGCACCAGGAACTGTACTGAACATTTGAGAATTATGTCCTTTGAGCCTTACGACAACCCTGGGAGATAGGTGCTATTATTTTTATTCCCATTTTACAGATGAAAGAACTAAGGCAAAAAGAGAATCAGTCACATGCCCAGTGTCACATAGCTAGTGAGAGTCTGAGGCTGGATCTGACTCATGTCTTCCAGACTGCAGACCCTGCAGTGTTCTATCCACTGCCCCTCCCTAGCTGCCTCCTATGTGCCCGGCACGTAACAAACTTGCTTGTTGATTTACTACAGCACCTTTAAAGTTCCTCTCTCACTGTCCGCCCGTTGCCCTATTAGTGTGGTTAAGGTCGGGTTGCCCAACCAATTCTAACACTATATGATAATTCCCTACTCCACTGCCTTATAGTGGAGGCAGTAATGAGAACTGCCCACTCTAATACTCCACTTGCATATAAATTTCTTCCCTGATGGGGAGGGCGGAGGATTCTGCGCAGGCTCAGTTGTTTCTGAGAAAAGCGACTGGGAAGGGTGAAGAGGGCAGAACAATAGTGCGCATGTCGTGTTTTCTCCGGCCGTAGCTGACTGCCGAGTTGCCTTGGAGTGGTCCTGGGCGGGAAGCGCCTGCGCGATAGTTTGTCGCGCAGGCGCGTTGGGCGGCTGGGCCGTCAGCTATGGCAGGTGTTTGGGCCAGGCGACTGCGGGCTGCGATGTGGCACCGAGCGCTGCTGCTGCTGCTGCTGCTGCTCTGGCTGGCTTTGGCTTCAGTGCAAGGGCTTTACTTCCATATCGGAGAGACGGAGAAACGCTGCTTCATCGAGGAAATCCCCGACGAGACCATGGTTATCGGTTAGCACTGGGGTGGGGGGCAGTCCACTTTCTACCCAGCACCGGCCCAGACTCTGACCTCTGACCTCTGACCTTCCGCCTCAGAAAGAAACCAACCCTTGGCACTGGCCCCTATCCCGGACTGGATCTCCTTCTTCGTCTCCCCCTATTCCCTGTCGGGTGCAGCCACCCTCTGATCCCCAAATTCGCCTCCTTGGGGAGGCCCAGGAGTGTTAACTTGTCCCCAGAAGGGGCCCTTCTCTAGGCTCACCCATAATCCGTGGACACCCAGCTCCCCTCCCACTCCCACCCACCCGCTAGCGTTCAGCCCCTGTGGGACAGGTGTCCTGGGGGACTCGCCGTTGCTAGGTGTGTTGTGATAGAGAACTCATCTGCTCTGCAGGGAATTACCGCACCCAGTTATGGGATAAGCAGACAGAGACCTTCCTGCCTTCCACCCCAGGGCTGGGGATGCATGTGGAAGTGAAGGATCCAGATGGAAAGGTGAGACCCACTTGCTGGTCCTCTTGCAGAGCATTTTTATCTCCTGCTTCTCTGCCTTTGCAGTTTGTACCCAGTATCTGAAATGCATTTCTTTACCTCAGCCTCTTGAATGTCCTAGCTCCCTTCAAGGCTCAGCTTAAGTGCTCCTTATAAGCCTCAGTTTAAGTCAGTGGATCTAACCTTTTGTCTGTTATAGGCCTCTTTGACAGGCAGCCTGCCAAAGGACCCCTTATATAATGTTTTTAAAGGAAAATATGTAGGGTTAAAAAGGGAATAAATTATATTGAAATAACAGTTATCAGAACATTGAAAAAATTAAGGTTGTAGATCCCCTGTTAAGATTATTCCCTAGATTAAGTGCTTTTTACAATTCTACAAGAGATCTTTATTGACTTCCCCATTTGCTAGTCTCTGATATTACTTGTACTTTACAATTACATGTACTTTATATATAATAGTCCCCCTTTTCAAGAAAATTTGAACTTTTTGAGAGCAGGGACTATTTTGATTTTGTTTTTGAGTCCTTAGTATCTTCTGTGTCTGATATACAATATGAACTTAACAAGTGCTTAGTGCACTGAACTGGTCTTTGGTTCAGATCAAGGATAACCTCCATGTAGGGTTCTCCATATTCTAAACTGACCTTTGTGTGGCAGAGAGCAGGCATTAACAGTTGGCTTCCCTGGGGTCACTGTTGACCTCAGAATTTTGGGGTTGGTTCTGTTTGGTTTAAAAACATTTTTTGATTATTTGCTACATTCAGTTCCACAGTGGGAATTGCAAAGATGAGGAAGACATGGCCCATGCTTGCTAGGAACTTAAAACTAGTTGGGAAGGATAGCATAAATACACAACTGTAATTTAAGAATGTTATATGCTATAAATGAGAGACAAATGAAATGCTATGACATTCAGAGGAGGGAGCGATTATATCTTGTGAGAGGTACAGAAGAGGCTACCATTAGGACATAATATTTGCAATGGGCCTTAAAGGATAGCTTGGATTTTCGTAGTTCTACATAGGAAGAGAGAGATGTTTCAGATGGAAAGTAGACCATGAGTAAAGGCATTAAGTAAAGAACAAGACTTTTTCCAAGAAGAGCAGAAAGTCCAGTTTGGCTGGATTGTAGGAAGAGTAGTGGGACATAAATTCTGAAAGGTAGGTTGGGACCAGGTTGAGGAGGGCCTTGGATATTTGGACTTTATTAAATCAGTATTGGGGAGCCATAGAAAGTTTGAACCCATTTGAACCAAAGGTGTGAAATGATTAGGCTCGTGGGAGGGAACAAGGATGGTAGATGCTGGTTGGGTTAGGCCTTTATTAAATGTTATTCTTTTGCAGGTGGTGTTATCACGGCAGTATGGTTCAGAAGGCCGATTCACCTTCACCTCCCATACCCCAGGTGACCACCAGATCTGCCTGCACTCCAATTCTACTCGAATGACCATCTTTGCAGGCGGCAAGCTAGTAAGGGAATCTGCCCCTTTGAAGAATTACTGCTTCCCCCAATCTGTTCCCTGTTCTGAGGGGAAGGTGGGGGCTGCTTTTATCTCCACATGATATATTGCTAAGAAGAGAGGCATTAAGAATACTGAGAAGAGGGGGTGGCTAGGTGGCACAGTGAATAGAGCACTGGCCCTGGAGTCAGGAGGTCCTAAACTCAAATCCGGCCTCAGACACAACCCACAAACTAGCCATGTAACCTTGGGCAAGTCATTTAACCCCAACTGCCTTCCAAAAAGCAAAAAATAAAAAATAAAAACAAACATAAAAAAAAGACAGAACAAATTGAGCCATAGTGAAATATGATCTTTTGGGGCAGCTAGGTGGCACAGTGAGTAGAGCGCCAGCCCTGGAGTCAGAAAGACCTGAGTTCGGATCCAGCCTCAGACACTTAACACACACAAACAAAAACCTAGCTGTGTGACCTTAGGCAAGTTACTTAATCCCAGTTGCCCTCCAAAAAGCAAAAAAAAGAATGTTGAGAAGCTTCCTATCCAGGAACTAGTTCCTGATATATATGGGTAATGGTGTTTTTAATATACTCACTAGGACAGTTTGAATGCCTAGGTTAGCAAATCTTTAGAGACTCACACATACACTCTAAGGCCTGATCACTCAGAGACCTTGTGGATGTTTGCTTTTTCCCTAGAGGGTACATCTGGATATTCAGGTCGGTGAGCATACTAACAACTACCCTGAAATTGCTGCCAAGGATAAATTAACAGAACTACAACTCCGTGCGCGCCAGTTGCTTGATCAGGTGGAACAGATCCAAAAGGAACAGAACTACCAGCGGGTAAGGGCGGTGCCTTGTCCTGGTTGGAAGCTGATTACTTCCTATACCAGCCAGAACCTGAAAGCTGGTGTATAGTTTCTTCCTAGATTCTGGGAACTTCGTAACATGTTGGGAAGAAACTCTTGTGAGAAATAGCATGGCACAGTGGGAAGAGTACTAGACTTGGTATCAGAAGGCCTGAATTTGAGTTCAAATTTCTACTTTTCCTAGCTCTGTGACTGGCAGAAGTCACTTTGGGCCTCAGTTTCCTCATCTGTAAAATCAGGATAATAATATTTCCACTACTTAAGGGATTTTTGTGAGGAAAGCACTTTTAGACTGTAAAGTGTTACATAAATGTGATTATTTTTATTATTGCTATTGTGGAAATTCAGGCTTCCAACAAAGAGGCGATTTGGAACCTGATAAGAACAGTAACTCTGTGGGTCCTCCTTGGGTCTGCTTTTGAATCTCAGGGAGCCTGCTTTCTTTTCAGATGTTGGCATTGCAACTAGAAACCTTTGGAGCTATAATGCAGTAATATTATAGCAGGAAATTGCAGTGGGGAGGAGGTGAACCTCTGTTAAGCAAAGGCAATAAAAGTTGGTGTGATATGGTGGGAAGAGCACCAAGTTAGGGTTCTAGAGTGCTGAGTTTCTAGTCCTAACTGACCCTAACTAGCTGTGTCACCTCTGGCAAGACATAGCATCCCTCTGGCCCCATTTTCCTCATTTTACAAATGAGGGGATTGTTCAAGAATCAGGGGTGTGGAACCTGTGACCTTAAGGCCACATGTGACTTCCAGCTTTAAAAAACAAACAGAAATCTCCAGGATTCTAGTATTCTGCATGGCAGGAATAATTCTATTCATTCTTGGAATAGAATTATAATGTAGGAGGGAGGAGCCATGTTGTCTTAATCTTATAAATTAGAAGTTTTCATTCCCCATGGCTACATATATATATATATATATCTTGTGTCTCCTACAGTATCGTGAAGAACGCTTCCGAATGACCAGCGAGAGCACCAACCAGAGAGTACTGTGGTGGTCCATTGCTCAGACTGTTATCCTCATCCTCACTGGCATCTGGCAGATGCGACACCTCAAGAGTTTCTTTGAGGCCAAAAAGCTGGTGTAAAGTTCTTTCCTGTATAACCCCTTTCCTTTCATCCCACTTACTTTGTACTTTCCCTCTGTCACACCCTCGCTACTTGGATTTTGGATGAAAAATAATTGAGAATATATTCTCATTTAGTTCCATGGCAGCTACATCAATCAGGCTGAGGTTAGTAGCCACTGGACTACACAGAAACAAACCCCATCTCCCCCAACAAAGGTCTTGGTCAAAGCCTACATACACAATGTTCCTTCTGTACTCTGGGGAAGAGCTTCAGCTAATCAGGACACAGCCTTGATTTCATGGCCTTCCTTTTTCCATCTTCAGTCACCTCTCCTAGCCCATTGATTAATAAGCCGAGGCTACTCACCTGCTCCCTTGATTTCTGATTTTCTTTTACTGTCCCTATGTCATGTGTCACTGAAGTGCCACGAATAGGACACCTTAGCCTCACTGCTGTCCAGTTAGTCCTGGCTTCACTGAGATGATCTGTAACTGTAAACCAGGTAGCAGGTCTTGGATACCAAGGGAATGAGATTTTTTTAATATAACAAATATTTTTTGATATGTGTATTTTATCCTTCAAATCTGAAATGTCACTGCCTGTGTGTAAGAATGGTTGAAAAGATCAGTTCAGAACTGAGAGTCTTTTGCACTGTCTATGTGTACAGTTTTTTTAATAACTACTGTGGCAGCTCTCAGTCTCTTCAATGAAAGTTCTAGAAGGTAGGGACCCAAGCAGATATCTCAGCCTATTGCTACTAAGGTCTTGCCTGTAAGTCATTCACAGGCCTTTCTGCACACTTTGAGCCCCTTATGGATATCAAAGGAATGTGAAGTTAAGGTAGGAAGTTGCAGAGTGAGCAGTTGAGGGCAGTCCATTTTCTTCCCTTCTCTCTTCCCCTACAGAGCTGCTAACTGTTAAATTTTATTTAAGATGCAGTAATATTTTTTCTCCATGGGTCCTAAGTTCAGTTCTTTGTATGGATTTTCCAGTGAAATAAAACCTGTTCTGGTAATTTGTGATGTTTGAGATGAAATAAATATTCTTAATTTTTTTTGGAGGGCAATTTGGGGTAAAGTGACCTGCCTAAGGCCACAGGCTAGTTTTTGTGTTAAGTGTCTGAGGCCGAATTTGAACTCAGGTCCTCCTGATTCCAAGGCCGGCGCTCTATTCACTGTGCCCCCTAGCTGCCCCCGAAATAAATATTCTTACCAGACTAGAAACCAAGCAGAATAGTAGAGTATAGGAAACCTGGTATGACCTGGAGCTGATCTTAAATATCTTGAGACCCTCCCAGTTTAGAACAAACATACCTAAGGTCCCAATTAGAAATAGGACAGCATCCAAGAGGCAGTCTCCTCAGTATCAGCCTTTAGGAATCATTCTTAGAATTTATCAAACCTCCTTCTTCCTAGAATATGCATTATTTGTCCTATTTCAGATGTTTGAGACATAGTAGATTTATGGGTTATATTGTTCATGACTCTGGATAGTTGTATTTTAAAGAAAACAATAACACTGTTCCTGTATATCATGAGTTCAAAGCGAACTTTCCTTATCCCGGCTTTTTGGAAAGAGGGAGAATTACCAGTTAAATGGTTGAGGGAGGGTTAGACCAGTTTCAAAAGCAGCAAGTTGGGATGCTGTGATAAATCTCAGAAAGGCTGGTGTATCACCATGCCCTGGGTATCCTTTCTTTGCTAATTTTTGACCAAAAGGTGATATTGTCAGGCTGGAATGGTATGTACTTAAGAAGAGTTATGATTTTGTCAGTGGCTTTCACCAATGCAGGCACTTCTAGGTACCATGGCAGATGGTTTTATGAAGCACTGTGACAAAAAATAGTTACCTTGATGGTCAAAAATATGGCAGTGATCCTCTCAAAACTTAACTAGGTTGGACATTTCATGCTAGTCCATTACTGTACTGGTACTGACCTTTCTAGCTTAATAGGGTCTGTCAGAATCCACATGGTTTGAGAAGCTAAGGTGACTGCCATACTACTAAGGTATTGGCATGTAATTTTTTTTATTGGAGGGGGGAAGGCAAGGCAATTGGGGTTAAACGACTTCCCCAAGGTCACACAGCTAATTAAGTGTCAAGTGTCTGAGGTGGGATATGAATTCAGGTCCTGTTGACTTCAGGGCTGGTGTTCTGTTCACTGTGCCACCTAACTGCCCCAGGCATGTAACTTTTAAGAATAAGCTTGTGAATGTTTACATATGCTGTAGTAGTAAATTTGGGGTTTGGAGGGCCTGCTTATTAGGGAGGAGGGAGAGAGACCTCTGTTCTGATGTATTTCCATGTAGTTTACAGTTATTTCATAGACTCTCAAAGACTGGAAAATAGAATAACCTAATGAACATTCTGATATTTTCCCCAGGGGCTTGGCTAGCATAGCTGTCCCAAACAGCAGCTCCTCCACCCTGATCTTTTTGTTCATTTAATCTCCCTGTGTTGTTCATACACCTGTAAATCACTTTCTTTTTGTGGTCCAGCAATTACTCTGTCCTGAGTCTAGTTCAGTTATCTCTGCTGTGGCTTATACTGTCTGCCCTTCACCTCTAGGCTCCCCTTGGACTCCATATTCACTGAAATTATTTTACCTTGCTAGCTCTACATTCTGAGCCTAATTTAGGAAGGGTTGCTGGGCCTGAACTGTATTCTTCCATCTTACCCAGGTAGTTATTTCCATTGGTTCAGCTCCCTCATCTCCAAATCTGGCTGCCTAAGGCTGGCCCAGCCCAGTCTGCTTTGACATGCTGTCTTATGCTGTCAAAAGTCAGTGCCACAACCCATCTCCATGTTCCCATCATCCCCATAGCCTTACAGTTCTGGGATACCAGTGTAATGACAGATAATGTGAATGGTATTTAGGCTTGACAAAATATTTGACAAGATCATCTCAGGAGAACTGGCAAGGGATGTGTTTCACTGGCAGCTGGTGAGAGGATTCTGGTGTCAGGAAGACTGGAGTTCAAATTCATCCTTAGACAATAGCTGTCTGACCCTGGGGAAATTACTTAACCTCTGATTCCTCAACTATAAAATGATAATAAAAGCACCTACCCTGAAGGATTGTTGTGAAGATCAAATGAGATTTTGTAACGTGCAAGTTGGCACAGTGCGTGGCACACAGTAGGTGCTTAATAAATGCCTTTTTTCCTTCTTTCCCGTGGAAGTATCAGAGTACTCACCAAGACACATTTGCTCTCTGAAATTGGAGATCAGTTGGGGAAAATGCATTGCTTGCCCTTTGGGACATGAACTGAATGGGGAAAAGTGGAGGACAACATATCAGAGGTATAAGGACAAAAATACCTTTTATATCTGTTTAGGGGATAGTGAACAAAACAGTTTTGAAGACAAAGTTTAAACATTTTTACGCAAAACCGATGTAAATAAAATTAGAAGGAAAACAGAAGACTTTTGCAGTAAGTTTCTCTAATAAAGATCTCATTTCCAAGATATATGGGGAACTGCTTTGTAAGAATGACTACCACTCCCCAGTTGATAAATGATCACAGGATATGAACATGTAGTTTTTCAGGGTAAGAAATCCAAGTTATCAATAGTCATATGAAGAAAATGTTCCAAAATACTAATAACTAAGTGCAAATTAAAGCAGCTCTAAGGTTCCACCTCCCACCTAGCAGATAAGAAAAGAAAAAAAGGAAATGACATTTGCTGGAGGAGCTATGGAAATACAGGTACGTCATCACATTGTTGGTGGAAGTGTAAACTGGTCAGGCCATTCTGGAAGGCAATTTGGAGCTATATATCCAAAGCTATCAAACTGTGTGTCCTTCTGCTACTAGGTCTATACCCCAAAGAGATCAGTGAAAGAGGAAAAGGCTTAAAACTTATGGAAGTGAATGTTGAAAACTAAAAATAAATTTTAAAAAAGAGGAAAAGCACCCCTGTATAAAAGGCATAACATTTTATGGTGGCAAATAATTGGAAACTGAAAGGGTGCCCATCAATTGGGAAATGGCTAATGAATTGTGGTATATGACTAATCATTAATATTGTGCTGTAAGAAAGGAAGGGAACGGGCGGCTAGGTGGCGCAGTGAGTAGAGTGCCGGCCCTGGAGTCAGAAGGACCTGAGTTCGGATCAGGCCTCAGACACTTAATTCACACAAACAAAAACATAGCTGTGTGACCTTGGGCAAGTTACTTAACCCCAATTGCCCTAAAGGGGCAGCTGGGTGGCGCAGTGAGTAAGAGTGCTGGCCTCGGAGTTGGGGTGACCCGAGATCAAATCCGGCCTCAGAAAATGAGCACCCACACATAAATAATGACTAGTCGTGTAACCTTGAGTAAGTTACTTAACCCCAATTGCTTTAAAAAGGAAAAAAAGAAAGAAAGAAAGGAAGGGAACAGTTTCAAAGAAACCTGGGAAGAGTTTGTATGAAATGGTGCACAGGGAAATGAGCAGAACCAGAACAATTTTTCCATTAACAACACTGTAAAGACAAACAACTTTGAAAGACTTAACTGCATCAGTGCAAAAACCAATCACGATTCCATGCTACCCCTCAACTGACAGAAAGGTTATGTAATCAGGGTGCATTTTGAGCCCTATTTTTTTGTACATGACCAAAACAGAAATTTGTTTTACTTGACTGTGTATATTTGTTACAAGGGTTTGTTTTTCTGCCTTTATCAATGGGGATAGGAAGTGGGTAGGGAGAAAAGGTGGGGTTTTGTTAATTGAAAAAAATAAAATTAAACTAAAAAAAAAAGTAGAGGCTGAGGAGTTGTTGCAATTGGGTGAAGGAGTCATAGTATCTGTCCCCAACTTTTGAACTATGGTCAGAAGACATTTTAGGAAAGGTGGAGGAGCCAAGTAAGAGCAGTTGTATAGGGGTTTGGAGATCAGTATAGTAGTTTTTGTGTATTGAGTATTGTGAAGAACCCAGGCTCTGCAGTCAGGCCTTCAGGTCAAATTCTGACTGCCACTTACTACTTCTGAATCCTTGGGCAAGTCATTTAACGTCTTTGGGCCTCAGTTTCTTACCAAACTCCAGAAAATCAGTAATGTATTGGGAACAGACTCAGTGAGAAACATCATGGCAGTGTGGGAAAAGCTCTGGACTTGGTGTCAGAAGACCTGGATGTAAGTGTATGCAATCTTAGGTTTCCTAGCTCCTGTATGATTGGAAAATGGGGGGGATGGACTTCTGAGTTCCCTTTCATTTGTAGATGTGTGATATAATAATAGCTACTATCATATACTGCTTTAAAGTCCACAAAGCGCTTTACAAGAGCTCATTTTGTCCTCACAACAATTCTAGGAGGTAGGTGCGGTTATTATTCCCAGGGTAGCATAGTGGATAGAACGCTGAGTCTGGAGTCATTTAGACCCGAATTCAGATGCAGCCTCAGATACCAGCGCTGTGATACTGACAAAGTAATTAGACTCAGTTTCCTCATCTGTAAAATGGGGATAACACTTATCTCCTAGGGTTGTTGTGAGGATGAAATGAGATGGTAATTGTAAAGCACTTAGCACAGTGCCTGGCACACAGTAAGCACTATGTAAATGTTAGCCATTATTATTTTACAGATAAGGAAACTGAAGCAAACAGCAGTTAAGTGACTTACCCTGAGTAACACATCTAATACGCATTTGAGCGCAGGTAAAAATTCGGGTCTGACATCCCTTTGTGAGCTGAGGGGACTTCCACTTTCCCATTGCCAAAAGCCCAGCTCAAATCGCCTTTTTCTATAGGAACCAGAAGGCGTAAGCGAGTTCCTATCTGGGAACCAAGATCGACCAGACCCAGCTGGCAACGGAATCCGGTCCGGCCCCTAGTGCATTGTGTTCTTCCGGGAGTGAGGCTACTGTCCCCAATCTGATTGGACGGTGCTCTGGCCCCGCCCCCTGCTCGCTGCCTCTGCGGAGTGTCTAGCACGGACTTCCTGCCGTGCGTGCGTATTGTTACTTCGCGGAAGCATGGCGGATTCTGAAGATTTGGGCTTTGAGCACATGGGGTTGGACCCTCGGCTCCTACAGGTACTGGGGCGCAAAGGGGCGGGCGTAAGGGCAAGATCGGGGGACAAGCTTTGGTCATCTCTTTCCTTAGCTCCTGGAACCCCGTTCCGAAGACGCGGCTCCTCAGACCGCCCCATCTGAGGAGGCTCGGCCGGGTCTACTGTACCCACTCCGTGCCCGGGTCCTCTTCTCTTTTCGCATTTTCCCCACCTTTCTCTACTGTCCTCTCCCAGGCCATCGCAGAGCAGGGCTGGTCTCGGCCCACGCTCATCCAAGAGAAGGCCATTCCACTGGCGCTGGAAGGGAAGGACCTGTTGGCCCGTGCCCGAACGGGTTCGGGGAAGACTGCTGCTTATGCCATCCCCCTGCTGCAACATCTGCTTCATAGGAAAGCGGTATGACAACCTGGGCCCCCTGGGGTGAGGAGGACTGAGGAAAGAAATTCTCCAGTGAGGTGTTAACAGTAATGTCCTCCCCGTACCCCCTAAGTCCCATTTCTTACAGCAGGTGTGACCCTGGGCATGTTACTAGATCCCCACTGTGCCTCACTTTTCTCATTTGTGAAACGACGTGAGGTGGGCTATCTAGCCTTCTTAGAGCCCTTTCAAGCTCCAAATCTGTGACCCTAAAGACTTACAGAAAGGAGTTTGGGGCTCACTTGGTCCCTAGTTGCAAATGTGTGGTGGTAAACGTCTGAAAATCCAGGACCCGCTTTTAAGTTTAACCTGGATTTTTAATATTTTCTTAAGTTAGACAATTAACAAAAACAAATCAAGTCTCGAGCTGTAGCTTGTGGATTTCAGAGGTATAAATGCTCAGTTTGGAAATTGAGCTATCAGCTCTACCAGTTTAAACTGCCTCTAACAGATTTTTGGCAAATCTCTTTTATGGAGCTGTGTCAAAGATGCATAAGGACTCTTTGAGAGGCAGGAAATCATCTCTTTTAGATATGGATTAGAATTAAACTAAGGCTAGAGTAATCATGTGACAGTGAAGGGAAAGAGGTTCTGTATGATCTGTGTTAGTTGGTGAAGGAAAGATCATGTTACTTTTTAGATGTCCTTATTAATGTCTTTTAAATATTGAATAGAATTAAGCCAAGGCTAGGGTAGCACAGTCATATGATAGTGACTGAAGGAAGCCAGGTTCTGTATGACCTGTGTTGGCTGTGATGGGGAGATCAGGTTGCTTTTGGAGAGGACATGTAAGTTTCCATTTTTTATAGGGAGTGTGGCCACTGCTGACTGAAGGTAGTACAAAGAAGAGATGAAGTGAACAGTATGACTTGGGTTGGCTGGTTAAGGTCCTTGACATGTGCTGTTACAGACAGGACCAGTGGTAGAACAGGCTGTTCGAGGCCTTGTTCTTGTACCGACCAAGGAGTTGGCGAGGCAGGCACAGACCATGATCCGTCAGCTGACAGCATATTGTGCCCGGGATGTTCGTGTGGTTGATGTATCAGCTTCAGAGGACTTTGCTTTTCAAAGGTAGGTGAAAGGAATGAAATGAGAAGAAGGTCACTTAGAGGTAAAGGATTGAGGATAGTGCTTGCTTTCCAGTTATATTTCTTTAATTTCCTTTGGCTTTGTTTATTTTGCATATTTCTGCCTTGATACTAATTTTTTACCTTCCTGTAGGCCCTTACTAATGGAAAAGCCAGATGTGGTAGTAGGCACACCATCACGAGTGCTAAGTCATCTGCTGCAAGGAAATTTGAACTTGCGTGACTCCTTGGAGCTGCTCGTAATGGATGAAGCTGACTTGCTTTTTTCCTTTGGCTTTGAAGAAGAGCTTAAGACTCTACTTTGGTAGGAGGAGGGGATTGTTGTATCTTGGAAGGAAGGGCTTTGGGTGGAGAGTAAGGATGAGATTGCTTTACTGAGTGGCCTGGAAGCTACAGGGTGGATGTAGGGGTGACTGGGAACTCTACCTGTTTGAATGCCCAGGATGGAACCTAGCTGTTCTGTGATCTTTTGCAGCCACCTGCCTCGAATATACCAGGCCTTCCTCATGTCAGCTACTTTTAATGAAGATGTCCAGGCCCTCAAGGAGCTTGTATTGCATAATCCGGTAAGGCATAATAGGGGGAGGATTTGGAATTGGAGAACACAGAGTTCTCCCAAAGTCCTTTACCTGCTATCCTGACCATTTCCTTCAAGGGGAAAGGGTTCTCATATAAAGCCTATGATAGTGGTTCCCATCTTTTTTTCAGCCTGGGGCCTCCTCTGTCGAAATAATCAGCAGTCAGTATTAGTTCAGTTCTATTTTAGTTACATTGTAAAATATAGTCATATACTGTGTTGCTCTTTGTTCTAACCGTGTGCCTATAGGCAAGCTAGTTAACCTCTTTGAGGTTCAATTTATTCATCTATGAAATGAGCATAATATCATGAATGGTTTCTACCTCCTAAAGTGGTTTCAAGGCTTAAATACTACTTCACTACATGGTGATAATAAAGCACCACTTGGTGATCTCATCCGCTCTCATGGATTAATTACCCTCCTATGCCAAGGACTCTCAAATCTACCAATTCTGCCCCGATCTCTTTGCTCACCTCAAATCTCCAACTGCCTTTCAGATGTCTCAAACTGGTTTTCCAATAGACATCTTAAATTTAACATGTCTAAAATGGAATTTATTTATCTTTTCCCTTAAATCTTTCTCTCCCTTCTATCTTCCTTATTACTGTAGAGGGAAACACCATCCTTTCAGTCCTTCAGGCCTGCCATGGAGGAGTCCTCCTGTATTCCTCACTGTCTTTCCCTATCCTCCATTCCCACTTCCCAGTCCAATTAGTTGTCGAGGCCTGTTGATTCCACCTTTGTAACATCTCTCGAATGTGCCCCCTCCTCTCCTTGTTACCATTCTAGTACTGGTCCTCATCACGTCAAATTTAGATTATTGCTGTAGCCTTACTGGCGCGTCTGCCTGCCTCAATTCTCTCTCCCTATTCCAGTACAGCCTCCATTCAGCCACCAAAGTGATTTTCCTAAGGTGCAGATCTGATCATGTCAACCTCTCTTACCCCAGGAAACCCCCGCGTCTCCAGGAGGAAATAAAAATTGTTCTCTTTGGCATTCAAAGTTCTTCATAACCTAACCCTATCCTACCTTTCCAGTCTTCTTACACCTTATTCCCTGACATATACTCTTCAGTCTAGTGACACTGGCCTCCTGGCTGTTTCACAAACAAGACATCTGTGGTTCTGGGCCTTTTTTCTGATTGTTTGACCCTGTTTAGAATGCTCTCCCTCCTCAGCTTCTGTCTCCTGACCTTCCTGGATTCCGTTAAGTCCCATCTATAGTCCCATCTTCTACAGGAAGCCTTTCCCAATCCCTCTTAATTCCAGTGCCTTTCCTGTTTATCCTATACATAGCTTGCTTTTTCTATATATGTTTGCCTGTTGTCTTCTCCATTAGATTGTAAGCTCCTTGAGGGTAGGGATTGTGTTTTACCTCTTGCTACAGCCAGTTCATGCTTAAGGGAAGTGGACTGTTCTGTGGAGCTCCTTTCTGTGACTTTCTACCCTGCAGCCTGAGTGGCAGAGCAGCTACAGTGTCTGGAGGGGAGGACCCCTGGCACATGACTGCAGTCATGCTGCCATTGCTTCCAGCTTCTGGGGTCACATTTTTATAATATGATTTTGTAATTTTGTAATGCAATTTATGTAAAACAAGAACTATCTGTATTCCCAGTACTTAGCGCAGTGACTGGTGCATATTAGGTGCTTAATAAATATTTATGGTGATTGATTGATTGATTGATGTATGTAAAAATGCTTTGCAAACCTCAAAGTTTTCTGTACTTTGAAAGTACTTACAAAATATTCTGTAAATATCTACCATCATTAAAAACTGTCCTGGAGAGGCAGAATTTCAATATTCTGTCTGTATGTTGAACTTGGTTTCTACATGTTGACTGGAAAATTTCTTTGTTAGTATTTGTCTTTTTTTCTTATGTGACTTGTTTGACCCTTGCTTTACCTTCTCTCTAGGTAACCCTGAAGTTGCAGGAATCCCAGCTTCCAGGACCAGATCAGCTGCAGCAGTTTCAAGTGGTCTGTGAGACAGAGGAGGACAAATTCCTGCTACTCTATGCTCTGCTAAAGCTGTCATTGTTGCAGGGCAAATCCTTACTCTTCGTTAACACCTTAGACCGAAGTTATCGCCTTCGACTTTTCCTGGAGCAGTTCAGCATTCCTGCCTGTGTGCTCAATGGAGAGCTGCCTCTTCGTTCCAGGTTTAGCGTCCTTGTGGTTTGGTGGGAGGTGATAGAGCTTGAGGGAGTGGAGTTATACAGCTGGGACTGTTAAAGAGCCAGAATAACAGGGAGAAGCTAAAGCTGAGAGCTTGGGGTTGATGAAGAGCCAACCTAACATCCTCTCTTTACTGTAGGTGCCACATCATCTCACAGTTTAACCAAGGCTTCTATGACTGTGTCATTGCAACTGATGAGGAAGTCCTGGGAGCCCCTGTTAAGGGCAAGAGTCGGGGCCAAGGATCCAAAGGAGAGAGGTGATGTAGCACTCCCTCAACTTCCTTAGTTCTCCACTCCCACAGTCCTGTCTTTCCTGTCTTTTGGAAGGATGCTAAACTCTAGAATGTATGGAATAAGGTTGAGGATTAGATGTCTAGGATTTCCAAGTATTAACTTTGCTATAGACATGTGAATGGGCTTTTGGTCTTTGGTTCTAGGGTGGGGAGGGAAATGATATAAATTGGATTGTCAGCTTGAAAAAAAAAATGGAAAAGAAAAGGAAAAATATGAACTCGATTTGAGGCACCCACTCTCGGGGGTGACATTCAGACAGGTGGACTAGCATGGTGCTGCTTCTAAAGGAAAAGGAGCAGTTCAGTTTTAAAGATTTTTCTCTGCAGGGCCTCTGATACAGAATCAGGTGTGGCACGTGGCATTGACTTCCACAATGTAACAGCTGTGCTCAATTTTGATCTCCCACCTTCCCCTGAGGCCTACATTCATCGAGCTGGCAGGTAGGCATGGTGTCAGGGTGTGTACAGAAGCCCCAAGGTGAAGGGGATTGTGGCCTAAATGCATCTTTTCTTCATAGGACTGCACGTGCCAACAATCCAGGAACAGCCCTGACCTTTGTCCTGCCCACGGAACGTCCCCAGCTAAAAGAAATTGAGGAGGCCCTTGGGGGAGGTAAAAGCTGGGATTTCTTGTGGGGCAGCTTTGGGTTCCCTTGTCCTTACCTTGAAAGAAGTGGAACCATCCCAGGCTAGATTACTGCCACAATGAAAGGGAAGGAAATGTATAGAGAAGCAAGGATAGCCATAATTAAAAAGTTTGGGGTAATGTGATCAGAGAGAGGCTACTGGGATACTTGGAATGGAATTGCAGTGCTGAGAGACAGCCTGGAGAAAAGGAAGGGTACTTTGTGTCTGTGTGTGTGTCTGTTTGTCTCTTCAAACCTGTGATTTTAATGCTTTAAGAAGCCCCCCAGTGAGAAAACTCCCATCTGCCAGTGCTGTGAGCAACCCTTCTATAACTTTGGCTTATAGATTTTTCTGTGCCAAACACATTGTGGATATAGAATTCTGTCAGCTGATGGATCATGGTCTGTGCCTGCTGTGCCAACTCCTTGGTGGGGACAAGGACAAGGCCTCAAACAGCCTGTTCCATCACTGGTCTTGCCTGTAATAATACATCAAAGACCTTAACCAGGCAACTTAAACCAAACTGTTTTCTTTATTGGTTAAGTGATTTGACTAGAGACACAACCAATATGTATCAGGTGAAGCTTGAACTCAAGTGTTCCTGTATCTGAAGCTAGTTCTGCTTATACTATAGCATGGTGCCTCTCTGCAGAAGGAATATGCTGAATATTTTTTCTGAGAAACCTCAGAAAGGGCTGAGCAGATTTTGAGAAAGTAGTTGGTTTCAGGAAGTATTGAGCTCCAAGAATGCATTAATCTCTTCTTGGTGTTTCATATATAAGAAGTATTGATAAGTGTGTTAACAGCACCACAATTTGTTGGACATTTGCTATATACAGCACACTGGAGCAGGTGTTGGAGTTACAAAGAGGTATGAGACAAGGACCCTTCCCTCAACGATCTAGTTGGGTAGATGGGACAACTATGAATTTAACAAAAGTTAAATACAGTACTACCTGGTGTATGTGAAAGTACCCTGATGAATGGATACACATAAGTGCTGCTGGAGTTCAGAGGAGGACTGAAGGTAGCACCAAAAAAAAAATAGTAGACATTGTCCTGCTTGACTGGGCTGAGAGATTGGATGGGCTAGAGTTAAGCTATGGAAAATGCATTTTCACTCTCTTCTTTGGACTCGTTCCTGGATTGGCTTCCCTGCTCTATTAGATGCTAAAGCCTTTTAGCTGTTTTAGGACTTCACATGTTCTTCTTTCCACAGAGAGTGCAGAGTCAATGTTTCTTCCCTACCAGTTTAGAATGGAGGAGATTGAGGGTTTCAGATATCGCTGCCGGGTGAGCTGGGGACATGCATGCTATGCCTCTATGTGAGCTGGGGGTGCCAGGCTTAGATACATGGGATAGTAATGGGTTTAGTACTGGGCCACTTGCCTTATTCACTTCCCTGACCAGTATGATCCTCCTCCCTTGCCCAGGATGCCATGCGTTCTGTGACAAAACAAGCCATTCGGGAAGCAAGACTGAAGGAGATTAAAGAGGAGCTTCTGCACTCAGAGAAGCTTAAGGTGAGAAAGGATAGGTCACATCTGAGGGTGGAGAGCATGGGAAAGGAGGGGAGGTCTGGCAGTGTTCTTGTAGTAAGGAGTGGACATCCCTGCTGCAGAGTGGGCTTTGGGTGTTGTTGGCTTAATGGGGCCTTATAAGTCAGGGACATGCAGAGTAATGTGACAGCCCATGGAGGGTAAGACAGATTAGAAGAATTAGACTTTGGTTCTGTTGAACTGTAGGTATTTGTTATAAGGAGGGGAGGATAACTGGTTGGTTGGTAATTGGATAATGATAACCTCCACTCCAAAAGAACATGAATAAAACATTTTTTAAAAATGGAAGGAGGACCTTCCATTTAAGAAATGACAGAAAAAGACACCCAAATGGAGCAGTTTTGTTGCTGCCTTGGTAAATGTAACATTTATATACTTAAGCTGTACATAAGTTTAAGTTTCTTACATAACTCGTGTTCTTATTCTTCACATTTTGAAATGCTTGTTGCTGTTGCTTGAGTTTACAGTAAAAAAGAAAATTAAAAAAAAAAAAAGGCTTTCACAGTAATCCCCCTTCTCTTTCTTCCAGACCTACTTTGAAGACAACCCTAGGGACTTACAGCTTTTGCGACATGACCGGCCCTTGCATCCTGCAGTGGTGAAGCCCCATCTTGGCCATGTTCCTGACTATTTGGGTAAGATTGCCTTGGCCTTAGGTAGTTAATACAGCCAGTGCAGGTCATGTGGTAATAAAGGAGAGGAAAGAAACCTCTTGGGAGGGTAGGGTCCCCGACAGCCAGCCAGGGAGAGGACTTTGGTCAAAAAGTATTTGTCAAATGCCCTCTCTTCTTGTGGGAGGATATTTAAAAAAAAAAAAAAGCACAAGACATGCTCTGTCCTCTCAAGATTCATAGGGTTTAGCTAGGGAAAGAGAGCTAACACTTGTGAAACTTTAGTATAGACTGGAACCATAGGAAGATCTCCAGGAAGGGGTGTAGCTAGGTGGCACAGTGAGTAGAGTGCCATCCCTGGATTCAGGAGGACCTGAGTTCAAATCTGACCTCAGACACTTAACACAAAAACTAGCCTGTGACCTTGGGCAAGTCACTTAAGCCCTCCCCCCCAAAAAAAGCAAAAAAAAAAAAATGAACTACTTGGGGCGGCTAGGTGGCACAGTGAGTAAGAGTGCCGGCCCTGGAGTTGGGACAACCCGGGATTGGATCTGGCCTTAGAAAATGAGCACCCACACATAAATAATGACTGGCCGTGTAACCTTGAGCAAGTTACTTAACCCCAATTGCTTTAAAAAAAAAAAAAAAAGATCTCCAGGAAGGGAGAGTTCAGTGGAGCTGGAGTAATATGAGGGAGGATTCCTGGAGAAGGTGGGAAGCAATGTAGTAGAAAAAGTGTTGGATTGGGAATCCCACCTCCATCACTAACTAGCTCTGGTCCTTGATTTCCTCTTCTGTAAAGTGAGGTTAGACTGGATGGTTACTTAGGTCTTTGACATCTCTGATTCTCTGATCTCAAAGTCCTCCCAGGTACTGTCAGATCTAGTTGCTATGTTAATATGGTTTGGCAGAACTGGTTTTTTGTTTTTTTTTTAGTGAAAGAACTGGAGTGGAATTGGGTTTTTTAGGGGGCAATTATGTTCAAATGTTTCTATTAAAACAATAATTGTATGTTTTGATAGAGAAAGAAGAGAAGACTTGTTGTGAGTTGGCAGGAAAGTAGAATTTGCATAAGTGGAAGAGAGAGTTCTAGCCAGGAAGAATGGCCACAGTAAAAGTGTTCTGAGGAGTAAGACTGGGGTTCTGAAGATAGTGAATAGGCTAGTTTTGCTTGAGTGGAAGGTTCCCATAGGAAAATAGTATGAGATACTGCTTCAAAACTTGTAGGAGCTTGGGGAACTAGGTAGCTTAGTGGATAGACCCCGGCACTGGAGTTTTCAGAAGGACCGAAGTTCAAATTCAGCTTTGGACACTTACTAGCTATATGATCCAAAACAAGTCACTAAATCCCGATTGCCTCCAAAAAATAGCAAAATGAAAAATAGCAGGGAAGGCACTAGAATCAAGAGGGTTTGGGGCAGGCGTCCTGTAGAAGGTAGGATTGTATGTGGCAAGAGATGGAGTGTCTTGTTTGTAGAAAGGCCAGGAGGCCAGTGTCACTGAATGGAAGAGTGCATGATAGGGAGTAAAATGTAAGAAGACTGGAGAAGTATGAAGAGCCAAGTTATGAAGGGCAAAGCATCGATCTTGGAGGCAAATAAGGGATTATTTGCTGGGTAGGAGAAGGAAAAATTTATTTGGAAAGGAAGATGGTATAAAAACAAAAAGACATCATACAGCTTTTAAAAAAATTGTTTAAAGAAAAATAGTTCTTATTTCTGAATCCAAGAATGTGGGTTCCAAGCCCAGCTCTAAGCTTAATAGCCAAATTGTCTTAGACAAGTCACCTTTTCACCATGAACCACGATTTCCTCGTCTGTAGCATGAGGATGTTGTACCAGCTGGCCTCAGAGGGCCCTCCTAGCTCTGAAACCTATAAATCTATGTCCAGCAAGCAGTGGGAAATTTGAAGCTTGACTTCATGTGATCAGATCTAAAGATAGAGATTTGGGAGTCAGTAGTCAGTGTCAGCGGACATTTATTAATCATCTATTTCAGAGAGAGATTTTTGTTAAAAAAAAATTAATAAGCCAAATCAAAATAAAAACAATGAATTATGTTCTTGGACATGTTGCATTTGAGATGCCTACTGGATACCCAATTTTACATTTCCAAATAGGTGAGGGAGGAGCTCAGGAAGAGACCAGGGAGTGTTACATCTTTAGATTTGGGAATTGTCTACATAGAGATGACAATTAAATATATGAGAGCTTATGAGTTCACTAAATGAGAGACATTCTGACATTCTGACAAATGAGAAAACTGAGAGAAACTAACTGACTTCTCATTGGTAGGTCTCAGATGATCATCTAGGGCTCTTGCTGTCCTCCCCTCCTCATCCCCCCGCCCCCTATCTATCCAGGAAAAAAGGAGAATAAAAAATGCAGTGGAACCTGCAGGGGGAGGATGTGGCCATGCTGACTGGTGGCAGACCTGCTTGCCTCTTATTTTCTTTGTGTTCTTTGCCAAGGAAAATGATCTTTGGATTGGGAAGGACAGAGCAAAAATAACTGATAGAGGCTTGATACTCAAAATAAATAGGGAGATTGTGCCCTTAATGAATTCTGGTCAGCAGGCCTGGAAACTGAGAGAACTGGGAAATGTTACTGCTGCAGCACTGGCAGTGACCTTTTAAAGACCATGGAGAAGGAGAGATGTGCTGTGGGATGGGAGAAATGCAGACCGGGTCCTGATTTTCAAAAAAAGCAAGAGAATGGAATCTGTAAACTGTGTAGGTCAGCAAAATTGACTTAGATAATGAAAAGTGAAATAAAAAGACCGGCAGGTGGACATAAGAGAAGCTTCCGTAAGGAATGGATTGTTTCAAGAAGTAATGGTTTCTCTTCCCTTCGATACCCATTGAATAAACATTTATTAAGTACCTAATGTATGTCAGGTATTATGTTAAGAGCTAGAGTTACAAAGGAAGGCAAAAGACAGTCCCTGCTTTCAAGGAGTTCTCAATATATGGGGGAAAAGCTAGCACGTAAAAAGCAGCTGACAAAGGGTATGTGTAGGGTACCTGTCCCAGGCACGTAAGATCCTACCGCTAAACTGAATCCCTTCCTTAAATGGAAGATCTGGGAGGGGCTCTCCCACATCCTCTGCCCTCTCATTAGGAGCACTGGGGAGCCATAAGTGTCAGAGTTCATTCAGCCTTATCACCTCGTTGGTAAGAAAATAACTTCCTTGAGGGGGCAGGGACTGTTTTGCTTTCGGTATCTCCAGTATCTGGCACATAATAGGAGCTTAATAAATAGTTATTGACTAATGATGTAGGAGGGATCCTTGTTCAGTTACAGGATGTCCTTGATGATTTTTGCTCTCTCTGGTGATTTCCCAGCCCCAGTCCTCACTTTCCACTACAGTGTGTTGCCAAATGAGCAAGAATTGTGAGCTTGGTCAGGATGGTTCTGTGATCTTTTTCCAATTATGTTTTGTGACTTGGGAACAGGAATGAAGAAAGAGAAGAGAATTAGGGCAATGATCAGTGGTCACTTATATGTGGGATGGATGAAAAGTTGAGTGTGACCAGAAGAGGGGTGGCCTGCCCCCCTGCATTTGGGATTTTAGTAAATAGGAAATTGTTCAGTGATTGTCGCTTCTAGTGAGATCAAACCCCTGGTTCGTTGGGCGTATATAGAGGGGGAACTGGCAAAAGCTACATATGGCACTGTGAAAGGGGAGATGTACTGAGTTTGAGGTTTCGGGAACGGATACAGTGCCATATGATGAGGTTTAGGGTGTGTGATTTGAGGGGAAGTTGGAGTTACCAGTATGGATGATGAAGTCATTGAAAAGGATCATCAGAGACGGGGTGGGAAGGAAGAACTGGAAACCCCCTAAGGGAGTGTCTGATAGTTCACATCCTGGAACCGGAGCATTGTAATGAGCATGTCTTGTGTGGGGTGGTGACAGAGCACTGCATTTGTCAGACGTGGGTTGGAACCCCACCCTCAGACACTAGCTCTGTGACCTTGGGCAAATCCTTTAACCTCTCTAAGCCTCAGTCTTCTCCTTTCTGAAGTGGGTATAACAGTAGTGCCTGCCTTGTGCTATTGTTGTGAATATAAATCTTAAAGCACTATGTAAAAGTTAGCTGTAGATATCACTGACTTTTGGAAATGAAGACACTAGATAAAGAATCATCCAAAGAGAGGCAGCAGGAATGGATTTGCTTCCCGAGGGACGGAGCCTAAATAAAGACTAGCCAAATACCTGAGGACAGAAATTTAGGAAGATCATAGTTTGGGGGGAGGTGAGAGGGAGGAGTGGCATGGAAAGGTTAATGAAGAGGAACCATCAAACTGGATAGAATAGAAACAGGCAGAGAGATGAAATGAGAACCAATTTAAGGACAGCTGCATGGAAATTAAGAGATGATAGGGCTTCAAGCAGGAGTAGGTGTTCAGAGTCAGATGCCCAGAAAATTCCAGGAGGAGACTATCAGGAGGGATGAATTCAGTGTTGGGAAGAGATCTACCAGGGTCACATCTGAGGGTGGCTGAGTTCCAAAGTCCTAGAGGGGATGAGGGCTCCAGTTGTTATCAGTCATGGATGCAGATTGCCAAACGTCTGTTTTCTTCATTCTATAGTACCCCCTACACTTCGTGGCATTGCCCGACCTCACAGCAGGCGGAAGCGGAACAGACCCTTCACCTCTCACAGGAAATTTAAGGTACCTTGCCTTCCTGGGCTCTGGTTAGGGAACAGGATCCTAAAATGTTGACCCTTCCCCCTCCTTGGCTGCCTTCACTGCAGGACCCAGGAAATGGTGTCAGACCCTATCCCCTAGAGCAGGGCTTAAATTTTTTTCCATTCAGGACCCCTTCAGTTACATTAAACCCACAGTTTAAGAAGCCCTTTGAGAGAACAGAGAAGAGGCCTTATGTTTGCCTCAGGTCAGAAGCCCCAAGGAAGCCTAGTGGCTTAGTTTGTGGGCTATGAAGTTGTGACTAGATTATTGTCAGGGTACCAGAGAAAAGGAACTTGGGACTTTAAAACAATCCCTCCCCTCCATTTTTGTTTTTTTCATTGTTTCCTCAGTAGGGAATAGTGAAGGCAATGGCAGGAATAGGGGAGAGGAAGGGGAAAAGTAGAATGGTGTTATAGTTATGTGGGGGATGGGGTGGGGTAAGAAAGAAGGCACAAGGGTGCTTCCTTCTTTCTGGGCCTCTGTTTCCTCATTTGTAAAACAAGGAAGTCAAACTAAACAATCTCCAAGGTCTCCCCAGCTCAGATAGCCTCTGATACTCTGTGGCAATGAATTGCTTCTCTTGCCTTGTGTTCTTTGGACTATTGTGACTTTTCCAGTTCCTAGCAAAGAGACTTATCACTTATCTGCCAGACAGTGAATGCTTAAGATACCTTCTTACTCCCATAGGCTCCAAAGACACAGAACCCTCTTCGAAGCTTCAAATACACCAAGAAGAAGCCAAGGACCTCTGCTTCTTCAGCTAAGCACTCCTGAGGTTGCTCACCCAGCCCTGGGCCTGACTCTTAGACCTCCCTCCCTTCCCTTGGGACCTGGCCAACCACTTGTTTGTCACCCTCCATGGAAGGCTGGCCAGCCATGTGCTGTGAAGTGACTGTTGGACTCAGTGTGGGATCTCAAGAGACTGGACTCCCCAGGGCCAGATAGAGAATGTTAGCAGCCTTTCTCGAGTGTTGGCCTTCTCTGTTGAGATGGAAGATTCTGTTCCCCGGCTGCAACGTGCTGTATCTCTCCTCTACCAGCAGGGGTCATCATGCATAGGCTCATAGACAGAACTGGAAGGAGCTTCTGAGAAGAAGTCCAGCTCCAGTGATCAATGGGACACTGTAATAAATGGAATGAAATACATCCCCGCTCTTCATACTCAGCATGCTGCATTGACTCCTACTCATACCTTAGCATCTCTGCTCCCTAGACTGACCTTGATTTGCCCTGCTCCTCCCCCCCCCCCCCAGATCTGGAGCCATGGTCGTCTGGGTATATGTTTCTTGCCCATTTTCAGTCCCTGGTTTTCACTCACACACATGATCAGGAAGCTGGTTTCCAAGAATTATGTTTGTTTCTTCCTATCATTAATACACTTTGCCTTTTGCTACTCCTGGGGAAGTTTCTACTGGCACCTGGAATGTAGCCTTCTCATCCTTATTTGAGCTTTGTTTTACCCATTTGTGAAGGAAAAAATTGTTCTTTGTGAAAACTAGGATGCTAGATTTGGAGTCAGCACCTAAGCTCAAATCCCAGCTCTGCTGTTTTATAAGGGTATGACCTTGGATAAGTAATATAACTTCTCTGGCTTCAGTTTCCTTATCTCTTAAGACGATAAGATTGGACCAGATGGTCTCCAAGGTCCCTTCTATCTCTAAAATGTATGAATCTGTGAGGCATTGTTTTTCAAAGTAGGTAAAAGGTCCCCTGGTTGTGCCCCCAGTAACTGTGAGCCTCCTAGTTCCCCTTCTCTGACAAACTTAGAGCAGTTTTGGGGGAGAGCCTCTTTTGGAAGAAAGAAGGAGGGTTTCTCTGCCAAAATAGGGTGTGTCCCAGTGATGACTCGGCATAGCCATTTAGTCAGCCACCTACTCATTAATTATTACAGTGCCAGGTAGTAGCCATAAAGTTAACTCTGGGAAGGTGGGAACATGAGAAGAATATGTGGGCTGATAGGGACAATGACCTAGAAGAAAGAGAACAGATTTAAAGATAAATTCTAGAATCATCAAACTTGACAGATAAGAGATCATCTTAAAGCCTTTGGTCTACAGTTGATGTCAGTGCCCTGCCTCTAGGTGAGTCTTCTGTTAATACTATGATTTGGAGGGGAATAGAAAGATGCCTGGGGCCTAAATGGTGAGTGAATAGGACTGATACTTGTGAGGGAAGAATAGAAAAGGGCAGCCAGGGACTGAGCAGCAGTGTTTACCCAAACTTTGGGAAAATACAGTCAGGTGATAGAAGAGGTAAAAGACCCAACTTGCCATTGTGATTTGACACAATTCAATTATTTTAAGTTAAGCACCTGCATTAGCTCTTTGTGAACTTCCAAGGAGCTTAGAGTATGGATTTTAATACAGCATTTTGACAGGCATAGCTTGGATGAGTCCTTGATCTCAAGGAATTTATATTCTAATGGAGGTCTATAGCACCCTCACAGATAAGTGTATGTAAAGTGATTTCCAGTAGGAGAAGGTACTGAGGGGCTAAGGGAGGGAGATCACCTTGTCTAGATGATGTCCCCTGAGTTCCCTTTGGACAGACCTAGGGATTCCAAGAGGGGAAGAGGTGTTGGGTATAAGGAATAGTATGTTGCTTTCAGACTTGAGGTGGTAAGAATGTAGTAGAGGTTGCTTTGAAAATAAAGGAGGCTATCCTTTGACCCAGAGAGCCCACTACTAGGATTATGCCTCAACATTGAAGACAAAAATGTATGTGTATGCTGAAATACCCATTGCATTATTTGTTTCATTAGCAAAGAACCCTAGAGATTGGGAAGTGGCTTAACAAATTGTGGTGTATGAATATACGGGGATGTTTCTGTTCCTTTTTTTTTTTTTTTTTTGCCTTTTGGAGGGAGTAGGGCAGTGTAATTGGGGTTAAGTGACTTGCCCAAGGTCACACAGGTAGTAAGTGTTAGGTGTAAGGATGGATTTGAACTCAGGTCTTCCTGACTCCAGAGCTGGTGCTCTATTCACTGCACCACCTAGCCGCCCCAATGTTTCTGTTCCTTAAGAAACAAGCATTACTATTTCAGAGAAGCATGTGAAGATATCCATAAACTGGCACAAAGTGTAATCAGCAGGAAAATTAGATGTACATAGTGACAACAGCAATGTGAATGCAGAGGATGATGAAACCAAACCTGATGTTAAGTATAGCCCTAAAAGTTTAAAAAATGAATCTTCAAGGAAAAAGCAACCCTTGCCTAGGCTCCCTCTGAGCCCTTGATCTCATCCCCAGGGTACTTCACTCTTCAGTCACCCTATGTCTTCCCTAGGAGTGAATCAGCGAGATTTATTAAATACCTCCTGTGTCCACCTGTCCTTATCCTCTGGGCCCATTTCACTGCCATATCAAAAAAAACCAAAACAAACCCAAAGCATTCAATCCTGTTAATCCTTCAAGCTATTCTGGTGGTTTTTTTGTTTTTGTTTATATTATCAAATGCTTTATTAACTTCTGGTTTACATCATTCATTTCCACAAGATTTTGAATTACAAATTTTCTCCATTTTTTCCTCTACCCACCACCCCAAAATAGCAATCCCACTGGATGTCCCCTCCAATCTGCTCTCTCCCATGTCTTCTCCCATACCCCCTCTGACTTTCCAGTAGGGCACGGTAGATCTCTGTGCCCCAGTGCCTATATATCTTATTTCCCAGTTACATGTAAAATAATAATAGTATATATATGTATATATGTAAAATAATAATAGTATATATAATATATATATGAGTATATATTTAAACATTTGATTTTAAAGCTTTGAATTCCAGATTCATTCCCTTCCTCCCTTGTCACCCATCCTTACTGGGAAGATAAGCAGTTCAGTATAGGTTGTACATGTGTAGCTATGCAAAACATTTCCATAGTGAATATATTGTAAAAGACTGACTATATTTCCCACCCTCCTATCCCACTTCCCACTTGTATCTCCCCCCCTCTTGTCCCCTTCCCCCCTACTGTCTTTTAGGGTGAAATACCCTATTTAGTGTGTATGTCATTCCCTTCCTAAGCCAAATTCAATGAGAATAGGGCTGACCCATTATTCTGTTTTTTTCTTACTCAACTAAGCTTAGGTGGTGCTTTCTACACTTATACAACAAAGGTAGGGGCCAAAATTAAAATAGGCCAAACTTCTTCAGGCTGCAAATAGGTTTTTATATCAGCTTTCCAAGTAAAGGTAAAATTAATTATTAAACTATTTTTGCAAATAAACTTTTTTAAAAGGAAATTTTAATTAATATCCATTATGCTTAAGATTTTTATCATAAAATCACATTAATAAAAAATTGCTAAGCAGTACAAGTTTTAATACATTTTCCAGGTTTTCTTATTGTTTACATTTAGTTAATGGGACATATTACACCACTCTTCACTGCACGGTCCTATTCTCAACACTTTTTTTTATTAGGATATAAGCCAGAAATTGTAATCAGCAAGTATTTCTATGAAATCACCATCAGTAAAGGATTTTCCAGCAGCAGCAATTTCTTTAGAAATCTGAAAACTAACCTTAGTTGCTGCCTCATTTTATGAGTTTACTTTCTTGAAAAACCATTGTTCCCCACTGATATTTTTCAACAATTTGGATGCTTTAATTTGTTTTTCATTGGTGTCCAATTTGCTTAAGGCAGAATGTTTTGATTTGAAATGGCAACAAAGATTTTATTCCTTCAGAATGGCTATTGCTTCCCAGCAAACAAGGCACAATATTTTGTCCCTTGCATAGAAAAACAAGTATCTATTTGTCTACTCTGGCTTAAAACACTCATGTTCTGATTCATTCTTCCATTTCTTTTTATCATCCCTTTTACAAAGTCATCTCAAAACTTTAATGTTAAAACCAAAAAATCTCCACTGTAACTGCTCACATAAAGAGATACCGAACTGAGTGTGTGACCTTGGAGAGAGTGCCAGAGACTTGTGTAACTTGGGGGTTGGCTGTGCAGTGACGGAGGGGAAGAAGCTCCCGAATTGTTGCTGCTCATCACATAGCTGGTGTCAGCTGTGTTGGTTCATAGCTGTACTCACTTCGTCCCTGTTCAAGCCAGTAACCGCCAAAAACAGTGAACAGACAGAACTCTTCCTCCTCTCAGACTAGAGACAGATTGACAATGGCTGTTTGCTGTGGCTTACAGAACAGAGTACACAGTAGCAACCCATGTGCCAAGTCACATATGGGCACAATAGTGACTTGTGGAAGGCTAGTTGTACATAAGGAGGATTTTGTCATCCTTTTTAGAATTCAGTTTCTCAGGATCTATGGCCATGGCAATGTCTAGTTTCTAGGTGTTAGATATAACTCCCAGAATAGCCTCGAGAATACTAGATAGTAATTCTTGGAATCACAGTGATAGGCAGTCCCATTCAGGCTGTGCCATGAGATATACAGGTGACAATTGATATTTACTGTGCTTAAGCAGAATGACGATATTGCTAAAGTTAATTTGTGAGCTTAATGTTGGCAAGATGCCGGTTTTGTCTGTTGCTCTATAAAGCAAGTGGGTACTGGTCAGTGAGTGGGGGCTAACCATGGGAAACTATGGGGGGAACCACAGGGAACCCATAGGGGAATCTGTGCTTTAACCGGCCCCCATCAGGGCTTGAGGGGATTTAGGGGAGTGCACAAATTGCTCCTGTCTCAGTTGACCCCACAGAGATGTAGGGATAGTTGCCACCCCTTGTAGGCCCCTGCAAGGATAATTAGGAAATGCTGTAGGAGTTGATGCTCCCATTATCAGAAACCTTTTGAGAAGACTAGACTAGAATCAAGCTTATTATTAACCCCTTCGAAGGTGGCTGCCTGTCTGACCAGATCAGGAGTGAGCCTGCTAGAGACTGGAGTCCCAAGACCTCCAGTGCATCCCATGTGGTGTGTTATCTGTGAAACACAGGTTAAGCAGGAATGGGGGGGGGGGGGTTTGGGAATAGACAAAGTACTTTATTTTTAAATGCTCTACGTTTTTTGAAAATCTTTAGTGGGCCACAAGTGGCCCATGGGCTATATGTTATGCAGGCCTGCTCTCACCACTTGCAATATAACTTTTTACTTGTTTACAATTAATATTTATTTTTTAAAATCTTTTTTATTATAGACTTAAATACTAAAACTTAGGCAATAAGAAAAGAAAAACAAATATTAAAATTTAAATACAAAATTTAAAAATGTCATGTGCACAGCAGAAAGTAAGAGAATTAAAAATATATAGCAATAAATTTCTATTTCAAGAAAGCCTATGTATTCAATACTGTGCATTGTGTTGAGAGTTGTCCATCTTTGCTTCCTTGTAAGTTTTCTTTTGTTCTCTGCTGCATACTTTACTTTGTTCTTTTCCTCCCCTTACTCTCCCTCCTCCCTGCCCCCCCCCAGAAGGCTACAATAGAGCATGGATATATATATGTATACACACACACACATACATACATAAACATAAACTTTCAGTAAAAATTCTACTCTTGATCTTTGTTTCTGTGTTTGTATTTATCTCTTATTTCCTATCCCTCCTGATTCCTCTACTTTACTTCTAACTGCTACCTTGCCCTCCTATTATTTAATCTAACCCCCCCCCACCAGGATCCCTCCCTTATCCTCCCATTCCCATAAATCTGAACCTCATTCCATGCCTCCCTTTGACCTATTCCCTCATCTTCCCCTCTAAAAATCCCTCCCTTATCCACCCAAGGATCCCTTCCTTATCCTCCCATTCCCATTAATCTAAACACCCCTATATACCCTTTCTTAACCTATTCCCTCACCCTTCCCTCTAGAGATCCCTGCCTTATCCTTTTCCCCCCTTTCCTATCCTCTTAGTGTTTTCTTTCTGAATTTAGAAGACTTTTATACTATTCTATTCTGTTGCCTATTGAACCCATTCCTGATGAAAGGTTGCCAGAACTAACAGCCCTCCTCCTACATCTAATTCTGTGTCAAATTCTTCCTCTTAAACTTCATTTGTGTAAGATAATTACTCATTTTAGTTGTTCCTGAATGGTTTTACTTTTTAAAGTCATATTCATGTTTACCCAAATTTTTCTTACAAACTATCCAATTACTAATAACAATCTTAGATATACATTTTGCATACATAAAAGGTAAACTGTCCTTATTGAGTCTCTTGTAATTAGTATTTGCTATGTACCTTATATTTCTTTTGGCTCCTTTATGTCAAATCTAATAGTAAGTTCAGGTTGTTGTTGTTTTTTTTTTTTTTTTAACAAAAGTCCTGAAAGTCTGACAATTAATTAAATGTTCCCTTTTTTAAAATTCAAGATTATGCTTCCCTTTTCTAGGTATGATATTTTCAGCTGGAACCCCAGTTCTTTTGTTCTTTGATGTATGGTGTTCCAAGACCTGCAGCTTTAGTGTCTCCACTGCTAAGTTTTCTGTTATTCTAATTGTGGCACTACCATATTTAAATTGTTTTTTTCTTGTTGCTTGTAATATTTTATCCTTGAACTGGGGGTTTCAGAATTTGACTATAATATTCCTGTACTTTTTCTTTGTATGATCTCCTTCAGATGATGATTGGTAGATTTTTTTCTATTTTTACTTTCCCATCTTGTAATGCTTCTTTAATTATTTCTTGTATTATTATATTAAGATTCTTTTTTTTATCATAGCTTTCAGGTAGTATGATTATTCTTATGTTTTCTCTTCTTGAACTGTTCTCCAAATCAGTTGCTTTTTCTTATGAGATGTATCATATTCTCTTCTATTTTCATTCTTTATATTTTGTTTTATTATTTCTTGATCTTTTATAACTTCACTGACTTCCCCTTGCCCAATTCTGATTTTCAAGGAGTCATTTTCTTCCTTAAGATTCTGGATCTCCTTTTCTAGGTGGTTGACTTTCTTTTCATAATCTTCTTGCTTTTCTTTTTAAAATTTTTTTTATTTATTTAGTTTTAGTTTTCAACATTCACTTTTATAAGATTTTGACTTTTAAATTTTTTCTTCCTCCTTACCCTCACCCCTCCCCAAAATGGCATGTAATCTGATACAGGTTATACATGTACAATCATATTAAACATATTTCCATACTAATCACATTATAAAGAAGAATTAGAACCAAAGGGAAAAAGCACGAGAAAGAAAAAAAAGAGAAAAAATAGTATGCTTCAATATGCATTTGGATTTTATAGTTCTGGATGTGGATAGCATTTTCCATCCTGAGTCTTCTGGAATTGTCTTAGTTCACTGCATTGCTGAAAGGAGCTAAGGCTATCAAAGTCAGTCATCACACGATGTTGCTGTTACTGTGTATGATATTTTCCTGGTTCTGCTCACTTCACTCAGCATTAGTTCAGGTAAGTCTTTTCCAGGTTTTTCTGAAATCCACCTGCTCATTGTTTCTTATGGAACAATAGTATTCTATTACATTCACATACCAAACTTGTTCAGCCATTCCCCAATTGATGGACATCCCCTTAATTTCCAATTCTTGGCCACTACAAAAAGAGCTGCTATTAATATTTTTGGTGTGTGTGAGTCCTTTTCCCTTTTTTATGATCTCTTTGGTATATAGATCTAGAAGTGGTACTGCTGGATTAAAGGGTATGCACAGTTTTGTAGCCCTTTGGGCATAGTTCCAAATTGTTCTCCAGAATGGTTGGATTAATTCACAACTCCACCAATAATGAACGCATTAGTGTTCCAGTTTTCCCACATCTTCTCCAACATTTATCATTTTCCTGTTTTGTCATTTTAGCTAATCTGATAGCTGTGATGTAGTATCTCATAGTTCATTTGTATTTCTCTAATTAATAGTGATTTAGAGCATTTTTCATATGATTATAGATAGCTTTAATTTCTCTATCTGAAAATTGCCTGTTTATATCCTTCGACCATTTACCAGTTGGGGAAATCTTGTTTTTCTTGTTGATTTTTTTTTTCAAGTTTTTCCTCAATCTGTCTCACTTGATTTTTAAAATCTTTTAAAAGTTCTTCTATGCATTCTGTTTGGGCAGATGACCATCTAACATTACTTTTTGAGAGTAGAAGGGGGTTTCTTTGCTTCCCAGTTTCCTCCTCTGAAGATGAACCCTGGTGTTCTCTATTAACACAGCAAATTTCTATGTTTGGATTCTTTCTCCTTTGTGCTTTTTTTTTTTTAATTTGTAGTAGTTTGGTTTTTGTAATCACCTCTAGTCCTGGGGTATAGGGAATAGTGCCTCTGGTCTCAGATCCTCCTTCACTTCTCCCCTCTGGCCTGGAACCAAAATGAAGACATCTAGCCTCCTATAAGTGTCCACAGCCGGGTGTCCCCACCCCACTGCTTCTGCACTCACCTCGAATGTGCTGGTTCCTTCTCACTCCAGCTGTGTCTTTGTTAGCACAGCTGGGTCTAGCATTCCTTATCAGCAGAAGTTTCCCCAATCTTTCTCAACTCAGATGCCCAACTCCCTTCATTGTCTTGGGGGTAAAAGTTCCTGTGGCTAGAGCCAAGGCAACCTCCCAACCTAGCTAACCCCAGCACTTGCTGCTCATTGTTTAAGCAAACCTCACCTGGAAGTGTTTACTTTTCACAGGGACCAAACCTCATTCAGGGATTTTTCTTTAGATCTTCAAGTGTCCCAGGAGGACCCCTGTTCTGCTCCTGCTCTTATTCATTTAACCACTCTATATTGGCCCTGAGGTGCTAGTTTATCTCTTTCATGGGGAAAATCTTGAGAGCCTGAAATTTTCTGACCTGCTCTGTTATCTTCCCAGAATCCTCTGATGAATATTTATTTTCTCCCATATCTCTCTTCCCAACTGAAAAAAAAATTTATAACAAATATGTATAGTAAAGCCAAACAAATTCCTGTGTTGACCATGTCCAAAAATATAAAACTGCTTTCTCTGGTGATCTCTTAATTACCCAATCCAATGTCCTTTTTGCAACATGTGACACCTTTGACCATCCTTCTACCTAGGCACTCTTTGCTGCACTTTTTATGACACTGCTTTCTTCTGGTTCCCTTCTGTCTGACTGGTTGGTCACTTCTGCTTTGCTGGATCATTATCCATAATCTACCCCCTACGTATGGGTGGATCTCCAAGTTCTGTCCTAGGCCTTCTCTTTTTTTTTCTACAATTTGTCTTAATAGTCATTAGTTACCTTGGGACCACTACTTCATGTTGATAACAGATCTATAAATCTAGCCCTACTCCCTCCTGAGCTCTAATCCCACATCATCAACTGTCTATTAGTATTTTTAATTGGATGTAGTATAGTCATCTGACGTGACTCTAGAACAGAACCTTCCCTATTTGTTTAGAGGATTCCACCATCCTTCTAGTCACCTAGGTTTGCCACCTCATCCAAGTATCCTCTGTTTTCCCTCATCCCATCTATCAATTGCCATTCCTTGTTCATTCTGCCTTCACATCTCCCATACAATAATTAATTTACATTGCTTATTGCTATACAATTAGAGTTGGTCTGAATGTTTTGGTTTATCTGGTCTCCTAATTTTTATTTTTTTTGAGTTTCTAATTTTATTTTATTACATTAATTCACTAAAACTTAAAAAAATTAGTATTTTATTTTTCCCTAGATACACATAAAAACAATTTTTAACATTCATTTTAAAAGTTTTGAGTTCCAAATTCCAACTGTTCTTCACCCCCCTCCTCCCATTGAGAAGGAAAGAGATTATATATAGGTTATACATATGTAGTCATGCAAAACATTTTAGTCATGTTGTGAAAGAAAACATAGACCAAAATAAAAAGCTTCAAGAAAAATAAAGAAAGAAAAATGTACTTCAATCTTTATTCAGAGACCATCAATTCTTTCTCTGGCAATGGACAGCATTTTTCATTATAAGTCCTTCAGAGTTGTCTTGGATCATTGTACTGCTGCGAATAGCTAAGTCATTCATAGCTGATCATCTTATAATATTGCTGTTACTTTGTACACAGTAGATTTCATTTTGCATCAGCTCATACAAGTCTTTCCAGGTTTTTCTAAGAGCATCCTCCTCCTCATCAATTTTTTTTGGAGGGAAGAAGGCAAGGCATTTGGGGTTAAGTGACTTGCCCAAGGTCACACAGCAAGTAAGTGTGTCAAGTGTCTGAGGCTGGATTTGAACTCGGGTCCTCCTGACACCAGGGCTAGTGCTCTATTCACTGTGCCACCTAGCTGCTCCTCTCATCATCATTTCTTATAGCACAATAATATTCCCTCACAATCATATACAACTTGTTCAGTCATTCCCCAATTGGTGGACATCCCCTCAATTTCCAATTCTTTGCCACCAGAAAAGAGTTGCTATAAATATTTTTGTACATATAGATCCTTTTCCTTATGTTTTTTTTAAATCTCTTTTGGGATACAGACCTAGTAGTGGCATTATTAGGTCAAAGGGTATGCATGGTTTTATAATTGCTCTACAGAATGGTTGAATCAGTTCACAATTCCACCAACAGTGCATTACTGTCTCATTTTTCCCACATCCCTTCCAGCTTTTGTCATTTCCTTTTTCTGTCCTATTAGCCAATCTAAGAGATATGAGGTAGTACTTCAGAATTGTTTTAATTTGCATTTATCCAATCAATAGTAAGTTAGAACATTTTTTATATGGCTATACATAGATTTGATTACTTAAAAACTGAAAACTGTTCATATCTTTTAACCATTTACCAATTGTTAAATGGATTTGTCTTTTTATAAATTTGACTCAGTTCTCTGTATGTTTGAAAAATGAGACTTTTGTCAGGGAAACTCACTTCAAATTTTTTTTCACAGTTACTATTGCTAATTATATTTCTCTCCATCCTATTCCCCCCATGCCATTTATTTGATTCTCTCTCTTTTCATCCTGTCCCTCCTCAAAAGTTCTTTGCTTCTGACTGTCACCTCCACCAATCTGCTCTCCCTTCTATTATCCTGCCCCCCCACTTCTTGCCCTCTTCCCCTCCTACTTTCCTGTAGGGTCAGATAACCCAATTGAATGTGTATGTTATTCCCTCTTTCGGCCAATTCTGATGAGAGTAAGGTTCACTCATTTCCCCTCATATATTCCCTCTTTCCCTCCACTGTAAAATTTTTTTCTTGCCTCTTTTATATGAGATAAATTGCCTCATTTCTATGTTGTCCCTTTCCCTCTCTCCAAGTACGTTCCTCTCACCCCTTAATTTTGCTTTTTTAGATATCACCCCTTCATATTCAACTCACACCTGTGCCCTCTGTCTATATATACTTGTAACTGCCCTAATGATGAGAAAGTTCTTGAGTTACAAGTATCATCTTCCCATGTAGGAATATAAACAGTTTGACCTTATTAAGTCGCTTATGATTTCCATTTCTTATTTGCCTCTTTATGTTTCTCTTGAGTCTCGTATTTGGAAGTCAAATGTTCTATTGAGCTCTGTTCTTTCCATCAAGAATGGTTGAAAGTCCTCTATTTCACTGAATATCTATTTTTCCCCCTGAAGGATTATGCTCAGTTTTTCTGGGTAGGTGATTCTTGGTTGTAATCCTAGCTGTAATCCTAAACCTTTCAATTTTGGGCGGGGGTTAAATTTTAAAATTTTAACTCAAATTCAAATTGAGAAAAGAAAAAACAAAAACATTGCTATGTACACAGCAGACCATAAGAGAGGATTCAATATAAAACAATAAATTTCCATTTCAAGAAAACCTATATAATAATTTTATCCATGACTTCCTTGGGGTATATGCCTACCAGTGGAAGTTCTGGGTTAAAAGATATGCATGTGTTGGGGTGGCTAGGTGGTGCAGTGAATAGAGCACTGGCCCTGGGGTCAGGAGGATCTGAGTTCAAATCCGGCCTCAGACACTTAACCCAAAACTAGCTATGTGACTTTGGGCAAGTCACTTAATCCCAAATTGCCCTGGGGGGAAAACATGTATATTTTAACCACTTTATTTGCATAATTCCAATTTGCTTTCCAGAACAGCATAGTTCCACAAACAGTACATTAGTGTGCCCCTCTTTCCACAATCCCTCCAATATTTGACCATTCCTGACTTTTGTAACTTTTACAAATTTGCTAGGTGTCAAGTACAACTTCAGGGTGATTTTGAAATAAGCTTCTATCTGTCAACATCATTCAAAATTTCTTGAAAGACATAAGGGAAAGTATTAGTGATTTGGAGCATTCTATGAAAATCTTGATAACACCCACCAAATTAAGTCAACATATCCTCTGATTGTGTGTGTGTGTGTGTGTGTGTGTGTGTGTGTGTGTGTGTGTGCGCATGCTTGGGAACAAAGCTATACAAACATATGGAAACACTTGCTGGAATGTCATATGCAAAGAACATCAAGGAGGTGGGTTCAGTTGAAGAGGAGAAGGTATATGGAGGAAAGCTGTGCAATATATCCAGAAAGACAAGTTATGGTGGAGCCAGATTATAAGCTTTAAACGCCAACCAGAAGAATTTGTGTTTTATCCTCAAGGCCATAGAAGGCCGCTGATGCTTTTTGAGCAGGGGAGCAGTGTGGTCAGATTTGTTCTTTGGGGATATCACATTAGCAACTATGTAGAAAGAAAATGGTTTGAAGGGAGAGGCTGATTGCAGGAAGATCTGTTAAGAGGTTACTGCAAATGTCCATGTGAGAGGTGGTGAAGGCTTTAAGTAGGCTGTCCTCAGAGCGTACAGGTAAGCAGGTGCACAGCTGCAAGTATTGAGATCCTGGATGGGGGGAGGAAATATCAGTAAATACCCCCTTATCCTTTGCTAATTACACATTCGTTCTCCAGTATCCCTCTAAGGGATGTGGGGCTGGGCTCCATGGACTGTGCCTTTATAGGGAGAGAAAGCAAACAGCTGAGGGGTGTTGTGTAATTGCCTTGACTCTTACTGATGTCCACTATTTTTGCTTTTCCCTTCAGATCTGGACTCAATGGGCCATTAACCATCCAACAGCTCAGCAAATACCTGTGTCTCTCCGACAAATTCGGAGGATTCAGTAGCTCACATTTACAAGCTGCTTAAAGTTTGTGGAGTACTTTTCATGCGCTATTTCCTGGGAGCCTCACCACATCTTTGGGAGAGAGGTGCTATTACTATCCCCATCTTACAGACCAGGCACTGACTCTCAAAGACTTGAAATATCTTGCCCAGGGTCATAGAGCAAATAATGGTCTGAGACAGAACTTGAACCCAGCACTTTCTAACACTAAGTCGAACTCTAACCACTATGCAAAGTTGCCAAGGTACCCCACTGAATTCAGGATATTAACCTTGCTTGGTGGCATTTTTCTCTGACAACATTTTGTAAATATTCCCTTATGGAATGAGAAGCATCTAAAAACAAAGAAGAAGCTACTTTATTGCAAATTCCTGATCTGTGGTTTGGGCCACCAGGTCTCACAGTTTGAGTCATGGATGTGTTTATGGAGATGAAAGCAGTTAAAGGTCTTATTATGTTCCCACATAGATAAATAGGCATCCTTATTTCTCCATCTGTGCCATATACCAACTTAAGTCATTTAGGTGGGTAGGTGCTATGGCCAGTGCAGCCAGTGGGCTAGCAAGTGGTGAAGAAAAGAGACAAGGGTGTAATCCACAGAATGTTTATTACATATCTACTTCATACAGAGCCAATAAGCAAATGTTTCTTAGTCCTTATATACTTCACTTCAAAGGGGTCTCCATGGCTACAAGCATGGGAACCATTCCAATAAGAATGAGAAACTTCCTAGCTCCTACTTGTTGACAGCAATGTCTGACTTACACAATTAATGGATGCATACCATGTCTGGCTAACAGGACAAGGTACAGGTCAGCACAACTCCAAACAATCATTACCAGTAAACATGTATCCAAGGAGAAGGGGAACATTCTGTTGAGGCCTTTCAACCCCCAGAAGTTCTCTACAGGTAGGGTTGGTGAGTTGGCATTGAAATAAGAGGGAGAAGGAAAATACTATAGAAACAGGCAGTCGCCACATGGAAATAAATGCCTGGGCCTTCCTGGCTGCTTCCACAAATTATTCTGACCCCAGGGACAGATATGCAAGTCATTCCATTCCCCTTATCTCTGGCCTATTGCTTTTGACCCATCAGCTGATGGCACCTAGATTCTAAACCATCTCTGGAGAAATTAATTTGTCTTATCTGAGTTTTAATTGAAGCTGTAAACTCTTTAAGAAAACAGAGATGCAATATAAAAAGCCTTTATAATTACTCTGAATAGCCTTCAGGTTTCTCCTTTTTTAGACTTTGTCTTTCTGTCTTGTCTTCTAAGTCTCACTATTCACCTCCACCAAAGGAGGTATCACCTTCTGCCAGTCCAAAACCCAGTGGCAAATGGAGATTTAGAAAGCGTTGGGTTAATTCAAGAAACCCAGCTTTGGGGTGGCTAGATGGCACAGTGAATAGAGCATCGGCCCTGGAGTCAGAAGCACCTGAGTTTGGATCTGGCCTCAGACACCTAACACACACAAAAACCTAGCCGTGTGACCTTGGGCAAGTTACTTAACCCCAATTGCCCTCCAAAAAGCAAAAAAAAAAACCCAAAACAAAACCCAACTTAAAGATTTATTAAATACCTACTATGTACAAGGTAATGTGGTAGGTCCTGAGGATAACAAAGACAAAACCAAAAGATTGCCTGGTCTTAAGAAATTTACATTATATGGGGGATGTGCACAGATAAATATATAATATAAGGTTCTGCTTCTTGGATTTGAGGGGCATTCTTTTAGTAGATACATTTCATTTTTGTTTTTGTAATCCTGGCGGAAAATATCAATGACTGCCTGGAACCAAGGTGGCTCTTATTAAATGCTTGTTGAAGGAATTGCACCAAATGAACATGATAGGTGCTTTCAAGTCCTGAAGTGCCATCACATGAGATTTGGTTTGCTTGGACTCCTAGGACAGAAGGAGGAGCAATAGGTGGGAGGCAGCCTGAGGGCAGGAAAAATGTGAGAACAATTAGAGCTGTGTCAAAACAGAATGGGCCAATGTGGGGGGGGTGTGTGTGTGTGTGAGTGTGTGTGTGTTTGTGTGTGTGTATGTGTGTATGTATGTGTACCCTTCTCTTCCCTGGAGGTCATTAAACAGAGGCTGCATGACCATTTGTCCTGTATGTAATGACATGTATTCTTTTCTAGTTACAGTTTGGAGTGAGCTATGTGCCCTCATAAGTTCCTTCCCACTGAAATTCAGTGATTGTGAGTGAAACAGAATGGGACCTCGGATCCCTTGAGCCTGAAGCCTCATCTCCACCAATAAGGTCCCTGGGTTGCTCTCTAAGAGGGTTAAAGGTTTATCATCTTCCTCCCTATGAAGACGCTTTGGCTCCCTGACCTAAGAGGTGTTGGGGCTAGTGTCAGGAAGACCAGAGTTAAAATCTAGCTTCAGACACTTACTAGCTGTGTGACCCTGGGTAAATCACTTAACACTGTTTGCCTCTGTTTTGTCATCTATAAAATGAGCTGGAGAAGGAAATGGCAAACACTCTAGTATCTCTGTCAAGAAAACATCAACTAGTGTCAAGAAGATTCGAACCTGATTGAACAACAAGACCCTGGGCAAGTCAATTGACCTCTAATCTGCCTCAGTTTCCTCAAATATAAAACGGAGATAATAATAGCACATACCTCCTGGGGTGGCTGTGAGGATCATCAGGGATAATAAATATAAAATGCTCAGGTTAGTACCTGGCACATAATAAGCACTACATAAATGTGAACTGCCATGATGATTGTTGTTACAGTCATCAGAATGATCAAGGTAAGGAGCTAAACTTATCCCTGTCTCGGGTAAATGCTTGCCTTCAGAGCCCAGCCTTTGTGGGGATACTTATTTCCTCTGACCAAAGACATAAATGGCAGAGTGGCAGGGTTCTGTATGGCTGAGCTGACATGAGGCATCTTTCTTCTTGCTTCCTCCTCATGACAATGCCATCCCCACATCTGGACTCACAGTCATTCAGAGGCACAGGTCAGAGCCACCCCAAAGGATGGGCCATCCCCTCTTCGTGTGATTGCACCCCGGAAGGATCGCCCCCTTCACTGCCAAACTTGTCCTTCTCACCTCTGAGAAATTGTTCTCTACACCTCTGTTTCCACCCCCACCCTTCACACACACACACACACACACACACACACACGCACATAGACATATAGACAGACCCAGACAGATAGACAGACACACAGAGCTAAATTTTCCCCAGGTGAAGTTTCATCTAATTATGCCCTCTCCAATCTCTGCTTAGGGTTCCCTTCTTGCCTTACCATACCCTCTTCCTTGTCTACACAACTATAATTTCCCTTTGATAATGAAAGAAAAAGAAAACAATCAATAGGTTTTTGCTTCTGATGCGGACATGTCATTCAGCCCTCTCCCTCCCCAGGCTAGACCCTTGAATACTGAGCTGGCTCCAGGATTGGGAGGAGAGAGGCCCTTTGGCCCTGGTGTTCCCCTGTGAGGCTCCCCATCTGTCATCACAAGGCTGGGGGCATTGTACTTTGTTCTTTGCTGTTGCCTCTATCCGGGATGCCATTTCTCCAGTCTGAGTCTAGAGTGGCCTTTCTAGGCTTGGTCGGGTGGGTGCAGCCAATTAGACTCTTCTGCTGGATTGTCTTATCCTCTCTTGTTCTTTGGGTCTGGGTCTGTTTTCTCTGTTCCCATCAAGGAAAGAATTATTTGGGAAAATACCTGGTTCTCTTTCTCTCTTACCCAGCAGTCATATATTCAAGTATATTGATTGCCTCCCCCTCCCATTTTTAAGGGCTTAAAGTGATAGTCTCAAGCTTTTCTTCTTCCTTCAGAACTACTTCTAAGTGATCTAGCTCTTTCCTACCAAAATTGGCCCAAACCAGAGCATTGCAAATTTAGAATTGGAGGGGTCCTTATGGGGGATCCTGTCCAGCCCCTTAATTTTACAGATGAGGAAACTAAGACCCAGAGAGGATAACTGACTTGACCAGCATCATGTAGGATTCGAAGCTGGATCCTCTGACTCTCAACCTGATGAACTTCCTGCTTTATCAAGGAGTCATCAGATCCATTTTATTTTCTTGGGTCGTCAGCTGACACTGTCAGGTAGAGTGGGAGAATTCTCCATGTCTTTTCAGCAGTCTGAGCTGATAAAAAAACTTTCTGTTTATTGGCATAGGATAGATCATTCTTTGATTCTTTTTCTTTTTCTTACTTTCTTTTAAAATGGCTTTTTTTCTTAAAATGGAACATAACGCCAATGGTTGTGGCTAGATCTTTAACTTTTCTCTGGTTTCTACCCCATATGAACTGAACACTAGGAAACAGAAGCAGTGGGGTTAGGAGTAGTCATGATGACAGAGTAGATGGAATGTTAGGAATTGTCAAATTCTGTGTGTTTTTAAAAACCCAGACTAGACTGCTTAGCAACAGACTGTTTCATACCACACCATGTTAGAGAGCACCATGTGTAGCAAAGAAGCGTCATGGGAGCTGCCTGAGTGGCTGGAAGCCTCTATCTCTCTTTGGCATTCAGGGGTCAGAGACTTGCAGCTGCCAAGATAATGCTAGAAAGTCAGACCAGAATATCATAGAGAGCCAGAGTTGTAAGAAGCCTCATAGACCAGCTAAGTCCAACCTTGCCCCCTATTTTACAAATGAAGAAACTAGGGTCCAGGGAGATGAAATGACTTTTACCCCAAGTCACAGAGGTGATTGTGTCAAGGTCAAGATCTGAACCCTGGTCCTCTGATCCCAGAGCCTGGGCTCTTTCCATCATAGCATATTGCATCCTCAAAGAGGAGATAAGGAAGGTTGCCTGTTGTAGATTCTGGTAAAGATAGCAGATGATGATCTAGAGGAAAAGAGAAGCAAGCTCTTGACTTTGAATCCCTCTGGTGAACTGCTTAACCAATTACTTGGGGATGTGATGAGATTCCATTCCACTGTGACTGCAATATTGTGGGAGACAAATCCAGGTGAGTAATATATACTCCACCCTACTGGCTGTCACAAGTGAAAATTTAACAAACAATCTTTGTTTTATATAACCATCAACTAAACAAGTAATTGAATAAACTAAATGAGGAGAGAAATTCCTTATAACATAAGCACTTAACAAGGCAGCAAAGCCTATCCCCCATCCTCACTCTCTGGATGTTGCTCCATGAAAACCCATGGCTCTTTTAGGGTCCATCATTTATTCCATTTTTCCACTCTGAGTCCTTACAACCAATAATTTCACCAGGCAAGCCAAATGGCATATAAATTCAAAGCAGAAGAGGGACAATATAGTGCTATAGAAAGAGTACTGGACTTGGAGTTAAAGGAACCTGCTCTGCCACTGAGAACCTTGGGTCAGACACTTTATCTTTCTAGGATTCAGTTTTCTTTTTTTGCTTTCTGGAGGTACAATTGGGGTTAAGTGACTTGCCCAAGGTCACATGTCTGGTAAGTGTTAAGTGTCTAAGGCTGGATTTGAACTCAGGTCCTCCTGACTCCAGAGCTGGTACTCTATTCACTTCTCCACCTAGCCCTCTAGGGCTCAGTTTTCTTATCTGGAAAATGGGGGAGTTGGGCTAGATAGCCTCCAATATACTTTCCAGTGTTAAATCTATAATACATGATCCTATGACATTTAATCAAAGCAGGAAAGATAGGAAAACCAGACATTGAAGCTAGTATTCTGGGTGGCCACACTAAATGTCCATCCTCTCTTATTGCTTCCCAATTGGTCCTCAGAAGGAAGAGGACGTAGTCAAAATAGTGGCAGGGTGCACAGTACAGGAAGCACCAGCATTTCTTCACCCAGGAGTGTCATTTGTCAGGGTGATATGCAGAGTGCATTTTATGTTGTCTCCAATGGGCTGCCACTAACAAAAGGTATAACCTCCCTTCCCATTCCTCCTAAAGACTAAATAAACCTGGTCATGGTCAAATAGGCCCGGCATTACTCGGTGACATGTTGTCATGCTATGGCTTTTCCATACTAAGACTCACTGACCTACAGCCCATTCCTGAACTCTTAGATGATCCTGGTTGATACTTTCTCTGGTATTTCTTTATGTCGTGGCCTTCTCTTTACCCTCCAGTTACTCCACTGTTCAAACCCTAGCCTTTGCTTGCCTTGCCTTTCTATTGTCCTATTTGCTCCTCATCTACTTTGACCAATCAATCAATCAATCAATCAATATTTACTAAGCACCTACTATGTGCAGCTAGGTGTCAAAGTGAACAGTGCTGGTCTTGTAGGTAGGATGACTCATCTTCCTGAGTTCCAATCTGGCCTCAGACACTTACTAGCTGTGTGACCCTGGGCAAGTCACTTCACCCTGTTTGCCTCAGTTCCTCATCTATAAAATGAGCTGGAGAAGGAAATGGCAAACCACTCCAGTATCTTTGTCAAGAAAGCCCCAAAAGGAATCAGGAGAAGTTGGATGTGACTGAGCAACAAAAACCATGTGCCAGGCACTGTGCTAAGTGCTTTACAAATATTATGTCATTTGATCCTCACAACAACCCTGGGAGGTAGGTGCTGTTATGATTCATATTTTATAGTTTATAAACTGAGGTTAAATGCTTTGACTAGGTTCTCTGTAGTTAGATCTGAATTCAGGTCTTCCTGACTCAAAGCTTAGTGCTCTATCCATGGCACCATCTAGCTAGCAGGCTTACTCACATTTCTCTCTTTGTGAGATTCACTCAACCTCCTTTAAATTTACTGGGTAATGTTGCTATGCTCTAGGCTCATGAATAGCTCTCTGAAATAGGGAGTGACCGAGACTTTCTCAAAATGAACAGGGATTACTGAACTTAGAGTCAGAAAAATCTAAGTTCTAATGCCTCAGATACTTATAAACTGTGTGGTTGAACAAATCATTTAAACTGCTTCGTTTTAGTTTCCTTCCTTACCTGTCAAATGTGGAGAGAGAAATAAAACTAGCACCTCCTTCATAGGACTGGTGTGAGAATCACATGTAATAATCTTCTCTGGATTATTCCTCAGCTTTCACTTGAACTTGTCGGTTTAGGATCCCCACTGGGTGACTGCTATTTTCTGCTCTCATGGTTCTAGGTATAACTTTAACGGACTGTGCTTTTAGTACTGTAACTCCTGAGCCCCTACCAAGTATGCTCCCCATTAATAACCAGACAATAGCCTAAACTAGTTTCATTAAAGATATTTACTAAGAAAACATAGTAAGTTGATATGACTCCAATGTAATTGCTTCCACGGCCATTGACCTCCAAGCAGATAGTGCTACTGACACCACAGTTATAGACCTCCAGACCTTTTGAAATTCACAAAGTTACTATCTGAATAATTCCATTAGAAGATATTTATTCACCTAAGATCAGGAAAGAACAAATACAAAAAGACAGAGGTGGCTATATGATCATAGCTTCCATGTTCAGGTGGGACACAGGGAAGCCATATTTTCCCCTACTCAGTTTGGGAGCCCCTCTAAGTGGTTCTGCCTCAAAACAGTAAAGAAAATAGATAGAGGACTGGGTCTCCCCTCCCTTTTGTTTTTTTCCCCACTGAGTTCATCAGTGGTTCATTAGACCCCAGTGTCATCAGTTTTTTTAGCTCAGCAGTCAATTAGACAACACTTTTGTTATCACATAGTACAAGCCTTTCAACCATGCATGCTTGGAAATAGAATCCCAAAGACCACATTATAGATTGGAATCTCACAGGAATTATTTGTACATTCTCTATACAACCCACCAGAAAAGGTAAATCTGAGCATGTGTATTTGTTCCACATTTCAGTACTCTAAATGTTTAATCAGGTAATGCCATTCTACGTATGAGATCCTTGTCTGATGACCATTGAATGGACATACTGTAGCAGCCACTTACGTTGTTGCTATAAAAAAAAAAAAAAAACAACCCAGAATAAAAAAAAAAGAATGAAGGAAGGTTTCAGCTATGGGAGGATCAATCACAGGTACTCGTTGGAGAGGCAAATAAAGGAACTAGAGAAGCTAGTTTATTGTGCATCCAAAGGCAACAGAAAACATAATTTTAAGGGATATTTTGGTAATTTCTAATTGCAGTTTTAATAATAAGTATTTTTAGAAAGACCACCCTAAACATGTACAGTTTATGTGCCAACATTTGTTGCAGAAGATGAAATAGACAAATGTTACAAAAAATTCAATAAAACTCTCCAAATTAAATCAACATAAAGTACATGTAACATAACAACCAAGGAAACTCAAGAATATTTATGGATAAAAATAGGATGAACAAAAAATTCTCACAAGAAGAATTGAAAAGTATTAATAAACAGATGAAAGATTACAACAAATCACTAATAAAAGAAATGTAAATCAAAGTAATTCCAAGTCTTTGTCTCACACTCAACAAACTGACAAGGTGACAAAAGATGGGATGTTGGAGGACCTGGGGGAAGATAGGCAAACAAATAAATTATTGGTGGAGTTGTGAATTGGTCCAACTATTCTCGAAGACAACTTGGATGTGTGCTAAAAAAAAAATGACTAAAATATCTATACCTTTTGACCCAGAAATCCCCCTGCCAGGCACATAGTTCACAGAGTTCAAGGACAGAAAAGTCTCATACTGAGCAAAATATTAAAAGTGGACCTTTTTATGGTAGCAAATGGCTAGAAATAAAGAAGATCCTATCTGTTGGGGAATGCCTAAAGAAATTTTAGTACATGAATGTAATATAATATTGTTCTGTAAGAAATGATAAATATTAAGAATTCAGAGACATGTGGGAAGACTTATATGAACTGATATAGAGTGAAAGGAACAGTAACGGGAAAACAATATATAGCACGACTACAAAAAATATAAATAGAAAAAACAAAAAACCCTAAAATTAAACATCATGTAATTCTAATTGGCAAGCTTGACCCTGTGGGAGAGTTGAGAAAGTCTCTCTTTGCTATGGTAAGAGACTAAAGATGGGGAATATTTTATATATTCAGACACAAGTTGACATGTTGGATGATTCTTCTGAGTTGCTTTTTTCTTTTTCTTTTAAATTGTTACAAAGGTATGACTTACTGAGTAGGGCAGGGATATATTGAAAACTCAAGATGATGTAAACATAAAAGATATAAATAAGAATAAGATTTTTAAAGGAAAAAACTTAAAAAAATAGAAGAGCAACAAATAAAAGAAAGCTGGTAAAATGTCTATAAAAGTTTTTATAACAAACTTTATTTTTGCCTTCAAAGATAGTAGAGCTACCACACTTGGACTTTAATTTTTCAGTCATGCATGTGATTTTAGGTGAAGTAAAAATGGCATGAGTTCAGTTAGGTGATACAGTGGAGCACTGTTCCTCGAGTCAGGAAGACATCTTCCTGAATTCAAATCCAATTTCAGACACTAGCTGTGTGACCCTGGATAACTCAGTTAACCTGTTTGCCTCAGTTTCTTCATCTGTAAAATATGCCAGAGAAGGAAATGGCAAACAACTCCAGGGTCTTCGCCATGAAAACCCCAAATGGGGTCACAAAGAGTTGGACACAAATGAACATCAAAAATGGCATGAAAGATAATAAAGCTGAGAAAATCACTTGGATCAGCTGAAATATTAATCAAGGATATCCATGCTAAAGTTAACACAAATGTAATGGTAATTAGGGATCAACTAACAAGAAACCTCAAGGAGAGGAAGATATGAAAGGTATGGAAAAAATCAAACTTTAATTATACTTTAAAAAGTGACTGAGAACATCAACATCTACTTATGTATAGGATTACTTTGCCATGTGTGTAAAATTTCTATAAAACTCAATTACACATACTTCAAAGACATGCTGGATGAGGGTATTAATAAGGAACAGGAAAGTTTTTATAAGTTGTATTTGACAGTAGATCACATCTTTACCACCAAACAACTATTAGACAAAAAATACAAGATCTGTTTGTGCTTAATACTTGTTGATTCTTTTTTTTTAAAGGCATTTGATTTGATAGCGTAAAATGCTGACTTAAAGACTCTTCCAACAAAGTGTTTCCATACATCAAAATTACATGAGATTCCTCAAAAGATATTGACCACAGAGATATAACATTGTTAAATAACACTCTGATTATAAATATTTGGCAAGGCATGAAATGGGAGGATACATGTTTACCAAAGTTGTCTGCCACTGTCATTGAGAAATTCCAACACAGAACCCAAATTAAAGAGGGATTTCCTTTGGATGTAGGTTCTTCAGATACTCCTTTTTGTGCATGGCATTCTAGTTGTATCCAGCCCCAGTACATCACAGAATTCTCTGGAAGGGATCTATAACTATCCAAGAATTTAGCTTAACCATCCACACAGACAAAACCAAATGGATAAAGAATGTCCAGATTATGACCGGCAGTTTGGTGGTCAGCCTCTAGAACTTATCCATCAGATTCCAAGACAGACAATACAAAGGGACAAATCCAGCCCAGAGTCAGCAAGAAAATGGGTTTGAATGCCTTTAGGAAACAGCAAAGCTTCTTTAAGGACCCCAAATTTCTCTCCAAAACAAAGGTTAATCATATTAGTACCAGTATTCTACCTGAGTTGCACAATTGTGAATCATAGAACACTACAGGCTCCAAAGAATAAAAAATGAGTATAACTCAGAAACAAGTGTAATGGGGCAACTAGATGGCTCAGTGAGTCAGGAAAACCTGAGTTCAAATCCAACATTAAATACTTACTAGCTGTTTGACCCTGGGCAAGTCACTTAACCTATATTTGACTTAATCCACTGGAGAAGGAAATGGCAAACCTCTCCAGTAAATTTGTTAAGAAAACTCCATATGGGGTCAGGAAGAGTTGGACATGTCCAAATAACTGAGCAATAACAACAGATAACTCAGAAAACAATGGAAATACATTTGGTGGGTATGAACAGGGTGCCACATATAACTAATAAGATACTTTGAAAAAATGGAATAAGAGATGTTATCAAGGAAATGTCTGACTGAAAAAGGAAACAGGTTGGTCTCATGGCAAGAATAGGGAATAATTTATAGTAAGCCTGGGTGCTCCATTATTGCCTTTATGATTTCAGGAAAAAGAAAAAAAAAGGCTCTTATCTGTTGAGTCGATCCCCTGTGGTGAACTTATGAGGTCAGCTGGATAAGAGTCACAGAATATTCCTCTGTAGGCTTAAGACTGTGAACTATGAGACCTTGCTTTGCTCCTGCAGTCAGAGTCACACTACTGTTGAATGCTTCTGAACTTACTCCTCTCAGTCTAGGATGTATACATTACTTCAGAAGATCACCCCTGATATAGGTGAAGTTTCTACTTCCACGGTCTATCCTGGATTTATGACCTGGAACCAAGCAATGGGTGGCAAAGATGCCATTTGATACCTGCTACTGAGTATGGGTCTGGAACCTCTCCTTGCCCTGGTGCACAACTTCTCCCCACACACTAGAGTCATTCAGTCAGTCAATAAGCAATTATTAAGTGCCTGCTACGTGCCAGGCAGGCTGTGGGATACAAGGAAATATAAAAGACAGTCTCAGCCCTCAAGGAGCAGAGGGGAGGCAACAAGCAAACAATTATGTACAAACAAATCATATACAGGATAAATAGAAAATAATTCACTTTCATTAGAATTAAGAGAGATTGGGAAAGCTTCCTGTAGACGCTGGTTCTTTCTTTCTTTCTTTATTTAGACATATTAAAAAAAAAAACCCAACCTTTAAGTTCCAAATTCTCTCCCTCTCTTCTTCACTCCACCATCCATTGAGAAGGCAAGCAATATGATTCCCATTATACATGTGAAGTCATATAAAGCATATTTCCATATTTGCAATATTGCAAAAAAGTAAGAAAAATAAAGTGAAAAAATATACTGCAATCTGCATCCAAACTTCATCAGTTCTTTCTTTAGAGGTGGATAGTATTTTTCATCATAAGTCCTTTGGAATTGTCTTGGATCAGTATATTGATCAGAATAGCTAAGTCATTCGCAGATGATCATCTTATAATATTGCTGTTACTGTGTACAATGTTCTCCTAGAGTTGCTCACTTCACTTTGCTTCAGTTCATGTAAGTCTTGCCAGGTTTTTCTGAAAACATCTTGCACATCATTTCTTATAGCACAATAGTATTCCATCACAATTATATACCACAGCTTGTTTAGCCTCTTCCCAGTTAATGGACATCCCCTTAATTTCTAATTTTGCCATCATGACAAACAAGCTGATATAAATATTTTTGTACTTATCAATCCTTTTCCTTGGATCTCTTTGGAATACAGACATAATGGTGATATTGCTGGATTGAAGGATAGGCTCAGTTTTATAGCCCTTTGGACATAGTTACAAATTACTCTGCAGAATGGTTGAATTAGTTCACAACTTCACCAAAAGTACAGTAGTGTCCAAATTTTCCCATATTCCCTCCGGCATTTGTCACTTTCCTTTTCTGTCATGTTAGCCAATCTGATAGGTGTGAGGTGGTACCTCAGAGTTGTTTTAATTTGCATTTCTCTAATCAATAGGGATTTAGAGCACTTTTTAAAATATGACTATTGATAGCTTTGATTTATTCTTCTGAAAACTTCCTGTTCATATCATTTGACTATCAGCTGGGAAATGGCTCTTATTTTAAAATTTGTCTCAGTTTCCTATATATTTGAGAAATGAATTCTTGATCAGAAAACTGTGGTAAAATTCCCCTCCTCACCCCAGTTTCCTGCTTTCCTTCTAAGTTTGGTTGCATTGGTTTTGTTTATGCAAAACCTTTTTTAATTTCATGCTATCAAAATTATCCATTTTACCTCCTGTGATCTTCTTTATCTCTTGATTAGTTATAAACTCTTCCCTTATCCATAGATTTGACAGATCATTTTTCTCATGCTCCCCTAATTTGCTTATGATATTACTCTTTATGTCTAAATAATGTTCCCATTTTGACCATATCTTGGTATACAATGAGATACAGAGAGATGTAGACCTCTGCTTAGGTACTTCTAGACTGCTTTTCAGTTTTCCCAGCTGTTTTTGTTGAATGGTGAGTCTTTACTCCAAAAGCTTGGATCTTTGGATTTATCAAACACTAAATTACTATGGTCATTTACTACTGTATATTGTGTACCTAATCTGTTTCATTGATCAACAACTCTATTTCTTTCCAGTACCAGATTATTTAGATGATTACCACTTTGCAATATAGTTTGAAGTCTGGTACTGTTAGGTTGCCTTCCTTTACTTTTTCCCCCCATTGATTTCCTTGATACTCTTGGCCTTTTGCTCTTCCAGATTAATTTTATTATTTTTTTCTAGCTTTATAAAATAATTCTTTCGTAGTTTGATAGGCATGTCACTGAATAAGTAAATTAATTTAGGCAGAATATCAAATAATTTGCAAATTATATTAGCAAATTATAATTGCAAATAATATTTCTCTAATTCTTAAATCTGCTTTTATTTGTGTGGAAAGTGTTTTGTAATTGTGTTCATATAGTGCCTGGGTATCTTTTGATAGGTAGACTCCCAAGTATTTTATACTGTCTGTAGTTATTTTTTTTTTTTAAAGCAATTGGGGTTAAGCAACTTGCTCAAGGTTACACGGCTAGTCATTATTTATGTGTGGGTGCTCATTTTCTGAGGCCGGATTTGATCTCGGGTCATCCCAACTCCGAGGCTGGCACTCTTACTCACTGCGCCACCTAGCCACCCCTTTTAGGGCAATTGGGGTTAAGTGACTTGCCCAAGGTCACACGGCTAGGTTTTTGTTTGTGTGGGTTAAGTGTCTGAGGCCGGATCCGAACTCAGGTCCTTCTGACTCCAGGGCCGGTGCTCTACTCACTGCGCCACCTAGCCGCCCCTGTCTGTAGTTATTTTAAATGGAATTTTTCTTTCTATCTCTTCCTGGTAGGTTGTATTGGTACCAGGTAGAAATGCTGCTGATTTATGTGTTCAGTTTTCTATCCTGCAACTTGATTAAAATTATTAATTGTTTGAACTATTTTTTAGTTGATTTTTCTAGGATTCTCTAATATACCATTATCTCATCTGCAAAGAGTGATATTTTTGTTTCCTCATTCCTAGTCTTATTTCTTCAACTTCTTTTTTTCCTGTCTCATGCCATAGCTAGCAAATGTTGAATAAAAATGGTAAAAATGGACAACTTTGCCTCAACCCTGATCTTATTGAGAAGGTTCCTTGTTTATCCCCATTATAGATAATCCTTGCTCTTGGTATTTGTTAGATACTATTTGTCATTTGTTTTTGGAGGGAGGAAGGCAAGGCAATTGGGGTTAAGTGACTTGTCCAAGGTCACAGAGCTAGTGAGTGGGTCAAGTGTCTGAGGCCAGATTTGAATTCAGGTCCTTCTGACTCCAGGGCTGGTGCTCTATTCACTGTGCCACTTAGTTGCCCCTACTATCTGTCATTTTAAGAAAGGCTCTATTTGTTTCTTTGCTTTTTAGTGTTTTTAATAGGAATGAATATTGCATTTTGTCAAGAACTTTTTCTGCATCACTTGACATAATTACATAATTCTTGTTGGTTTTTGTTATTGATATGGTCAATTATGTTGATGTTTTTTCTAATATTAACCAGACCTACATTCCTGGTATAAATCCTACCTGGTCATGATATATGATCTTTGTGGTATACTGCTGTAGTCTCCTTGCTAATATTTTATTTAAAATTTTCAATCAATATTCATTAGGGAAATTTGTCTATAGTTTTATTTCTCTGTTTTTGTTCTTCCTAGTTTAGGTATCAAAAGCATATTTGTGTAAAGGAAGGAATTTGATAAAACTCCTTCTTTACCTATTTTTTTCAAATTGTTTGTATAGTATTGGAATTAATTATTCTTTAAATGTTTGGTAGAATTCACTTGTAAATGCATCTGGTGCTACGGATTTTTTCTTAGGGAGCTCATTGATGGCTTGTACAATTTCCTTTTCTAAGATAGGGTTATTTAGGTATTCTACTTCCTCTTCTGTTAATCTGGGCAGCTTATATTTTTATAAATATTCATTCATTTCACTTAGATTGTCAGTTTTACTGACATATAATAGGGCAATTTCATCTTCATTGGTGGTACATCCACTCTTCTCATTTTTGATATTACAATTTGTTTTTCTTTTTAAATTAAATTAGTCAATGGTTATTCTAGTTTATTTTTTTCCCCATAAAAACTACTCCTAATTTTATTTGCTAGTTCAGTTTTTTTTAGCTGTCAGCTTTTATTAATCCATCCTTTGATTTTAAGGATTTCTATTTTAGGAATATGGGAATTTGTTGGTTTTAGTTGTATGCCCAATTCATTGATCTGCTCTTTTTCTTTTTTATTGATGTGTTTTGAGATATAAAATTTTCCCTAAGCACTGCTTTGGCTTCATCTCACAAAGTTTAGTATGTTGTCTCATTGTTATCATGATCTTTAATGAAATTACTGATTGTTTCTCTGATTTGTTCTATGACTCACTCTTTAGGATAAGATTAGTTAGTTTCTGATTAATTTTTAATCTCTGCTTCCAGGGTCCTTTATTAAATATACTTTTTTTATTGCAGCATGGTCTAAAAAGGGTACATTTAAACTTTTTGTTTTTCTGCATTTTTGTGAGGTCTTTATGCTATAATGCACAGTCAATTTTTGTGAAGGTACAATATACAGCTGAGAAAAAGGTGTACTTTTTATTTATTTCCATTTGGTTTTCTCTAAAAGTCTATCATATCTAATTTTCCTAAAATTCTATTCATCTCCCTAACTTCTTTCTTATTTATTTTATGGTTAGATTTATCTACTTTTGAGAAGGATATAATGAAGTCTACCACTGGCATAGTTTTCCTGTTTATTTCCTCTTATAATTTATTTCACTTTTCCTTATAGGATTTGTCTGTTAAGCCATTTGGTGTATAAAGGTTTAGTAGTGATATTACTTCATTGCCTTTGGGACCTTTTAGCAAAACGTAGTTTCACTGATTATCTCTTTTAATTAGGCTTATTTTTGCTTTTGATTTGTCTAAGATCATGATTGTTCTCCCTGCTTTTTTTTTTACTTTAGCTGAAGCATGTTAGGCTGTGCTCCAATTCCTTGGTTTAACTCAAATGTTTTTGTTGTAAATGATATGTCGATGCATTCTGGTTTCTAATCCATTCTGCTGTCTGCTTCTATTTTATGGGTGAATTCATCCCTTTCACATTCATAGTTATGATTGCTAAATGTATATTTCCCTCAATCCTATTTTCTTCTGTTTATTCTTCTCTGTCTCTTTTTTAAACCCTGTCCTTCCTCAAAAGTTTGTTTTGCTTTTGACCCCTGCATCCTTTAATTTTTCTCTCCCTCTTACACCTTCCTCCCTTTCTCTTAAACCCTTCTCATTTTCCTTCCCTGTTGGGCAAGATGAATTTCTATACCCAATTGAATATATGTGTGTATATATGTTATATTCTTCCCTCTTTGAATATATATGTATATATGTGTGTGTGTATATATATGTCTTTATGTGTGTGTGTGTGTGTGTGTGTATGTATGTGTGTGTATTCATTCTTCCCTCTTTGAACCAATTCAGATGAGAATGAGATTCAAGTGTTGCCCTCCTCTCATTTCCATTGCAAAAACTCCTGCTCATGTGTCTCTTTTATGTGAGATAATTTCCCCCATTCCTCCTATCCCTTTTCTCTTTTCCTTGTATACCACTCTTTCTCATCTTTCCATTTTTCTTTTGAGATCGTCCAACAAAATAGACTCACACTCATGCCCTCTAAGTAAACTCCTTCTAACTGTCCTAATGATGACAAAGTTCTTGGGGATTACATACATCATCTTCCCATTTGGAAATATAAACTTAACTTTATTAAGTTTCTCATGATTTCTTATTAATGTTTACCTTTTTATGCCTTTTTTTTCAGTCCTTGTTTGAATATCAAATTTTCTATTAAGTTTTGATGTTTTCATCAGGAATGCCTGGAAATCCTGTTTCATTAAAAATCCAAGTCTTCCTCTCCTTCCAATAGGGTTATATTCTGTTTTTCTGGATAGGTTATTCTTGCTTGTAAAAATCCCAGGCCTTTTGCTCCCCTGAATATCCGAATTCTAAGCCCTTCACGCCTTTATTGTAATAGCTGATAGATCTAGAGTGATCCTGACTGTGGCTCCGCAGTATTTGAATGATTTCTTTTGGGTTTCTTTCAGTATTTTCTCCTTGCCCTGGGAGCTCTGGAATTTGGCTATACTTGTTTTGCTAAGTGGGCTGTTGTTCCATAGAACTCTTCAGTAATTTTCATATAATTTAAAGTTGCCTTCAGATGTGGGGAAGGCGGGAGGAAGGAAGGGGGCCATAGGCTGTGGAGAGAGGGAATTGGTACTCCATTCAGGGACATATGGGGGCAGGGATAGAAAAGCAAGAGCAGTATGGAGAACATGTGGGGCTGGGTACAGATATGTGGTGCCCAACCATGGAAGTATAGAAGGGGAAGGGGGTAGATACCAGAGGTCTCAAGCTAAATCTTCTGTTTTCACCTGGAGAATTTTTTTTAACGTCTTATTTATGTATTTATTTGTTTGTTTATTTATTAACTCATTTATTCACTTATTATTATTTATTTAGGTGTGAGGTCTGGTGAGAGGCTGCAGAGTGCTGAGCTGAGGGGCAGGAGCAGAGAGACAGGGCACAATAACATAGGATTTTCTGTTTTTGAATGTTGATTTCTTTTAGAATTCTTTACATAAAGTCAAATTTGCAAAATGCAAATTTATGTAAAGCAAGACCCTCTGTAATATTCCTGGGATTTTTCATTTTGAGAGCTTTCAGGGGGTGATTGGTGAATTCTTTCAATTTCTATTTGTTCTCTGGTTCTAAGAAATCTGGGCAGTTGTCCTTTATAATTTCTTGAAATATGATTTCTAGGCTCTTTTTTATTATGGTTTTCAAATAGCCCAACAATTCTTAAATTATCTCTCCTCAATCTATTTTCCAGGTCAGTTGTTTTCTGAGATAGTTCATATTTTCTTCTATTTTTTTTCATTCTTTTGACTTTGTTTTATTGTTTCTTGAGAAAGTGGAACTTCAGATAGGATTTGATGGAAACCATGGAGGCCCAGAGGCATAGATAAAGAAGGAGAGCATTCCAGGCATATAGGACAGCCAGAAAAAATCCCCAGGGTCAAGAAATAGTGTATCTTGTGTCCCTGAATTGAAGAGAATGTGTCAGAGATCAAGGTGTGTGAAGACTGGAAAGGTGAAAGGGGGCTAGGTTTTGAAGGGCTTTGAAGGCCATTTTACATTTGATCCAAGAGGTGATAAGGAAATAGTGGAGTTCATGAGTATAGAGGTGACATGGTCAGACCTACATTTTAGGAAAATCACTTTGGTGGCTGAATGGAGGATGAACTAAGCTTTACGCATAGTGTGTTGCTGGCCAGACTTCCTTGTTAGGGATCACAGTCGTCTCTCTCTGTTTTCTCATGCCAGCCTGGCCTGAAAAAATGACTCATTGTGACTTTCTTCTGGATTTCCTCAATAGAATTTGCTCTGGTGCATTTTCTAGATCTTTTTAGAGGAATTTTGGGGTCATAAAGGGAGTGGAGCTCAGCAGTGCTGCTTTTTGCTCCTCTGTCATCTTGGCTCCTTTTCTATAACTTTTATTCATTGCCCTGGTGTTAATTATTTGGAACCAAACAGAACAAGTTCAATCTCCCCTCTGGGAGACAATTCTTCAAATACATGAAGAAAGTTATCATCAGCACTTCTATCTCTGTCCCCCTGCCCCACCACTAGTCTTCCCTTCTCTAGCGAAAGCATTGTCAGTTTTTTTAGACAATCTTCCTGTGACATGATTTCAAGGTCCATAACCATTCTGATTGCCCTCCTCAGTTTGCTCCAGCTTATCAATGTACTTCATAAAATATGATAGTCACACCTGAACACTGCTCCAAATGTGATCTGACCAGAACAAGTCCATATCTAGAAGGTCAGCCTATAGTTCACTTCGTCAGAGTTCAGGTTGTGCCTTCATCTCCTTTGGAGCTCACCTGTCTCACATTTCTTGTGCAAACCAGCCTGAACTCCATTGTGTCCTTCTCCCAGCTATGGAGCTTGAGTTCCTTCTATCTTACTTGAGGCTGTGGGAATTACAGAGGGTGCCTCATGCTTCCTAAGAAGGTCTGCACCCCATGGTGCTTTCCTGGTTTGCTCTTTTAGAAGTATGATGATAGACTTTGGGGGATTTGGAGGAGATGGATTGTTCTCAGGAGAAGATTAGGCATCTCAAGCAAATGGAGAGAATGGCCAGAGGAAAACAAGGGGATGGTTTAAAAAAAAAAAAAAAAAATATATATATATATATATATATATATATATGTGGAGCTGAATAAAGGGGTCAAGGCTGTAGTGAGGAAAATGGGGTCTGGGAATTTACTATGTTTAACTTTTTATTTATGGAGAGTATCTTTGCCAAGAAAACCCCAAATGGGATCACAAAGAGTGGAACAGGACTGAACAGCAACAGCCATCTGTAAGTGGCTCTCAATAAATCACCACACCTGTTTAGGGAATGGTAATAAGTTAGATCATTAGTAGATTTTTATTTTTATTTTTTTTTTTGCCTTTTTTTTGGGAGGGCAATTGGGGTTAAGTGACTTGCCCAAGGTCACATGGCTAGTTTTTGTGTTAAGTATCTGAGGCTGGATTTGAACTTAGGTCCTCCTGACTCCAGGGCCGGTGCTCTCTTCACTGTGCCACCTAGCTGCCCCCATTAGTAGATTTTTTAAAAAATGTATACACTTCATTTTTATTTTATTTTTTCAGTTAACAAGTATTAATTTTTTTCTCCTCCCCACTTATCCCCCAATTAAAAGAAAAAGAAATCCTTTATAACATATATACATAGTTAAACATAGTAAATTCCCATATTGACCATATCCTAAAATGTATGTCTCATTCTATAATGTAAGCCCATCACCTCTCTGGCAGGAGTTGGGTAGCATTGCTACCTCATCATCCCTTTGGAATCATGGTTGGTCATTGTATTTGTCAGAATTCTTAATTCTTTCACTTATTTATCTTCACAATATTGTTATTGTATAAATTGTTCTCCTGGTTCTACTCACTATTTACATCAGTTCATACAGGTCTTTCCAGTTTTCTCTGAAACTATCCTTTTTGTCATTTTTTTTAGTACAATAGTATCCTATTATATTCCTGCAGCATAATTTGTTCAGCTATTCCTGGATTAATAGGCACCCCCTTAGTTTCCATTTCTTTGACACTGAGCTGCTATTAATTTTTTTGTTTCTATGGGTTTTTTCCCTCTTTCTTCAGTGTCTTTGGAGGTATAGGTTAGGTCATCCACATTCTTGCCTTGTGGGAAATTCTGTTCTAAGAATGATGCAGAAAGGCTTGAAAGAACCAGGTGGAAAATATTCTCCAACACCCACAAATCACCATTATCTGGTCTCTAAGGAGTGTCAAGGCCAAGGCCCCATTCTGATTGATAGGGAAAATAAAAGAAAACCAAAGAGATCCCTATCAAGCATGGGGAGCAGAGGGCAGGGATACACCTGCTGCTAGTTAGGGGAGAGGCAAACCACCTAGGGGATTCCCTAGCCAATCTTTAAATTTCCTCCTTTCTCTTCTTAGCCCAACTAGGAATTGTATGGGAAAGAGAAAAGAGAAACAGAGGAAAGGAAATTTAAGAATTACTTACTGATTCCAAGTTCTTTCACCTGTAGTTCAGAAGGTTGCACCTATGAATGCTTAAAGCTTCTCAGAGTCTGGTTCCAGCTTGTTTTTTCCAGACTAATTTCCTAATACTACCCTTTCATTTATATACGCCAACCTCCTCTACCCTCTCTCCACTCTATTTTTAAGCCAAACTCAATGATTTGCTGCTCCCTGTAAGTTTCTGACCTCTATGCCTTTCTTTATAATTTATTTTCTTTTTACTTTATGGAATAAAACAAATATTTCCACAATATAGTATAATAAAAAAGATAATTGTACATGAAACTGTAAATTTATTATGTACAACTTGCTATTCCTCTTAAATATGTAATAAAGTTATCATGTCAATTTCTTCTTTTGTTTTCCTTTTTCCCCCTTTCCCTCCCCCTTGTGCCTTTGTGAAGATTGCCCTTCGTATCTGGAATGCTTTCCCTCCTCATCTCCTATCTATCAGACTCTCTGGCTCTGGTCAAGGCTCAGCTTGAGCACCACCTCATTTATCAAGACTTTCCTGATGCTCCCAGATGTTAATCTTTCCTTCCCTAGCACTCACCTTATATTTATTTTGCTTATATTGTATATCTATTTATCTGTGTCAGATGGAAGCTCCTGGAGGACAGGTACTGTTTTCATTGCTATCTGTATTTCCAATACCTAGTACATAGTAGATCCTTAATTAATGCTTGTTGAATCGAATTGAAGCATTCTTCCTTTCCCCATCTCTTTAGAAAGGCGGGGGACTGAATGTCTTGAGCCACTTGCCCCCAGCTCTCCCCCAATGTCAACAGTACTCTTATTACTGTTACTAAGGATGACAGTACACTGGGTGTGTTCAGAGACCAGAATGAGACCTCACCCTGATCCGAGAGTGGGGAAATCAGACTGAAGTGTTACAGAGGGAGGCAAGGAGAGGGGGGCACAGAGGCAGAGACAGAGGAAAAGAAAGAGGGAAGGAAAAGGATAGAGGGTAGGAAAGCTAGAAATGTACCCCAGGGATGCCAATTCCCAACTTCTCCCTCCTATGCAAAGGTTTCTTCTGAATCCTAGATCATTTATCAGGGAAGAGGGAGGACTCCTGATACTTGGACTAGGATACCTGGATATAGTGGATTATTAACTCAGGCCCATCCCATTGGTTCCTTACCAAGTCAGGTCATATTTAATACCAGCAGGAATTATACCACTAATTTACTTTTCTCCTAATCAAGGGCTGGTTTGTCAGCTTCCCTGAGCTGCCTCACTGCTCTCTTTACTTGGTCCCTTACTTGGCACTGAGATGGTGGAGCCTGGGCTGAGGGGAGTGCTGCTCTTGGTGGTCCTCCTGCATTTGGTGAGTTACTGGTTTCTTTGTCTCCCTCCATGTTACTCAAGAAGGCCCTAGAGCTCCTTAAAGGTAGGGAAGGGGGAATAAGAGGCACAGGGCTAAAATGTGAAATCAAAGGGGTATTTGGGCACTGGGACTGCCTGATTTTTGTTTTTGGGCTTTGGACCACAGATTTAGAGCTAGAAGTGGTTGAGGAGGTCAATAAAAGCCCAATATTCTCATTTTGCCAATGAGGAAACTGGGGTTGAGAGAGGCAATGTGCCTGACACAAGGAGTAAATGGAAGAGTAAGAATTGGGGCCTAGGTTCTTTGACTTGACCCAGTGCTCTTTCCCCTGTGCTAGGCTTACCCCTTTGGGGATCAGAGGGCTGGAAGATCTCAGACAAGTTTTCTGGAAGATATCATAACCTGTTAGGTAGACAATTCCCATCTGACATGGAAATTCTTTTTCATTGGGAGGAGAGGCTATTGACTCTAAGGTTTTCAAGACAGTTCCCATTCTCTTGTGTTTCCATAATTTTGGTGAAACTCACAAGTTCAAAGAACCAGGAAGGCTGGAAAAAATGTCCAGGAAATTGGGAGAGGGAGGAGGAGGCAGCAGGTGCATGTGTCATGCCTCAGCACTGACACTGTGTCATTTATTCTCACTTGGTCTAAGACTTAGTCCCTAAAACCACTTTGCTGAGGTGGAGGGTTAAGGCCTGTCATAAAACAAAGAGACAGAACCACCCTGAAGCAGGCAAAAACAAGGGGATCCAGAGCTTTAGGCCTGGGGACAAGATTAGCATGTTTGTGCCTGTCTTTGTAATGAGGACTGTGTGGTAGCCTCAGATTGCCAGGTGATGTGGGCACAGGAGGATACTTCTAATGGATCCCTTCCTCAGGTCCACGCAGAGAGCTACACTCCTCAGAGGGAACCTGGCATGTGTGCCTTCTATGATGACTGTGGGGAAAACCCTGAATTGTCTGGCAGTCTCATCCCGCTGGCTAACGTGTCTTGTTTATCTAATACTCCGGCCCGCAAACTCAGTGGGTACCATTTGCAGCTCTTGAATCAGATCTGCCCCCGGCTATACCAAGGCCCTGACTCTACTTATGCCTGCTGTTCCGTCAGCCAGCTTGTGGCTCTGCAGAATAGCATGGTGGTGACAAAGGCCCTTCTCAACCGTTGCCCAACCTGTTCCGAGAACTTTGCCAGCTTGCACTGCCAGAACACCTGTAGCTCCAACCAGAGTGTTTTCATAAATGTGACCCGCATCTTGGGCATTGCAGGGACTAACCTCTCCAAGGTGCTGGCCTATGATGCTTTCTACACACAGAGTTTTGCAGAGCGGGCCTACAATTCCTGCAGCAAGGTGCAAATCCCTTCATCTGGCAGCTTGGCTATAGGTACCATGTGTGGGGTCTACGGCTCTGATCTCTGTAATGCCCAACGTTGGCTCGATTACCAGGGTAACACAGGGAATGGGTTTGCTCCTGTGGAAGTTCGTTTTCATCTCTTGCAGCCTAACCAAGTTCCAGGGGATGGGATGGAGGCCCTGGATGCAGAAATATGGGGCTGCAACGAGACTAGAGGTAATGATTCTGAGGCATGCTCTTGCCAGGATTGTGCCTCGTCCTGTCCTGCCATTGTGCACCCTCCCAAGCTGGATTCAACCTTCCGCATAGGGAGGATGGATGGTGGGGTGGTCCTGGCAATCCTCCTCTCTCTTGTCTTTGTCTCATTCTTCACTTTCCTCGTGGTTCATCGTTGTTGTGAAAAAAAGGACAGGATGCCCAAGAAGGACACAGGCTGCTTGGACAGGGTTAGCTACTTTGCCCACATCATCCTTGGCAACCTTTTCCAGAGCTGGGGCACACGGGTAGCCTCATGGCCAAAGGTGGTTTTGTGTCTCTCTGCAGCACTGGTAATAGGACTGACATGTGGTATGGTCTTCCTGGAGCTGACCACGGACCCAGTGGAGCTGTGGTCAAATCCCAGTAGCCAGGCCAAGAGGGAGAAGGAATTACATGACCGCTATTTTGGGCCTTTCTTCCGCACCAACCAAGTGATCTTGACAGCTCCTACACACCTTAGCTACACCTATGATTCCCTGCTTCTTGGACGCAAGATCTTCAGTGGTATTTTGAAAGAGCCCTTGCTCCTTCAGGTGCTAGAGCTGCAAGAAGAACTGAGGTATATGGAAGTCTGGTCAGAGGAAGAGCAACGTAACATCTCGCTAAAGGACATCTGTTATGCACCTCTCAACCCCCAAAATCCCAGCCTAGAGGACTGCTGCATCAACAGTTTCTTGCAGTACTTCCAGAGTAACCGCACCACCTTCCTACTCACTGCCAACCAGACCCTGGGGGGGCGCACAGACGAGGTTAACTGGAGAGACCACTTTCTCTATTGTGCCAAGTAAGATCCTTTGGGGTTGGGGGCAGGGGGAGGGAGGGCCAACAAGGAGAACTAGGACTCAGAAAGCCCCACTGATTTGCCCACTGCCACCCACCTCAGTCCAAGGTGAGGCACCTTTCTCAAAATTATTAGCACATGGGGCAATAACAATAACAGCAACAGTTGGTTATTCTATTGGGCTTGAGTGATTGCAAAGCACTTGGCAGACATTCTCTGATTTAAGACTCACAACAACCTTGTGAGGTAGGTCCTATAAGCCACTCTACCCTTGTAACAAATGAGGAAGTTGAGAGGGATCAGAGACATGAAGTGACTTGCCCTTGGTCATGTCAGAGGCAGGATTTGAACCCAGGGCTCCCTGACTTCAAGTTCAGCACTTTATCAATGAATATAAAAGCACTTATTAATGCTGACTATGTGCCAAGCAAAATTCTGGGGATACAGTTTTGTTTCTTTTTTTTTTTTTTTGGAGGGCAATTGGGGTTAAGTAACTTGCCCAAGGTCACACGGCTAGGTTTTTGTTTGTGTGTGCGTTAAGTGTCTGAGGTCGGATTCAAACTCAGGTCCTTCTGACTCCAGGGCCGATGCTCTACTCACTGCGCCACCTAGCCGCCCTATATTTTGTTTTTTTTTCTTTTTTTTTTCTTTTTTTTTTTTTTTGCTCTGGGGATACAGTTACAAAAATGAGATAGTCTCTGCCCTCGGGGGGTTTCCATTATAACATGGGGAGAGAGTATATGTAAGAGAATGATGGTCAGGGAGGGATGTTTCATTTCATAAAGCCATGGAGATGGTGAATGGAGCAACATGGGAACGGACTGATTGACATACCCTTCCTAGGAACATGTTCTGATTTTTATTCCAGAGCTGGCAGAGGGAGCAGAAAGGTTTTACAAGCAGAATCAGGGTAGGATAGGATATAAAGTGAACCACATCCAGGACCAGCTATCAGGACAATCAGGACAATGAGGACCCTAGAGTTGGGAGTGCCAGAGCTTTACCAGAGGGTTAAATCTTCCAGGGCATGGTCTCTGGTCCCAGCAACAGTGTTGAGGAGAAGACAGCCAAGTACGAGGTGGTATTGTCAAGGCACCACCAAGAAGGCAGCAACCTCATTAGAATATCTGAGCTGGAAGGGGCCTCAGAGGTCATCTGGTCCAACTCTTTCATTATACAGACGAGGGAACTGAAGGCAAGAGGGGAAATAACTCCTTGTCCAAGGTCACCCCAAAATCAAGGAAGACAATCAATGATCTTTTTTGTTTGTGTGTGTCCAGATCTGTAATTTCAATGGTGTATGGAACTCTTGGTGAGGAAGACTCTGCTCTCCTAATGCATATCAGTAGTTAAAATCTTAGCACATTTCCCAGGATTATTGAGAAGTGACTTTCCTCAGCCTGATTCTGAGAGGCCAGCTGTCAATCAATCAACAAACATTTGTTAAACACCTACTGTGTGCCAGGCACTATGCCAAGCTGACTTTCTAATTGTCTTCTTCAGTGCTTTTTACCTCAGGCCAAACTTTTAACCCTCTATTCACTCTACTTTTTCCCTGGAATCTTCCTTCATCCCTTCTTTACTGTTCAGAAACACCAAAAGGGACATATGGAATTGAAAAGTGAAACTATTTTTTGAAAAAGAAACTCTAATGTTCCTCTTTTTTCACAGTCTGGTGAAGAAATCTTTCAGAGTTCAGGCTTGAAAAGTTCACACTCTGACCTGGCTGCCAACACAGCCATAAGCTCTGACCTTGTGAGCCTCCTGATGCCAAAGATAAGGCCTTCCTTTGCTCTCTGCCAGGCAGGGCCTCCTGACTCCATTTTCCCTGCCCTGATTCAAGCTCATGCTGCTTCTTTGGCTACAGTGAGAGGGCCAGGGAACTGTGCAAATGAGAAAATGTGCTGTTTAGGTAGGTTGTCTCCTAGGCTATGAGGGCAGCCTATCTTTGATATTGTCAAGACTTCTCATTACCTCCCCTCTTGTTGGTCATCTTCACAGAGGCTGGGTCTGGCAGATGGAAACTTGAACCCTGGAATAATACACCCCAGGCCTCTGGGAGTCTATGTGGTGTGGCCCCATAAAGATGGAGCCAAAGCCTCCAGAGGGACAGGAGCTAAAATCTTCTACCCCAGAGCTTTGTTCTTATTACCCCATTAGGCCCTTCTGGCTCATACCCACCCTTTAGACTTGGCTGGGTGCTATGTCTATACCTCTTGATCACTGAAAGATGAGGAGGGGAATTTTGGGAAACTACAGCCCAAATCTCTAGGCTTGGCAACTCTGCCTCCAGACCAAGATGGGTCTGATTCCAGTTTTTTCCCCTCATTAATCTATTTGGTTTTTCCTACACCACCTTTTACTAACTTAACCCCTTCTGCATAAATTAGCTTGGAGAAGACTGGGGCCCATAAAGACCCCTAAGAAGATAGCTCCTTTCCTTTAAGGAGGCTCAGACAACAGCCATGCTTTTCCTGGGACCTCGATCACATTTGGACTCCGATTTTTTGGAACTGTTGGTTTCTATTCGAAAGTGTCCTAAAGAGCCTATCTCTCAACACATGTAGCAAGAGGCTCAGTAAAGTGCTGGGTGCGAAGTCAGGAAGACCTCAAATTCAACATCAAATGCTTACTAGCTATGTTACCCTAGGCAAGCTGCTTCACCTCAGTTTCCTCAGCTGTAAAATGGGGATAATAAAAGCATTTACATCACAGGGTTGTAAGTATCAAATGAGATCCTCTAAAGTCAGATAGTTGTAAAGTGTTTTTGCACTGTACTTGGCACAAAGTAGCGGCTATATAAAAGCTTTTTCCTTTTTCTCTCCTTTTCTCCTTCATCTCCACACATATTTTGGAGCTTCAAAATGAGAGTGAAAATATTATTAAGATTAAGAGCTGAAGGAGAATGGCAGGAACAAGAAGGCACTCTTTGAGCATATGTTTCTCCTTTGGCTGTCCTTGCCCACGTCCTCCAAGGAGTGCCCTCTTCCTGCTGAAGAGGAGGCATGAGGTAGAAGAGGATGCCCTGGAGTTAAAATGACCCTGGTCTTAGTTTTGCCTCTGCCACTATGATCCATGTGATCTTGGGCAACTTATTCAGACTCTGGTCCTCAGCTAGCTGATTTGCAAACTCAATGAATCTATCAACAAGCATTTAAGTCTTCTTAGGAGCCAGGCACTGTGAGGAGCCAGGACAAAAATAAAGTCTCTGCCCTACAAGAGCCTCTGTTTCAATTGGGGGAAAACGACATGGATATATTGTGAAATATACACACGATATATGCAGAATAAACACATAAAGATAAGCTAATAGGGGAGGGCCAGGGAAGGGTACTAACAGTTGGGGAAGATCAAGAAAATCCTTATATAGAAGGTAGAGTTCAGCCTGAGTTTTGAAGCAAACTAGGGATTTTAAAAGATAGAAGGGAAGAGGGAGTCCATTCCAGGTATGGGGGAGCAATTTATGCAAAAATAAGAGGGTTTGGACAAGTAGGTGGCACAATGAATAGAGCACCCATCCTGGAGTCAAGAGACCTGAGTTCAAATCTGACCTCAGACACTTGACACTTACTAGCTGAGTGACCTTGGGCAGATCGCTTAACCCCAATTTGTCCTCCAAAAAAAAGGGTTAGACTCAATCATCTTGGAGATCCCTCTCTACTCCAAAAACTCTCAGATTCTATATGAGATGGTGTGGGAGTGGTAGCTGGAGAGGTAGAAATAGGGGTGGACTGGGCTGAAAGATGCAATTGCAGGAGGGAACTTGTATGACTGCCATAGAGCAGAAGGAAGGGGTCAGGGAAATGAGATGGCAGTGTCAGATATTGGTTGCCAGTCTCTAAATTCTCCTTCCATTTCCCTCCTTTTAGTTCCCCACTCTCATTCCAGGATGGCACGTCCTTGGCTCTGAGCTGCATTGCTGATTATGGGGCTCCTGTCTTTCCCTTTCTTGCTGTGGGAGGTTACCCAGGTAAAAGGAACAAGCCAGCTCACTGACCAGAGAAGGGGAAATGAATGAGGCACATAAGACATAGTGAAGAATGGCTGGGCATTTTAGGGTGATCAGTGAGAGGGAACTTGAAGTAAGGAGTGTGTGAAATTTCTTAGTAAACACCAAGAAATGGTTTTAGTTTTCCCCACAGGAACTGAATGGAAAGGTTATGGGAGGATGTGTTAGTCATCTTCAATCATGTGAAGGGCTTCATGTGAGAGCTGGATTAGTATTGTTCTATTTGGCCCCACCGGGCAGAACCAAGAACAAAGGGGGAAAGTTAAGAAAGAAGCAAATTGAGGCTTGATGTCCAGAAAAATTTCCTGTCAACTAGAGGTTTCCCAAAAGGGAATGAACTTTCTTAAGAGATATTGGATTTCCCTCTTACCCAAGGTCTTCAGGCAGAGGTTAGATGATGATTTGTTGGTTGTGTCAAAGTAGAGATTCCTTTTTTGGATATGGGTTGGACTAGAACAGGTGACCCTCTAGGTCGTCAAGTGAAGCCCTTTGACTGAATCCAAACTTCACAGGACAAATCCCTTTAGTAAAAGGATTTGTTCTGTAAAACTTGGACTCAGTCAAAATGCTGCACCCAAGGACCCAGAAGGCCACATGTGGCCTCAAGACCTCAGGTTCCCCAACCCAGGTCTAGATAGTCACTGAAGCCCCTTTTAGCTGTACAATTCTGTAGTTTTGTGATCTTGCCATTCATCCTATTGAGATGGGAGAGGAGGAGCTATGGTTTGAAACCATCTGACACACATAGATGGCCTTCTCTGACACACATAGATGGCCCTCTCTTTGTGTCTGGGCCTGGAGAATACTAGACAAAACCTTCTCCTCTAGTTGTAGCAAGGTAAGGTGTAGGGTCTAGAGCCATGGGAGGAGATGGGGTGGCTTTGATGAGATAGATTTCATAAGCTGGAGGTGAGGGGTAGGGAGTGAGAGATGGGAGATGATGAGTCAGGGTTTGTGACAGACTAAGCTCCCCAATGAAGGAAGGAAGCTTGTGGAAGCTGAGAAAGGGGAGCCAAGGGTCCCCATGGTTCCACCTCCTCTTTTTCATAGGGCAGGAGTATTCTAATGCTGATGCTCTCCTCCTGACTTTCTCCCTGAACAACTACCCTGCTGGGGATCCCCGCCTGGCACAAGCTAAGCTCTGGGAAAGCCGCTTTCTGGAAGTGATGAAAGACTTCCAGGACCATACAGCGGGTACTTTTGAAGTCGCTTTCATGGCAGAGGTATAGGACACAAACTAGGTGACTTCTTCCCACTCCTTCTGAGTGTACCTGTCCTCCTAACCAAAGACATCCCTTTTCTTCCCTATAACCCCCAACCCTTTCTGTTCCTTCCTTAATTCCACCAAATTTGTCCATCCACAGCGTTCTCTGGAAGACGAGATTAGTCGCACCATAGTTGAAGACGTGCCTGTCTTTACGAGCAGCTACTTCATCGTCTTCCTGTACATTTCTCTGGCCTTGGGTAGATACTCCAGCTGGTCCCGTATACTGGTGAGGAGCCTATAGGGAGGTGGGGGCCCAGGGGTTGTCTGGGGACTGGTGGATCTCCCTTTTCTCTTCTGGAAGGAGGGACCATGCAAACTCACTTTGTATTAACTTAGGCTTCAGGAATGAAGAGAAGGAAGCAGTGGGAGGGAGGCAGGTAGGAGTGAGTTTTTCCCTTGAGTCTTGTTTGTTCTCTTTTCCATACTCCTTTGTTTTGTGTGGAGCTTAAGGCACTAGGTTCTGTTGCAGGTGGACTCCAAGGTAACTTTGGGCCTAGGTGGCATCCTGGTGGTGCTGGGATCTGTCCTTTCCTCAATGGGCTTCTTCTCCTACTTGGGCATCCCCACTTCTATGGTGATCGTTCAAGTCGTTCCCTTCCTTGTGCTTGCTGTTGGAGCTGACAACATCTTCATCTTTGTTCTTGAGTACCAGGTAGGAAAAAGGCTTAGGGTGGGTTTGTGTAGGCCGGGGTTGGGAAAGCTGAGATGTGTTTTGGAGGGTATCCTTTCTAGCCTTGCTGTGGCTTACTCAGAAGCAGCCAAGGCTTCAGGGAGATTTGAAACTCTACTAAAGGAGAATTTGGGTGAGTCCACTCTCTGGGAGCTCTGAAAGTGTTGCACTGCCAATAGTGGGAGTTGATCAATGGTCTGAAGATGCTGATGATGTAGGAAGAGGAGCTTATTAATCTATTATATATGTAGGGGAAAGACACAGGTAGAACATTTTAGTTGTTGGGAGGCTGGTGGCCTTAAGGATCCCATTCATTCATTCATAAGTGTTTATTAAGCACCTTCTGGGAGCAGTATACTGTGGATGGCAGCACAGCAGAGTTTGGTAGTGGGTAGTTACAAAGTTTAAATTAAGTATAGCTTTCACTCTCATGGGGCTTATGGTATAAGAGACACTTAAGACATAAGCACAAAAAGGTACATCTATGATGTAAGTGCCCTGAGGAATATAAAACAAAGTGAAGTGTGGAACTGAGAGACTTGATTGGATAGATGAAATCTGAGGGGAAAATCACAACTAATTAGAGGAGGGGAAAGGTCAGTGATGGCTTCATGGCATAGGTGGTATTTGAATTAGGTTTTAAAGGATGGAGAAAAATTCAACAGACAAAGAGGAAGTAGGAGGGCACGTCAGGTGTGAGGTATAGCATGGTAGGGAGCACTGTATGTGTCCTAACAGGACAGACAACAATGCAGCTTAGCTGGAGCAGAGAGTGCATTGAGGAGAGTAATCTGAGATAAGGCTGAATTATAAAAGGCCTGGAATGGTAAGCAAATTTACTTGGTCTTCAAGAGGGAGCCACTGATGATTTTAGAACAGAGGTGTGACATGACAAGATCTATGCATTAAAAAAAAAAAAGATTATTCTGTTCTTTTTTTATCCTTTCAGAGGCTGCCACGTCTCCCGGAGGAACATCGGGAGATGCATATTGGCCGAGTCTTGGGTAGTGTAGCTCCCAGCATGCTCCTCTGCAGTCTCTCTGAGGCCATCTGTTTCTTCTTAGGTGAGGGTCTTCCACTCATTAACTGTAAAGCTTTGGAAAAATCAGTTTCCCATTTCTTAGCCTGTTTCTCCATCTGTCAGATGAAAGAGTTGGATGAAATGATCCCTGAAGGCCTGATTTGTAAAGTGCTTCACAAAATGACTGGCACATAGTAGGCCTTTATAAATGCTTATTCCTTTTCCTTCCATTTCCTCCTTTTTATCCACAGATCTTTCTGTGTCTCTGGTATTCCTGCCAACAAATATGAAGTTATGTTTAGGGAATTCAGGAGCTGTAGGTCAGAACAGCATCTGCAGGTAGAAGAGGAAAAAAAAAGACTAATAGAATAGTTTCCCTTTCTTGGGAAAGGCAGTGGGATATACTGTATAAGAGTACTGGATTTGGAGCCCAGAGACATAAATCCTGCATTTTCTTTTTTTTAATTTATTTTTATTTTGCTAAATATTCCCCAATTACATGTAATCAAATTTTCAACAACAATTTTTAAAGTTTTTGAGTTTCAATTTCTCTCCTTTCCTCCCAGCCCTCCCTCTTTCTTGAGAAGGCAAAACATTTTATATTGATTATATTATATGAGGTCATGAAAAACATTTTCATATTAGCCATGAAAACAGATTGTTTATATTATTTGATCATTTATTAACTAGAAAATGACTCTCATTTTTATAAATTTGGCTCAATTCCCTATATATTTGAGAAATGAGGCCTTTATCAGAAAAACTTGCTGATAATTTTCCCCCTAGTTTCCTGTTTTCCTTCTGATTTTGGTTGCATTAGTTTTATCTGTGTAAGACCTTTTTAATTTCATGTAATCAAAATGATCTATTTTACTTCCTGTGATCCTCTCTATTTCTTGTTTGGTAATAAATTCTTCCCTTATCCATAGATTTGACAGGTATATTTTTCCATGCTTCCCTAGTTTACTGATACCACCCTTTATGTCTAACTCATTTTATCCATTTTGACTTTATCTTGGCATATAGTGCAAGATACTGGTCTCTGCCTTATTTTTGCCAAACGGCTTTCCAGTTTTCCCAGCATTTTTGGTCAGATGTTGAGTTCTTACCTTAAAAGCTTGAATCTTTGGGTTTATCAAACACTAGATTACTATGGTCATTTATTACTATGAGTTGTGTATGTAATCTATTCCACTGATCTGCCAGTCTATTTCTTAGTCAGTACCAGGTTATTTTGATGATTTTGACTTGTTTAGTCATTTTCAATTATGTCCCACTCTTCATGAACCCCTTTGGGGTTTTCTTAGTAAAGACACTGGAATGGTTTTCTATTTCCTTCTTCAGCTCGTTTTACAAATGAGGAAATTGAGGGAATAGGGTTAAGTGATTTGTCCAGGGTAGCACATCTAGTAAGTATCTGAGGCCAGATTTGAACTTAGGTAGATGAGTCTTCCTGACTCTAAGCCTGGCACTCTATGCACTGTGCTACTGATTACCATTTTGTAATATAGTTTGAAATCTGGTACTGCTAGGCCTCTTCCTTCACACTTTTTAAAAAATTGATTCCCTTTATGTTCATGACCTTTTGTTCTTCCAAATGAAATTTGCTACTTTTTTTTCCTAGTTCTATAAAATAATTCTTTGGTAGTTTGATTGATATGATACCGAATAAATAAATTAACTTGGGTAGGATTATTGTTTTTATTATATTGGCTCAGCCTGCCCAAGAGCAATTAATATCTCTCCAATTGTTTAAACCTATATTTATGTAAAAAAGGTTTTGTAGTTGTGTTCATAGAATCCCTGGCTTTGTCTTGGCAGGTAGACTCCCAAGTATTTTATATCATCTACAGTTATTTTAAATGGAATTTCTCTTTCTATCACTCGCTGCTGGATTTTGTTGGTAGTACAGAGAAATGCTGATAATTTATATGGGTTTATTTTATATCCTTCAGTTTTTCTAAAGTTGATTTTTCTTCAACTATTTTTTAAAAAATTGTTTCTCTAGGATTTTCTAAGCATACCATAATATCATTTGCATAGAGTGATATTTTTGTTTCCTCATTGTCTATTTTTATTCCTTCAATTTGTTTTTCTTGTCTTATTGCTATAGCTAGCATTTCTAGTAAAATAATTGAATAATATTGGTGATAATGTACATCACTGCTGATCTTATTGGGAAGGTTTCAAGGTTATCCTGTTACAGATAATGCTTGCTCTTGATTTTAGATAGCTACTACTTATCATTTTTAAAAAGGCTCCGTTGATTCCTATGCTTTCTAGTGGTTTTTAAAAGAAATGAGCTTTATATTTTGTCAAAAGCTTTTTATGCATCTACTGATACAATCATATAATTTTTGTTGTTTATGTTATTGATATAGTCAATTACACTGAAAATTTTCCTAATATTAAATCAGCCCTGTGTTCCTGATATAAATCCCACTTAATCATAGTGTATGAAGTTTGTGACATATTGCTGTAGTCTCCTTGCTAGTATTTTAATTTTTTTTGCATTGATATTCATTAAAGAAATTGGTCTATAGTTTTCTTCCTCTGTTTTTGCTCTCCCTGGTTTAGGCATAAAAATCACATTTGTGTTATAAAAGGAATTTGGTAGGATTTCTTCTTTACCTATTTATTCCAATAGTTTGTATAATATTGGGATTAATTGTTCCTTAAATGTTTAATAGAATTCACTTGTGAATCCATCTGATTTGGGGGACTTTTTCTTAGGGAGCGGAGCTCATTGACGGTTTGTTCAATTTCTTTTTTTCTAAGAGAAGATTGTTGAAGTATTTCATTTCTTCTTTTGTTAATCTGGACAGTTGATATTTTTGTAAATATTCATCTATTTCACTTAGAGTGTAAGTTTTACTGGCACATAATTAAAATAACTCCTAAGAATTGTGTTTATTTCATCAAGGGTGGTT